>VDFB02379711.1:43877589-43941410 GCA_007258455.2 Sequoia sempervirens
AAAGAACAATTAAAACAACAATCCATCAAGTTTTACTCTTAGGAGGCTTCTACTTCCTCAGCTCCACCAAATTATCTTTCTCTACCTCCCATTCCATCAATTATTCCATCAAATGTTCCTCAAAGAGCTCAACCAGGATATCATTCTTTGATAGCACTAAAATTGAAACATGAAAATGAATAGTTAAAAAGGAAAGTACACCAATTGGAGGAAGAAAAAGATGAAGTAGAAAGAAGACTTGAACAAGTCATTGAGATATCCTCAGCAATGTTGTCAATGAGGAATCCGTCAGAAACATATGTACTATTTCTAAGAGAGAAATTTCTACAGTGGAAGCTAAATCAATTGGTTTTAAGAAGAAACAATGATTATGATAATAACAATGATTTTCTATAGGACTATTTCCACAACCAAATGTGTGAATTCTTCCAGCATGGGTTTTTGATGGGGGATATTAATGATTCTTTATTAAATGTTTATGTTGGAGAGTTGCAAATTAGGTCATTTGTCTCTTTGATGCAAAATAAAGTTGAATGGTCAAAAACAATTGAAAAATAAAAAGAAGCATAGAGGAGGTACAGATTGCCAATGAGACCAGAAATGTCTCATGCAAAGCGATATATTACAATGGTCAGATCAATAGTCAAGAAAAACAATATCAACCCTATCTACATTTCCAATTTGTTGAACAGTATATCAGCTTTCCAAAACATTGAAGGAACACTTCCTCCACAGGCACTAAATGCATGTATGGAAAGATATTATACCATCCTTGAGTCACTAAGAAGGAGAGAACCTATAAGTCCAAATAACATCAAATGGAGCTTAACAAGAGTAAGGCACATAATCTCTTTGATAGAGTAGCAACATGAATTCTGGATTGGTATGCAGTTCAGGATGTTGATCATCATAATGCCTGCTCCAAAGCTTAATGCATTTGATAATATTCCAGCAGAAGTCTTTAGATCTTAGTATAAGAAAATGAAGGAGAACAATGGATTTGCACTCAAAACCAAACTTACAGGACAATATAGAGGAGTGTTCGACTATGCAATATGGATGGAAGCAGTAAACAAAGAAAAGGAAACCACTATAATATTTGATAAAGAAGCATGAGGACATGGTTCACAATAGGTGAGGGAGAATGATGAGTGCCTCATAAATACTTTTAAATAGTAATTTTATGGTTTAAAATACTTGGTTATATTATTAATTAACATAACTGGCAGTAGACTATATGCTGATATATTTACTTGTTTTACTTTATGTTTGGCTAAATTAGTAAATATATTAGAGGTAATGCTTTGCATTGAATGCATTCCTTTTGTGGTGATAATGATGAATTAATTATGTAGTTTGAATCTTTTACTATCATAATTGGGATCCTATTTTTAAGGATCTTATTCAGGGTATTTAAGATTGATGAATGATGACTTAGTTCAAAGATAAAGTTAAACTCCCTGTTTAACCACATGAAGACAATCACACTCTTGATCGCTCCAGCTGGATGATGAATCACTGAAGTTTCAAATCAACTCCTCTTAGTTGGTTTCAGAACTTATTGTCCCAACATTGATCTGGCATTTTCCCTCTGTCTAGTTTCAATTCTATTTTAGTCTTTAGTTTAGATGCCTTGTATCTTGGTGGTTAATGCCATGTTTTGAAGTTTCAATAAAGTATATTATTATAAATATCCATCTTTAGGTTTTAGGAAAGGAGTTAGATATTTTTCAATTAGAATTTGTAATTGCTGCACTACTCTATTCTAGGTACCTATTTGGGTCAATTTGAATGAAAATAAGAAGTTAACTCGAATCACTATGTTAGAGGTCTCACCGGAAGAAGAGTAGGGCCTGCTCAACCAAAGGAAGTGACCTTGTGTGGTATTTCTCTAAGTTTATTTTATTTTTGTTCAATGGATATTGAATCTCGAATGTTAAACTGGTTTGAATCAATTTCAACAGTTATGTTTAAATCGCTTTTAAGCTAAGTTCATCTTTGTTAGAATGGTTTATTAAATTTATTATAAAGTTTATTGGGTTAATCAAGATTTAGATGTTGTTTGTAGAAATTAAGTTTGACAATTATCTGTTAGGTTTAATAAAGGTAATGATGATAACTTATGGAAAGATGAAACTAAAACTTGTTTGGAATTTACTCATGGAAATTAGTATTTATGTTTTCTAGATTAATAATTATTTCCTTGCAATTTATTTATGTTCTTTAAATTAGCATTTTTTTTTCCAGCAAATCTTAAAATAGATTTCTTTCAAAGTAAATTAGAATTAAATTTAAATTTTGAATTCTAGTGTTAGAATAAAAATTAATTTTAATCTTTTCCATGATCAGTCTCAATCAAGTCAAGCGAAGTCAAAAAATAAGTCAACAAAACTTTAAATTAGGAAGTGAGATAGAATTAATCCTTTAGGAATTAGTTGCTAAATTTCAGCTCCTGAAGGAGCCAAACCGAAACTAGAAGTCATTGTTTATAGTGCAAAACCCCCCAAAAATCCGTGAAAAACATCCTTACTGCATATAACTCTTAGACACACCCGGTTTGATAATTAAATGACTAAATGATGCAAGTTGTGACATCAATAACTTTTCCCATCACTCATCATCTTAATTTTATCCAAATCCTTCTTACGACTAGCCTTGGATGGTTTCTCAAAAGCCCCTTTTTTGGTTTTTTTGAAGAATCCCTAAGCGTAGAGAAGAATTGTTTCCTTTCTTGGAATCAGACACCATCTTCTCAATAGGAGAAGTGTTGAAAAGCTGAAGCTCTACAACTACAAATGGGTTGAAAAAATCAGGTGGAACTCCAAGGTTTAGATCAATGTCCATTTGAGCAAGTGTCATATTTCCCTTCTGAATGTTCTAAAAAGCAATTGACTTAGTACCCTCTAGAACTGCCTCCATCATACCTAGGCATACCTCCTATTGACTAAGGTCATCCAGCACATCAAAGAGATTGGAAACTTCCTCCTCCTATCTCTACTTGAAGGTTCCTTTCTGACCTCGACTCCTATTGTGGGGGTTGACAGAAATAAAATCATCTTTTTTAGCTACAACACCCAAAATAGGAGCCTTTCCTTTATCCTCTTCAGGAGGATTGTGAGGGGGATAATTTGGATGGGGATTTAAAGAACAGATCCTAGGACATCTTTTTTGTAGATGGCCATACTCATGAAAGAACCAACAGTGAAAAGGCATAGCCTTGTAATCAAATTGTTGCACCTATAAAGGTCAACCCACACAAATTTCCAAAGAATCTAGAAGAGGGTTACTTAAATATATTTCAACACAAATGTGGGAAAAAGTAAATACCTTTATGTCCTACGTTTTTTTAGAAGGACCCG
Source organism: Sequoia sempervirens (assembly GCA_007258455.2). Classification (NCBI taxonomy): domain Eukaryota; kingdom Viridiplantae; phylum Streptophyta; class Pinopsida; order Cupressales; family Cupressaceae; genus Sequoia; species Sequoia sempervirens. The sequence continues at coordinate 43,880,949 of VDFB02379711.1, forward strand.
CCGGTTTTCCAAGCAACAAAGCAACTATATGCAAAATGTCATTCTATCAATATTCAAAGGGGAACCATGGGAGGAACACCTAGATCGAAACATGATTTGAAAGCTCCTTCAAAGGGTTAAAACCAGTATGCCATCGCTTGATGAATAAGTTAATCTAATTATGAAAATAGAGCCCTCCCTCAAAAACTGTATTTTGATTAATCATCCAATTAAGGACAACTATAAGAAAAATTATTGGCCTTTAGCATCACCTCTATTTCTCTGTTAATACTCCAAGCTTGTCTCACCCAAGACTCCAAAAATGGTAAAGAGACTCATATCCCCAAGAATTTGCAATTTAAAGAATGATTCAAAAAATATTCAACATCCTCAACAATTAAGTCAGGCTGAATCACTAGAATAGGCCTATCATGACTCCTTTCCAAACATCTGTTTGTTTTTGGGATGCAAGGACCTCCGTACGGAACCATCCCCTTCACCCTCGAAGCCTTAAAAATAAAATTACTCTCATCAACATTCTTTGAAGAAGATAAAGAGCTTCTACACAATGAAGCTCAAAATTCCATATTATGTTTAAATCTTAATGCTTCACCTAAAGCCATACCGAGTAGATACAAAAGCAAAAAAATTCCTCCTTATACCTCCCCAAAACCCACACCTTAAACAAGCATCGAACAACAAAAAGCACAAAGGAAATATGAAAAGCTACAAGAAAACCCCTCCCAAAGGAAATAAAAACCCACCCTATATTTGCACACACTCAAAGGCCACCATTCTGTACCCCCCATAGGCATGCACAAATAGCCTCAAGCATGCAGACCGCGACCTGCTATAGGTCGTAGGTCTGCAACATCCTCCCCAGTGCACACACTAACACCATTGTCTTCCCAAAAAAAAATTACTTCTCATCAATAAAATTATATTCCTTCATAGCTACCATGAATGAATCATCTTGTCATAATGGTGGCATCGTTATTAATTTCTATATTCATGATGGAGTTAAGTCCTCAAGGAGTAGCTCCTACAAAGAGTTATGAGTCAAAGATGTTGCCCTATCTTGTGTTATAATCAATATATACTATGGAGTATTTTATTAACTAATTTTTCTTGTTATGTGTCTACTGGTATCAGGAAAATTCACCGTCAACAATTCACCGGAAAATTCACCGCCAACAATTTACTGCAAAAAAATTCTTCGCCATGAAAAATTCACCTCAAGGAAAATTCACCACCAATAATTCACCACCATAGAAAATTAATCACAAAATTTTAATGCAATGAATTTTCCATGGCGGTGAATTGTTGGTGGTGAATTTTCTTTGAGGTGAATTTGTCATGGCGATGAATTTCCCCACGTTGAATTGTTGGTGGTGAATTTTCTTCGAGGTGAATTTGTCATGGCGATGAATTTCCCCACGTTGAATTTTTGGCGGTGAATTTTCCAACGTTGATTTGCTAGCGGTGAATTTTCCTAGATCCGTGCCTACTAGATTCACAAAACCACTTGGTGGTTTCTTATTTCATTATCTCTCTATATTGGAGGCATTAGATGGAGGTTTTAGACTATTAAGAAGGATAAGTATTCCTATTATATTATAATATTGTTGGAGTAAGGAGTTGATTGCATTGTATTGGTGTAACTAATTCTTTCAAAGTAACACAAGCTCTATGTCTCTTTAATGTTATATATTTTTATTGAAAGTGTTTCTCTACATATATCAGGTGTTATGTGTTATTTCTTATTTTAATTTTTTGCTATATGTGTTTCTCCCTATTTTATTTTAGATTTTTTGGTTATCACATGTTAATTTAAGTTGATTAGTCAAATTTATACACATTTTGTTTATACTTTTGTTATATTTGTTTACGTTATTCTCAATGATTCTCTTGGATCAACTCATAGAAATGTGTGTAAATGATAAAAAACAACACTAGTTAGAAATGCATGTGCTCCTAGAACAATTATGCAAATCTTGATTATTTTAGTGCAAAGTATCTAAATGTTCAACTCTTAATAAGAGAGGACTTGCTAATTATGCATTGGATAAAATAAATGCATTAAATGTACTTGAATACTATCACATAGCACCAAGCTTTACAAAATGTATACTTAATCAACTCATAATGGGAAAGTAAAAGGGACCAACAAGCCAAAATTTAGATCCTAAGATTTACCCCATGACCACTTACCTTAACTAAAGTAGGCAAAAGATTGAATCAAGGTTGGTAATGACTATAATATGGTAGATGTCCAAATAAATATGTGAAAAAAAAAGTATATAAGAATGTGTAAAGATAAGATAGAAACTAAGTGCACAAAAATACATGTATATATATACTATTAAATATAAGCTATAAAATTGAATCCAAATTCACATAATATTATATTACTATTTATCTATCGATCTATCTATATAGATTCTTCCAAATTAAATATTACACTAGATAAAAAATAACACCAATATAACAGATTTCTATACCCACGAATGAGTGGGGTTTGGTAGTAAAATTGTCTGTCATGAAATCAGCATGCTTATAAAGGCCCGTGAAAGTTTGACTTCAAATTATTTTCTTACTTTTACAGTCAAATGCATTGAATGGGCACTTGTTTCTCAAAGTATCTTACAGCTTCTAGAATTTCCTTTTGTTTAAAGCGTCCGTCTGTCTACCATCCAAATGCATGCATCCCCCCTCTTTAGAATGCAGTATTCTATGTTGCAATAGATACAGCTGTTTATGTCATTATAGATACCAACAGTTCAAAAATATATAATAAGAGAAGGAAAGTAAAAAAATATGGGATAGTCCACACTACTTAGAATAGATTTGTAAACAGTCCACCAACTGATATTTAAAACAAATTGTTTATTTTGAAAAATTATGTTTTTGAATTAAGATAAATAAATTATTAATCAAATTTTTAAAATATATTATAAGTTTATATTGAACCAGTATTATGTAAATTCACTGTCAACAATTCACCGTCAGAAATTATGGGAAAATTTACTGTCTTGACGAATTCACCTCAAGAAAAATTCACCACCAGCAATTCAGCAGTGAATTGCTGGCCGTGAATTTTCTTAGAATCTATTGAACCATGTGTCAATAAAAAATTAACCATTTAAAATGGACTATTTTTAAATTTAATCTAATTGAACACTTAAAAGTCAATTTTGACCAATAAAAATAAATAATTTAATTGGACAGCTAAAAGTCAATTTTGACCACTAAAAATAGAAAAAATATATAATATTTTTAAGTTACTATTAACTGTTTGATCATTAAAAAAACATGTTTAAACAAAATATTTAAAATCTAAGAGTGATTTATCATCTTTTAAATTCAGAACCATAAAAAGCAAAAACCAACTGTTTAAAAATCCAAAATAAAAATTCTTCTAAATAAATATTATTATATCTAAACAAAGCAAAAAGGAAACCTCAAGGTCTGTAATTCGGCAATTTTGGATTCGATAAATGACTTGCTGAAGATGCACGTTTTATTTCTATCTACATACACAAATAATATGTAAGAATTTATCCGCGTTAGTTTATGCCTGGTGGACCACGCTTATAAAGTAAGCGAATAACATGTGATTGACTCTTCGCCATTCATACGAACTTTCGCCTAAAATTTGACTGCTGAATTCCATCACGAGGCGGCCACTGCCACCCAATAACGCATTATCATATTCTTTGCTTATCTCAGTAATCTAAACATAAATATTCCTTCCAAATGTGCATCTATATATAGACCTAACGCCAACCACAGCATTGCGTTGAAGCAATAACCAGCCGCTCGTTTCTTCTACTGCTTTTTCTTTTTGAGAGAATTTGTAGTGCAATTTTATAAGGAAAATGGGCGTTCCAGTGATAGACATGAAAAACATAGACGGAGGAGACAGAGAGGCGATCATGGCTGAAATAGCAAAGGCCTGTGAGAGTACTGGTTTCTTTCAGGTGAACACAATTGATTATATTTATAATACACACTTACTAATTATAGTAGTGATAGCAAATAGGAAAAAGAAAATGATTTCTCATGTTTGTGCTTGCAGCTTTTGAACCATGGCATAGAGCATGAACTTATGGACTGTGTAAAGAAAGTTTGCTCGGAGCACTATAAGCTTAACAGAGAGCAGAGCTTCAATGACTCTTTGCCTGTAAGGTTGCTGACCAACGCTCAAGACAGTGATGAGGCTAATAAGATTGAGAACGTTGATTGGGAAGATGTTTTTCAAATACATGAGATGCAGGAGACCGATTCATGGCCTTCCCAACCCAGTGATTTCAAGTACAACATCTCAACTATTTCTGTTCCTGCTTTTCTTATACAAGTAACATAATAGAATATACTTACAAATGTTTATATAAATATGCACCAAAAATGTAAAACGAGCAAATTGTTCATCATATATATCTCCATATTAAAAAAGATATACCCCAAAGGGTGTAACTAATACATTATATTGCATTTTGCTCAGGGAAACCATCCAGGAGTTTCGAAACCAGATATTTTCATTGACAGAAAAGTTGTTGGAAATAATAAGTTTGAATCTGGGGCTAGAGAAAGAGTACCTGCAAAAGGCATTTGCAGGAGGAGACAAGGCATTCTTTGGCACCAAAATGAGCCATTATCCTCCTTGCCCTAGACCAGATCTGATCAATGGGATCCGTGCACACACAGATGCAGGTGGCCTCATTCTGTTGTACCAAGATGATCAAGTGCCCGGTTTGCAGGTCCTGAATAATGGCAGTTGGGTAGACGTACAACCCATTCCATTTGCAATAGTTGTTGACATTGGGGACCAGTTGGAAGCCATCACTAATGGCAAATACACGAGTGCATGGCATCGCATTCTACCCACTAAGAATGGCAATCGTTTCTCAGTGGCATCGTTTTATAATCCCTCATATAACGCTAAGATTTATCCTGCACCTCAACTTGTTGCTGAAGCCAATGGTGGTGAAACCAGTGATGAAGTAATGATTTATCCAGAGTATCTGTGTGGAGACTATATGGGTGTTTACAGCCAGCAAAAATATGAAGCCAAAGAGCCACGGTTCGAAGCTATGAGGAAACTGAACGTAGAATGCCAATAGAGATACATTTGCTGATGAAAGAACCTCATCTTCTTCCATTGCTCCTATCTTAATATATCCAATCATAAAATTGTTCGTTAAATTGTTGATTGTATGTTTCTAAAAGTTAATATATAATTATAGTCATGCTTTCAATAAACAAAAATGTACGTGAAAGATCTGTCCAGATGAAGTTTGACTTAGATTTGATTACATTTAACCTTTCAATTTATTGGGTTTTTTTCTTCCATTTACAGTTATTATAATTGGTACTATATTCAAACACATGTTTTAAATTGGTTGTAATTTTAAAATAGAAAGAAGTCTTAATGATAAGAGAATAGTCAAAATGCTTTTTCGATGTTTTTTCACCTTTTCTATCAATTTATCTATATGAGTTGGTCATGTATCTCAATAGACAGCCATACATCGTAAGGAATGAATAGCTGGAAATAGAGGTGTACACATCATTTTATTTTTCTTTCTTCTCCTCTCTACATGGCTTTTTCCCTTATTTTTTATTTTTCTATCATCCAGCATTATTATATTGAGTTATTTCTTGTTTTTTCTTTCTTAAAGGATTATATGTAGGTGAAAATCCTTTTACACACATTTTTTATAACTTCTTCATTTCTACAACCAATTTTTAAAGTTTGAAAGTAATATTAGAAAGCATACAAAGTTCTTAGAGAATGAGAGGATTCTAAATATTTGAACAATACACTTGTAGCCTATAAGATTCCTTTCCTTTCATTTTCCCATATTTTTTAGAGCCATATTTGAATTCGGACCCAAAATAGGGGGATATAGGTGCCTTAGGTGCTAGTGTCCTAGGCCTATTTTCTTAGATTTAAGGAGTCAGGGGTAAAGCATTAAATAAGAGCATTTGTTTTATCCTTCCAAATTTTTGGAAAGTGTTCTAAAGTAAGTTGTGGAATGCATAATTTTTGAAATTTAGTGCTTAATTAGGTCCAATAACTTAAAGGGGAGAAAAACATAGTGTGAAATTGTCAAGGGTGACAATTTACGATCCTACATTATTATTTTATTTTTGATTTATTGTGAACACAGATTATTTAGTAAATATCAAAGTATTTGTTTCACATGTGAAAAAATAAAAAATATTGAAAAAATGTTGAAAAATATATGTGCAATATTTATTTATGTCCTTATTAATAAAAGAACTAATCTGAATATATAGAAAAAGTTATGTGATATGGAATAAACCTATGTATAATTTATAATTAATATTACTTCAAAAGTTAATAAAAAATGAAATATAATACAAAAAAATTATGAAAAAAAAATTGTGCAATAGATATTGGTGTTACCATTCTATGTTTAAGAAATTATTCTTTTACTTTTTTAAAAAAAATTGTATGATATGAAATAAATATCAATTTTAAAAAACATTGTTAATTAATTTTTTATTAAAGCTTATGAAAAAAACACAAATCATCTTTTATTTTTTATTTTTTAAATATATTTACAATCTACATAAAAAATCTCAAATTACTAGTTCATGTAATATTAAAATTATACTGGTTTATTGCTATGGGTGGTAGAAAGTGAAAATTAGGTTTAAAATGTTGATTTAAATGTCCCACTTTGACCAAAAAGTGGGTCATTATATCCTTCAATTATTGATGATTATTCAAATTTTACCTAGGCTTACTTTTTACAACATAAAACTAAATTTAATTATCACAGTTTACATATTTATATCACCTATTGAGAATTAATAAAATAGGAATATTGAGATATTGAGGTTAGATATTGGAGGTGAATATTTCTCTAAGAAACTTGATGAATTCTATAGACATGTAGGTATTGTGAAATACAAAACTACTCCATATACACCATAAAAGATAGGGTTGTAGAATGAATTAACCATACATTAATGAAGAGATTTAAGAACATGATGATTAGCGCACAATTTGAGTAAGGTTTCTAGGATAAGGATGTGCTTATTTCTTATTACTTAGTGAATATATCTCATTGTTTAGATCTAGTTGATTGGACACTGTATGAGGTTTGGATAGGCAAGAACCCTATGTTTCACATCTATGATTTTTTTATTGTGAGGTTTATGTTCATATTCCTAAATAAAAATTATCTAAATGAGATTAAATATTAGAAGCGTACTTTTGTTGGATACAGTGAGAAAGTAAAGGGTTATAAAATTTGGGATCCTCTAACTTTGAAAATAGTTTGTTTTAAGCATGTGATTTTCAAAGGATTTAGAGTTTTTTTTTATCTTGAATAACTAAAGTAAAAATATAATAAATAATGGATTTTGATACTAATGTCTAAAAGTAGGAAGATGCGCATGTGGAATCTTGAACAATAGGAGAGATATAAGAATGGAGATATAAAATAATATTAGTAGAAAGTTCTAAAAGGAAGAGGATGTTAGATAATAAGAAAGCTATCTCAATCTACTGGTTGTGGAAATATTTTTGTTGTGTATATACTTTATCTTATATTGATGATGAACCTATTTTTGTGAAGGAAGTTCAATATTCAAAGGAGTGTGCACATCTTTGTTAGAGGAAATGGGAAGAGATGATGACATTGGAAAATTGTGACACTTAGGATCAAGTGAGTTTTCTCAAGTGAAGAAATACCATTAGATGTACAAGTGTATGTTTAAGAAAAAAATTACAGTAGATTTTAAGTTTGAGAGGTATAAGGCCAAACTAGTGGCAAAGGATCACTCCTAGATAAGGATTTTATTTTGGTGAAATCTCATCTCCTACCACTAAATTTTCTTCCATTATATTCTTGTTTTCTATTATCATTTCTTGTGATTTTGAAGTAGGCTAGATGCATGTTAAAACTAATTTTTTAGGGAACATTGAAGAGGAAATGTACATGTGACAAACTAATAGATTTATGGTTTATATCTTGAATTAGATTTTATATGGCTTCATGTAGTCACCTAAGATGTGTTATCAATTTTTTATTCTTTTGTATTGTATCTTATATTTTTATGGACTAAAATAGATCATTGTATTTATTTAAATTTGATTGATGGTCAATCATTAATCATTGTATTATATATACATGATTTTTGGAAACAATAAGTGAATGATTAGGGAGCTAACAAATTAGATTTTTAGTGTATTTGACATGAATGAATTATGGGCTACCAAACATATCTTGAGGATGGAAACTAGCAAATATTGAGTTCACACAATTAGTCAAAACAAGTATGTGGTGAATATTTAAAAAAAAAATTATGTAGAAATAAAAGTTAGTGACTTCATTTTCCTATTGATAATAAGTTATTTTTTATTCATTATATTAATTCAAATGTTTATTTTGACATTATGTAAATTATTTCTTATTTTTTTGTCATAAGTAGCCTAATGCGTGCAATGATATGAACTAGATTGGATATTACCTGAGTAGTTGGATTTTTTAGAATTTTATTTCTAACCCTAATAGGGAGAATTATAATTATGTCAAGAAGGTGTCTAGATATTTGAAAGGAACTTCTAATTATTATTTATATTTTCATGAGACTAACAATATTTGAAAGATTTTGTATATACAATGTTTTGTTAATTTAGATTGGGCTAACTATTAGGTAGTATGAGGTTCATGATTGATTATGTGTTCACTCTAGTTGTAGGTGTAGTTAGCTAAATAAGTAAGGAAATATATAATTGAATTAATTAAAAAAAGAGTATATGGATATTACAAATTCTTGTAAAGGGATAGTTTAGTTATAGATATTGTGTTCATATATTAGTTTTAGTAGTAAGAAAGTGAAGGAAAGTTGTGAAATTTAGGCCTCTCCTTGTTTGGTGAAGCATTCTATGTAGTACACATATACTAAGCTTATAGATGTTTAGTATCACTTTTTCCTAGATGGTTGAGGATTGTCGAGTCATGATTCAAGAGCTAGACATTGTGGATGATGTTTCAAATTCTCTTATAAATTTAATGAGCACATACAAGTTCTATTTTTTAAGGCAATAAACCTTGCCTCATCTTGTACTTAAGTTTATTTTAGAGTTTTATAGTATTTCATTGCAATATAAATATCAAATGAGAGAATATTAGGACTAGGGTGCTATTCAGTTACAATTCATATGCACTTTGTTTATGTCTTTAACATTCTTGTAATGGGATACATGGGAACATGAACACCCACAAATACCTAGTAGGAATTATTTAGTTATTATTATTCTCTAAGATACTTGGGGTATTATTGTAATATAATTACATAAAGGACTTGTGACACAAAAAGGTTAACAATGTGAGTTATAGCTGTTGTCATAAGAGTAATTATGCATCTCCTTATGAAGCACTTGGGAAATATTTTTTTGAGAATGAATCATCTTTTCATAATGAAGGTGCCCTTATTATTTTCCATATTCATGATGGAGTTCTATCCTTAAGGAGCAGCTCCTACCAAGAGTTATGAGTCAAAGATGTTGCCTTATCTTGAGTGTTATAATCAATACATACTATCGAGTAGTTTAAATTGACTAGTTGGCTTTATCATTTGGTTACTAGCTTCATGAAACCACTTGGTGGTTTCTTATTTTATTAGCTCTACATATTTGAGGCATTAGATGGAGGTTTCAGAGTATTATGTAGGAGAAGTATTATTATTATGTTAGAATATTGTTCAAGTAAGGAAATGTGTGTGTTATATTGGTGTAACTAATTCTCTTATAGTAACACAAGCTCTATTTCTCTTTAATGCTATACTTTTTTCTTGAAACTGTTTTTCTACATATATCAGGTGTTATGTGTTATTTCTTATTTTATTTTGTTTTTGATAAAGGAAAAAATGGGTTTTACAGGGACTCGAAACCATAGAGATTACAATCTAGAGAAAAATAAGCCACTTATTTTATTTTGTTGCTATATGTTTTTCTCCATATTTTATTTTAGATTTATTAGTTACCATATGTCAATTTAAATTGATTAGTCAAATATATACACTTTTTGTTTATACTTTCATTATATATGTTTACCTTGTTCTCAATAGTTCTCTTGAATCAACTTATAGAAATGTGTGTGAATGATAAAAAAAATAAAAAGAAATAAATTTATTTAGAAATGCATAAGCTCCTAAAATATTTATGCAAATCTTGATTATTTTATTGCAAAGTATCTAGATGTTGAACTCTTAATGAGGACTTGCTAATCATGCATTCGATAAAATAAATGCATTGAATGTATTTAAATAGCAACACATAGCACCATTACAAAATTTATACTTAATCAACTCATGATGGGAAAATAAAAGGGCCCAACAAGCTAAAATTTGAATTAACTTTAAACTAGCAAGGATCACATGTACAATCCTAAATTGACCCCATGATCACTTACCTTAACTAAAGTAGGCAAAGGATTAAATGAAGGTAGGTAATGACTATAATGTAGTAAATGTATAAATAAATTTGTCAAAAAACTAATCATATAAAAATACGTGTAAAGATAAGGTAGAAACTTAGATGAGAATATGTGTGTATATAGTAATGAATATAAGCTATGAAATTGAACCCAAATTCACTCAATATTATATCAGTATTTATCTATCCATCTATCTATATACATTATCCCAAATTAAATATTAAACTAAATAAAAAATAACACAAATATACAAACTTTATTGTACATTTAATATAAAGCTTATGAAAAATCATTACATACAACACTTTCCTAATATTCTAGTATGCTATAGAAAAAACCTATGTGAATTTCTAAGAGGGAAAAACTACGAATAAGTGGGGTTTGGTAATAAAATTGTCTGTCATTAAAGCAGCATGCTTATAAAGGATCATGAAATTTTGACTTCAAGTTATTTTCTTACTTTTACATTCATATGCATTGAATGGCCACTTGTTTCTCAAAGTATCTTGAAGCTTATTAGATTCCAAGTTTTGTTTAAAGAATCTATCTGTCTACCATCCAAATGCATGCATCCTCCCTCTTTAGAATGCAATATTCTATTATTGCATTTTATCATTTTCCAAATTAAATACTTTAGCTTTATTCCATAGAGTAGGCCCAGATTTGAGTTAGATTTCTAATTGAACTATTTTTCCTTCATATTTACAAACATAAATTTTAAAGAAACTATTTTTGAAAGCTTATAATTAATTTTATGTAAATATAGTGTCTACATTAATCAATTGAAGTTTTTATATTTGTTGAAAGGAGTAGACTAACATTGTATTAGGTTGAGAAGCCAATCACTAGCAGAGAGAGCAACAATTTTTGTATGGACTATAGGTAGATAATCAACATTTCTTATTCTTTTCATAGTTAAAAGACTAGACTATAGTGCATTACTCCTTTAAATATGGTAGGTTTTAGGGTTTGTGTGAGCACAAGAGCTTTGGAAAAGTCTTGCCCTAGGCGAGCCATGAAGAGTCCGGCTAGGGAAGACAAGAAGTGCAGAGCACATAACTTGCAGGGGTGAAAAGTTCTTACTAAATTTCCTCTTGGAGAAGGCAGGTGGGAGTGTTTCCAAGGTCTGGTGATCAGGAGGAAACTCCACTAACTCATTTGGTCAGTGAAAGACTTGACAATTTGGAAGCAACCAGAAAATGGCTTAAAAACCCTAGTTTATGCCCATTTTCAAGTTCAGACTTTGTACGGTAGATAAAGACCCAAGACCTCAAAAATCTTTGAGAGGTGATCATTTGAACCAAGAACCTCAAAGAAAGAATGAGGTGTTCTTTGGAAAGTTTTTTGCAATAACCAGTTTTCTTATAGAAGGAGACCTAATTGGGTCTCCTAGGGCTAGTAGCCTTCTAAGGCCTAAATGGGGGTGTGGTGAAAGCGACCAAGACATGGAGCTAGGAGGACCCTCAAGAACAAAAATTGGATGAATTCCAATGAATAGAAACACCTCCACACCCCTGCAAATCAAAATTCAAGCTTTGGAGGTATTGTAGTCTTTAGTGTGGATTAAGGGCTAAGGAGAGAGTTGTAAGTTTGAACCAAGATTTGACTTGGTAGAAAGAATTTGTGATGGTAGTGGGGTTGGCAAGGAGAACCAGGGAACCTAACCAAGAAGAAGGTCCCATAGGTTAAGGTGGTGAAGTAAGACACCAAGGAGGTCTTGCAAGGAAGACCCAGAGCAGGAATTAGTGAGTGATTCTTCCAACCCCTCCCTATCAGAGTGGTATCAAAGTAGCAAAAGATTTGGGATTGACATTTGTATGTCTGAGGTTGAGTCTAGTGGTTCTACCATCATGGTGACAAATGCAGAATTGGCCAAGATGGTCGAAGGATAGGAGGAAGACAATAGGCTATTGAGGGAAAGAATAGACCAACTTGAGCAAGCATTGAATGATGTGCAATTTGAAGGAAGGATACCAAAGAAAGAAGAGGTTGCAGAGGAAGAAAAGATCCCTAAACCTGACCCTGTTTTGAAAGAAGAGCCTTTCTTGAAGGCATTGAAGGCTTTGAGTGGAAAAGCACTTGAAGGCATACCACTGTTTAGTGGGAAAATGGAAGCCGATCTAGTCATGGATTGGATAGAGGGAATGGAAAACCATTTTGAATGTGATGGAGTCACTGAAGCAAAGAAGGTGAAGGTGGAAAAGTCAAGGTTAAGAGGTTCTGCCTTGACATGGTGGAAGTTCATTCAGACAGAGAGGGAAAAGGAAGGCAAGAAGCCTATTTCTACTTGGAAAGGTATGGTTGCAAAAGTGAGAGAAGCATACATGCAAGATGATTTTGAAATACAGTTGCACAAGAAAAGATAGAGCTTGAGGCAAAGAGACCAAGATGTGAACACTTACACTGAGCAGTTCCAAAAACTTTGTATAAGGTCTAATGTTTGAGAAGATGAAAGTATCAAGGTGGCTAGGTATTTTAACGGCTTGAAGAGTAACATCCAAGAGGAGATGACTCTTCTAAGTCCTAATACAGTACACCAATGTTACCAATTAGCTATAAAGATTGAGGAAAGAAGCAAGAGGAAACAAGACCAAGCTTATAAGAGTAGAGGCAAAGGTAGAGATCAAAGAGGACATAGAGGTGGATATCAAGGTAGAGGGACTGAACAAAGAAATCAGGGAGAGTCTAAACTCACAGAGCATGGAAGTGAGACAACTTCTAGAGGAGGCTATGGAAGAGGTAGAGGACCTCAAGGAGGTTCAAATAGAGGAAGAGGAGCAGGCAAAAGTAACTCATACTTTCCTAGTATGAAGTGTTACAACTATGGTCAAGTAGGTCATCCAGCTTATAGGTGCCCAGAGAAAGCATCTTCATCAAATACTGAGAAGAGAGTGGCATATGCATAAGAGGATACCATGAGTACCAAATCACCAGAGGTTAGTCACATTGAATCAGAAATGGGGGAGAACCTGATGTTTAGCAGGGTTCTAATCAGACAACCAGTCAAAGAAGAGCCAAAGCAAAGGAGAGCCTTATTCAGGGAAAGATGCAAAATACTTGGGAAAGTGTGCAAGGTTATAGTGGACTCAGGGTCTACTGATAACATAATCTCTAAGGAGGCAGTGAGGAAGTTAGAGTTGGAGAAAGTACCCCACACTAATCCTTATAAGGTGACATGGTTGAACAAAGGGCAGAGTTTTCTTGTCAATGAGCAGACAACGGTGGAGTTCTCCATTGGACAGTACAAGGACAAGTTATTTTGTGATGTATTACCCATGGATGCATGCCATCTTCTATTGGGCAGACCATGGCAATATGACAGAGGTGCCATCTATGATGGAAAAGCCAATACTATCTCATTCAAGAAGGATGGAAAGACATTCAAGTTGTAGGCATTGTCAGATGAGGAAGAAGGACAGTCAAAGACCCCCAGTGTCTTATTAAGTAGTGGCAAAGAGTTCATTAACAGCCTACATCAAGGAGGTGAAGGATATGTGGGCATGGTGCAACCCAAGGAAGAGGAAAAGACCGAGAAAATAGTCATACCCAGAGCAGTCCAAAAGTTGTTAGAACAGTTCAAAGACATAGTGAGTGATGGAACACCAGCAACCTTACCTCCGAAGAGATCGATTTTCCATCAGATTGACTTCATACCAAGAGCTTCATTGCCAAATAAAGCAGCTTATAAGCTCACACCGGATCAGAATCTAGAGGTAGCCAAACAAGTGCAGGAGTTATTAGATCAAGGACTAATTAGGAAGAGCATCAGCCCATGTGCAGTACTAGTGGTCTTAGCAACCAAAAAAGGAGGCAAGTGGAGGTTATGCACTGATTCTAGAGCTATAAATAGAATCACAATCAGGTATAGGTTTCCTATTCCTAGGATAGAGGATTTAATGGATTGTCTTGGAGGAGCTCAGTACATCACCAAGTTAGATCTCAAGAGTGGATACCACCAGATCAGAATCAAGGATGGAGATGAGTGGAAGACAACCTTTAAGACAAATGATGGGTTGTATGAGTGGAGAGTTATGCCATTTGGCATCTCTAATGCCCCTAGCACATTCATGAGGCTCATGAATGAAGTGCTCAAAGAATTTACAGGGATATTTGTGGTGGTATACCTTGATGATATACTCATTTTTAGTAAAACAGCAGAAGAACATCTAAAGCATGTGGAGTTGGTTCTTAGAAGGTTGCAAGAGGAGAAGTTAGCCATCAACCTAGAGAAATGTGAGTTCTTCAAATAGGAGCTTGTGTATTTGGGGTTTGTAGTATCCCAAGGATCATTGAAGATGGATCCAAGCAAGGTGGAAGCTATCCTAAATTGGCCTACACCAACCACAGGGACAGAGGTAAGAAGTTTTCATCGATTGGCTCAATTTAATAGAAAATTCATAAGGAACTTTAGTGGCATATGTGCACCAGTCCTAGATACAATCAAAGGTGGTTTAAAGACTAAGTTTAAGTGAACTCAAGAAGCTCAGAAATGTTTTGAGAAACTGAAACAAGAAGTGGCAACTCAACCTATACTTTTGTTACCTAGCTTTGACAAGTTGTTTACTATGGAATGTGATGCCAGTGGAGTTGCAGTAGGAGGAGTGCTAAGTCAAGAAGGCATGCCTATAGCATTCTTTAGTTAAAATCTCAATGAAGCTAAGACAAAGTATTCTACCTATGACCTAGAATTGTATGCTTTAGTTCAGTCACTTAGGAAGTGGAGGCATTACCTTCTACCCAAAGAGTTTGTAGTCTTTACTGACAATTAGGCACTTATCTATATCAACACTCAAGAGAAGTTGTGTAATAGGCATTTGAAATGGATGGAATACATCCAAGCTTTTACTTTCACCATCAAGCACAAGAAGGGACAGTTGAACAAGGTGGCAGATGCACTAAGCAGGAGGTTGCTGACAGTGCAAGAGATACAGATCAAGAGCATTGGGATAGAAAGTTTCAAGGATCTCTATGGGGAAGATGAAGACTTCTCGGAGGCCTATAAGGTATGTTCTGACTTTGTGAATCATTTTCATAGTCAATACTCAAAGTATACATTACAAAGTGGATTGTTATTCAAGGGGAATCAGTTATGTGTTCCAAGAGGATCAATGAGAGAGAATCTTATCCAAGAGAAATACAATGGTAGTCTTAGTGGTCATTTTGGTATCAACAAGACAACGGAGCTAGTGCAAAGGTTCTACTATTGGCCCAAGTTGCCAAGGGGTGTCAGGAGGTATGTGGAGCAGTGTGTAGTTTGTATGAAAGCCAAAGGGGGAGCTAGTAATGTAGGTTTGTATCAACCTCTAACCATTCCCAACAGACCATGGGAGTGTGTTAGCATGGATTTTGTTGTAGGACTCCCTACGACAAAGACATGGTTTGATAGTGTCTATATGGTGGTAGATCGATTTATCAAGATGAGTCACTTTATCCCTTGCAAGACCACACATGATGCTAGCTATATTGCTCATCTTTTCTTCAAATAGATTGTGAGGATCCATGGATTGCCATTGAGCATTGTATCAGATAGGGATGTGAAGTTCATTTGTCATTTTTGGAAGACTCTATGGAGTAGACTAGGAACCAACTTGTCTTTTGGATCAGCTTACCATCCTCAAACCGATGGGAAAACATAGGTGGTTAATAGGGTGTTAGGTAACCTTCTAAGATGCATAACCAAAGAGTATGGACAGACATGGGACTTGGTCATATCATAGGCTGAGTATGCATACAATGACAGTGTGAATAGGACTACAGGGAAGAGTCCTTTTGAAATAATGTATGGGATGCACCCAAGAGGTGTGTGTGAACTTAGAGACCTAGGAACTATGGAGCATAGGAGTGGACATGTAGAGGATTTCTCTCAAACCATGAAGGAGATTTAGGAGCAGGTGAAGAAGACAGTCACTGAGGCTACACAAAAGTTGAAAGAGAAGGTGGATTTATCTAGAAAGGATCTACAATTTGCATTAGGAGACTATGTTATGGTCCACCTCAACAAATCCAAGTTGTAGAAGGGGATATCAACCAATTTGCAGATGAAAAGAGTGGGACCATGTAAGGTATTAGCCAAATATGGGAAGAATGCCTACAAGGTGGAATTACTTGCAGCTTTAGGCATCTCTCCAGTGTTCAATGTAGTTGATTTGATCAGATATAAAGGAATAGTCAATGAAATGGATCAGAACAGCAGGGATATCTTCAAGGATGTCAGCAACATAACCTTACCTACTCAAGACAAGCTTCAAGCAGAAAGGATCTTGGAGTCAAGGGTGAAGAAATATACAAGGCATAAGGTGTACATGGAGCACCTCATCAAGTGGAAGGACAAGCCAGAGTCTAAGGCTACATGGGTAGATGAAGCTCAGTTTAAGAAGTAGGGCATTGATGTGTCACTTATCTCTCCTCACATTCCTTAGTGTTTGTGCAGAGAGGGGGAGAATGGTGCAGGAGCACCTAGGAAACACTAGGTAGTTACACTAGGCAATAAATATTAGTTTATTTTGATGTAAGCCTTCATGGAATTTTGGATTGGATGTTGATCATTTGATGAAGGTCATGTTGACCAATGAGTAGGCCTAAGGGTTTAGCTTGTAAGGTTTTGACCTTTTTGGGATTCTTAGGAAATGCTTTTCAATTTTGGAAATAATGCTCAATTAGATATTCATATGGCCAAGAAGAGCCCAAGGGAGCATAACTGATTGAGGAACCCTATTTAAGGAATGCCTAAATAGTGGAGAAGGGTTGGAAAAACTTTTTGTATTGCTTTGAAGTTTGTGAGTTGAAGAAAATAGTGTGTTTGAGTGAATTTTTCTTATTTTTGCTTTGAAGTGAGCTTAAATGGATTAAACTTAGCACTGTAATTTGTGTAGTATGTAGTGTGGTAGCTTTTCAAGCTTTTTGTGGCATTTAGATAGGTTTTCTATTCAATTTCAAGCATTGTTGTAAATAGTTTTGTTTTCTTGTTGTTGCTAGTCTGAACCAGACAGTTTTGAGGAAATGGAGATTTAGTTCACTTTCCCAATGTACAAATTGTACGGCCCTTTGGGAATAGTTACTAGAATCCATGTATGTAAATATGGTAGGTTTTAGGGTTTGTGTGAGCACAGGAGCTGTTGGAAAAGTCTTGCCCTAGGCAAGCCAAGAAGAGTCTGGCTAGGGAAGACAAGAAGTGTAGAGCACATAACTTGCAGGGGTGACAAGTTCTTAGTAAATTTCCTTTTGGAGAAGGTAGGTGGGAGTCTTTCCAAGGTTTGGTGATTAGGAGGAAACTCCACTAACTCATTTGGTTGGTGAAATACTTGACAATTTGGAAGCAACCAGAAAATGGCTTAAAAACCCTAGTTTATGCCCATTTTCAAGTTGAGACTTTGTACGGCAGATAAAGACCCAAGACCTCAAAAATCTTTGAGAGGTGATCATTTGAACCAAGAACCTCAAAGAAAGAATGAGTTTTTCTTTGGAAAGTTTTGAGCAATAACCAGTTTTCTCGGAGAAGGAGACCTAATTGGGGCTCCTAGGGCTAGTAGCCTTCTAAGGCCTAAATGGGGGTTTGGTGAAAGCGACCAAGACATGGAGCTAGGAGGACCCTCAAGAACAAAAATTGGATGAATTCCAATGAATAGAAACACCTCCACACCCTTGCAAATCAAAATTCAAGCTTTGGAGGTATTGTAGTCTTTAGTGTGGATTAAGGGCTAAAGAGAGAGTTGTAAGTTTTCACCAAGATTTGACTTAGTAGAAATAATTTGTGATGGTAGTGGGGTTGGCAAGGAGAACCAGGGAACCTAACCAAGAAGAAGGTCCCAGAGGTTAAGGTGGTGAAGTAAGACACCAAGGAGGTCTTGCAAGGAAGACCCAGAGCAGGAATCAGTGAGTGATTCTTCCAACCACTCCCTATCAGAAGCTTTACAGTAGGCTAATGCACAAGCATTCGCAAGTTAAGAGGAAATAATAAAATTAAGAGAGGAATTATAGTTGAAGAAAGAACAATTAAAACAACAATCCATCAAGTTTTACTCTTAGGAGGCTTCTACTTCCTCAACTCCACCAAATTATCTTGATCTACCTCCTATTCCATCAATTATTCCATCAGATGTTCCTTAGAGAGCTCAACCAGGATATCATTCTTTGATAGCACTAAAATTGAAACATGAAAATGACCAGTTAAAAAGGCAAGCACACCAATTGGAGGAAGAAAAAGATGAAGCGGAAAGAAGACTTGAACAAGTAATTGAGATATTCTCAGCAATGTTGGTAATGAGGAATCCATCAAAAACTTACGCATTATATCTAAGAGAGAAATTTCTACAGTGGAAGCTAAATCAATTGGTTTTAAGAAGAAACAATGATTATGATGATGACAATGATTTTCTATAGGACTATTTCCACAACCAATGTGTGTATTCTTCCAGCATAGGTTTTTGATGGGGGATATTAATGATTCTTTATTAAATGTTTATGTTGGAGAGTTGCAAATTAGGTCATTTGTCTCTTTGATGCAAAATCAAGTTGAATGGTCAAAAAAATTTGAAAAATACAAAGAAGCACAGAGGAGGTACAAGTTTCCAATGAGACTAGAAATGTCTCATGAAAAGAAATATATTACAATGGTCAGATCAATAGTCAAGAAATACAATATCAACCCTATCTACATTTCCAATTTGTTGAACAGTATATCAACTTTCGCAAATGTTGAAGGAACACTTCCTCTGCAGGCACTAAATGCATGTATGCAAAGATATTAACCATCCTTGAGTCACTAAGAAGGAGAGAACCTATAAGTCCAAATAACATCAAATGGAGCTTAACAATAGTAAGGCACATAATCTCTTTGATAGAGTAGCAACATGAATTCTGGATTGGTATGCAGTTCAGGATGTCGATCATCATAATGCCTACTCCAAAGCTTAATGCATTTGATAATATTCAAGAAGAAGTCTTTAGATCTTGGTATGAGAAAATGAAGGAGAACAATGGATTTGCACTCAAAACAAGACTTAGAGGACAATACAGAGGATTGTTCGACTATGCAATATGGATGGAAGCAGTAAACAAAGAAAAGGAAACCACTATAATATTTGATAAAGAAGCATGAGGACATGGTTCACAATAGGTGGGGGAGAATGATGAGTGCCTCATAAATACTTTTAAATAGTCATTTTATGGTTTAAAAGACTTGGTTATATTATTAATTAACATAACTGGTAGTAGACTATATGCTGATATATTTACTTGTTTTACTTTATGTTTGGCTAAATTAGTAAATATATTAGAGGTAATGCTTTGCATTGAATGCATTCCTTTTGTGGTGATAATGATGAATTAATTATGTAGTTTGAATCTTTTACTGTCATAATTGGGATCCTATTTTTAAGGATCTTATTCGGGGTATTTAAGACTGATGAATGATTACTTAGTTCAAAGATAAAGTTAAACTCCCTATTTAACCACATGAAGACAATCACACTCCTGATCGCTCTAGCTGGATGATGAATCACTGAAGTTTCAAATCAGCTCCTCTTAGTTGGTTTCAGAACTTCTTGTCCCAACATTGATCTGGCATTTTCCCTCTATCTAGTTTCAATTCTATTTTAGTCTTTAGTTTAGATGCCTTGTATCTTGGTGGTTAATGCCATGTTTTGAATTCAATAAAGGATATTATTATAAATATCCATCTTTAGGTTTTAGGAAAGGAGTTAGATAATTTTCAATTAGAATTTGTAATTGCTGCACTACTCTATTTTGTGTACCTATTTGGGTCAACTTTAATGAAAATAAGAAGTTAACTCAAATCACTATGTTAGAGGTCTCACCGAAAGAAGAGCAAGGCCTGCTCAACCAAAGGAAGTGACCTTGTGTGGTATTTCTCTAAGTTTATTTTATTTTTGTTCAATGGATATTGAATCTGGAATGTTAAACCGGTTTGAATCAATTTTAGCAGTTATGTTTAAATCGCTTTTAAGCTAAGTTCATCTTTGTTAGAATGGTTTATTAAATTTATTATAAAGTTTATTGGGTTAATCAAGATTTAGATGTTGTTTGTAGAAATTAAGTTTGACAATTATCTATTAGGTTTAATAAAGGTAATGATGATAACTTATGGAAAGATGAAACTAAAACTTGTTTGGAATTTACTCATGGAAATTAGTATTTATGTTTTCTAGATTTATAATTATTTCCTGGAAATTTATTTATGTTCTTTAAATTAGCATTTGTTTTTCCAGCAAATCTTAAAATAGATTTCTTTCAAAGTAAATTAGAATTAAATTTAAATTTTGAATTCTAGTGTTAGAATTAAATTAATTTTAATCTTTTCCATGAATCAGTCTCAATCAAGTCAAGCAAAGTAAAAAAATAAGTCAACAAAAATTTAAATTAGGAAATGAGATAGGATTAATCCTTTAGGAATTAGTCGCTAAATTTCAGCTCCTGAAGGAGCCAAACTGAAACTAGAAGTCACTGTTTACAGTGCAAAACCCCCCAAAAATCTGTGAAAAACATGCTTATTGCATATAGCTCTTAGACACACCCGGTTCGATAATTAAATGACTAAATGATGCAAGTTGTGACATCAATATCCTTTCCCATCACGCATCATCTTAATTTTATCCAAATCCTTCTTACGACTAGCCTTGGATGGTTTCTCAAAAGCCCCTTTTTTGGATTTTTTGAAGAATCCCTAAGCGTAGAGAAGAATTGTTTCCTTTCTTGGAATCAGACACCATCTTCTCAATAGGAGAAGTCTTGAAAAGCTCAAGCTCTACAACTACAAATGGGTTGACAAAATCAGGTGGAACCCCAAGGTTTAGATCTGTGTCCATTTGAGCAAGTGACATATTTCCCTTCTAAATGTTCTGAAAAGCAATTGACTTAGTACCCTCTAGAACTACCTCCATCATACCTAGGCTTACCTCCTATTGACTAAGGTCATCCAACACATCAAAGAGATTGGAAACTTCCTCCTCCTATCTCTACTTGAAGGTTCCTTTCTGACCTCGATTCCTATTGTGGGGGTTGACAGAAATAAAATCATCCTTTTTAGCTACAACACCCAAAATAGGAGCCTTGCCTTTATCCTCTTCAGGAGGATTGTGAGGGGGATAATTTGGATGGGGATTTAAAGAATAGATCCTAGGACATATTTTTTGTAGATGGCCATACTCATGATAGAACCAACAGTGAAAGGGCATAGCCTTGTAATCAAATTGTTGCACCTATAAAGGTCAACCCACACAAATTTCCAAAGAATCTAGAAGAGGGTTACTCAAATATATTTCAACACAAATGTGGGAAAAAGTAAGTACCTTTCTGTCCTACGTTTTTTGAGAAGGACCCACGGGTTTTCCAAGCAACAAAGCAACTATATGCAAAATGTCATTCTACCAATATTCAAAGGGGAACCATGGGAGGAAAACCTAGATCGAAACATGATTTGAAAGCTCCTTCGAAGGGTTAAAACCAGTATGCCATCGCTTGAAGAATAAGTTAATCTGATTATGAAAATAGAGCCCTCCCTCAAAAACTGTATTTTGATTAACCATCCAATTAAGGACAACTATAAGAAAAATTATTGGCCTTTAGCATCACCTCTATTTCTTTGTCAATACTCCAAGCTTGTCTCACCCAAGACTCCAAAAATGGTAAAGAGACTCATATCCCCAAGAATTTGCAAATTAAAGAATGATTCAAAAAATATTCAACATCCTCAACAATTAAGTCAGGTTGAATCACTAGAATAGGTCTACCCTGACTCCTTTCCAAACATCCATTTGTTTTTGGGATGCAAGGACCTCCATATAGAACCATCCCCTTCACCCTCGAAGCCTTAAACAAAAAAATACTCTCATCAACATTCTTTTTAGAAGATAGAGAGCTTCTACACAATAAAGCTCAAAAATCCATATTATGTTTAAATCTTAATGCTTCACCTAAAGCCATACCAAGTAGATACAGAAGCAAAATAATCCTCCTTATACCTCCCCAAAACCCACACCTTAAACAAGCATCGAACAACAAAAAGCACAAAGGAAATATGAAAAGCTACAAGAAAACCCTTCCCAAAGGAAATAAAAACCCACCCTATATTTGCACACACTCGAAGGCCACCATTCTATACCCCCCATAGGCATGCACAAATAGTCTCAAGCATGCAGACCGCGACCTGCTATAGGTCATAGGTCTGCAACATCCTCCCCCGCGCACATGCTAACACCATTGTCTTCCCAAAAAAAATTTACTTCTCATCAATAAAATTATATTCCTTCATAGCTTCCATGAATGAATCATCTTGTCATAATGGTGGCGTCGTTATTAATTTCTATATTCATGATGGAGTTAAGTCCTCAAGGAGTAGCTCCTACAAAGAGTTATGAGTCAAAGATGTTGCCCTATCTTGTGTTATAATCAATATATACTATGGAGTATTTTATTAACTAATTAGTCTTGTTATGTGTCTACTGGTATCAGGAAAATTCACCATCAACAATTCACCGTAAAATTCACTGCCAACAATTTACCGCAGAAAAATTCTTCGCCATGAAAAATTCACCTCAAGGAAAATTCACCACCAATAATTCACCACCACAGAAAATTAATCACAAAATTTTAATGCAATGAATTTTCCATGGCGGTGAATTGTTGGTAGTGAATTTTCTTTGAGGTGAATTTGTCATGGCGATGAATTTCCCCACGTTTAATTGTTGGCGGTGAATTTTCCAACGTTGAATTGTTGGTGGTGAATTTTCCTAGAGCTGTGCCTACTAGATTCACAAAACCACTTGGTGGTTTCTTATTTCATTATCTCTCTATATTGGAGGCATTAGATGGAGGTTTTAGACTATTAAGAAGGATAAGTATTCCTATTATATTATAATATTGTTGGAGTAAGGAGTTGATTGCATTGTATTGGTGTAACTAATTATTTCATAGTAACACAAGCTCTATGTCTCTTTAATGTTATATATTTTTATTGAAAGTGTTTCTCTACATATATCAGGTGTTATGTGTTATTTCTTATTTTAATTTTTTGCTATATGTGTTTCTCCCTATTTTATTTTAGATTTTTTGGTTATCACATGTTAATTTAAGTTGATTAGTCAAATTTATACACATTTTGTTTATACTTTTGTTATATTTTTCTACCTTATTCTCAATGATTCTCTTGGATCAACTCATAGAAATGTGTGTAAATGATAAAAAACAACACTAATTAGAAATGCATGTGCTCCTAGAACAATTATGCAAATCTTGATTATTTTAGTGCAAAGTATCTAAATGTTCAACTCTTAATAAGAGAGGACTTGCTAATTATGCATTGGATAAAATAAATGCATTAAATGTACTTGAATACTATCACATAGCACCAAGCTTTACAAAATGTATGCTTAATCAACTCATAATGGAAAAGTAAAAGGGACGAACAAGCCAAAATTTAGATCCTAAGATTTACCCCATGACCACTTACTTTAACTAGAGTAGGCAAAAGATTGAATCAAGGTAGGTAATGACTATAATATGGTAGATGTCCAAATAAATATGTGAAAAAAAAAGTGTATAAGAATGTGTAAAAATAAGATAGAAACTAAGTGCACAACAATACATGTATATATATACTATTAAATATAAGCTATAAAATTGAATCCAAATTCACATAATATTATATTACTATTTATCTATCGATCTATCTATATAGATTCTTCCAAATTAAATATTACACTAGATAAAAAATAACACCAATATAACAGATTTCTATACCCACGAATGAGTGGGGTTTGGTAGTAAAATTGTCTGTCATGAAATCAGCACGCTTATAAAGGTCCGTGAAAGTTTGAATTCAAATTATTTTCTTACTTTTATAGTCAAATACATTGAATGGGCACTTGTTTCTCAAAGTATCTTACAGCTTCTAGAATTCCTTTTGTTTAAAG
This sequence comes from Sequoia sempervirens, assembly GCA_007258455.2. Classification (NCBI taxonomy): domain Eukaryota; kingdom Viridiplantae; phylum Streptophyta; class Pinopsida; order Cupressales; family Cupressaceae; genus Sequoia; species Sequoia sempervirens. Next base: position 43,905,334 of record VDFB02379711.1, read on the forward strand.
CGTCCGTCTGTCTACCATCCAAATGCATGCATCCTCCCTCTTTAGAATGCAGTATTCTATGTTGCAATAGATACAGCTGTTTATGGCATTATAGATACCAACAGTTCAAAAATATATAATAAGAATAATGGAAAGTAAAAAAATATGGGATAGTCCACACTACTTAGAATAGATTTGTAAACAGTCCACCAACTGATATTTAAAACAAATTGTTTATTTTGAAAAATTATGTTTTTTGAATTAAGATAAATAAATTATTAATCAAATTTTTAAAATATATTATAAGTTTATATTGAACCAGTATTATGTAAATTCACTGTCAACAATTCACCGTCAGAAATTATGGGAAAATTTACTGTCTTGACGAATTCACCTCAAGAAAAATTCACCACCAGCAATTCAGCAGTGAATTGCTGGCCGTGAATTTTCTTAGAATCTATTGAACCATGTGTCAATAAAAAATTAGCCATTTAAAACGGACTATTTTTAAATTTAATCTAATTGAACACTTAAAAGTCAATTTTGACCAATAAAAATAAATAATTTAATTGGACAGCTAAAAGTCAATTTTGACCACTAAAAATAGAACAAATATATAATATTTTTAAGTTACTATTAACTGTTTGATCATTAAAAAAACATGTTTAAACAAAATATTTAAAATCTAAGAGTGATTTATCATCTTTTCAATTCAGAACCATAAAAAGCAAAAACCAACTGTTTAAAAATCCAAAATAAAAATTCTTCTAAATAAATATTATTATATCTAAACAAAGCAAAAAGGAAACCTCAAGGTCTATAATTCGTCAATTTTGGATTCGATAAATGACTTGCTGAAGATGCACGTTTTATTTCTGTCTACATACACAAATAATATGTAAGAATTTATCCGCGTAAGTTTATGCCTGGTGGACCACTCTTATAAAGTAAGCGAATAACATGTGATTGACTCTGCGCCATTCGTACGAACTTTCGCCTAAAATTTGACTGCTGAATTCCATCACGAGGCGGCCACTGCCACCCAATAACGCGTTATCATATTCTTTGCTTATCTCAGTAATCTAAACATAAATATTCCTTCCTCATGTGCATCTATATATAGACCTAAAGCCAACCACAGCATTGCGTTGAAGCAATAACCAGCCGCTCGTTTCTTTTACTGCTTTTTCTTTTTGAGAGAATTTGTAGTGCAATTTTATAAGGAAAATGGGCGTTCCAGTGATAGACATGAAAAACATAGACGGAGGAGACAGCGAGGCGATCATGGCTGAAATAGCAAAGGCCTGTGAGAGTACTGGTTTTTTTCAGGTGAACACAATTGATCATATTTAAAATACACACTTACTAATTATAGTAGTGATAGCAAATAGGAAAAAGAAAATGATTTCTCATGTTTGTACTTGCAGCTTTTGAACCATGGCATAGAGCATGAACTTATGGACCGTGTAAAGAAAGTTTGCTCGGAGCACTATAAGCTTAACAGAGAGCAGAGCTTCAATGACTCTTTGCCTGTAAGGTTGCTGACCAACGCTCAAGACAGTGATGAGGCTAATAAGATTGAGAACGTTGATTGGGAAGATGTTTTTCAAATACATGAGATGCAGGAGACCGATTCATGGCCTTCCCAACCCAGTGATTTCAAGTACAACATCTCAACTATTTCTGTTCCTGCTTTTCTTATACAAGTAACATAATAGAATATACTTACAAATGTTTATATAAATATGCACCAAAAATGTAAAACGAGCAAATTGTTCATCATATCTATCTCCATATTAAAAAAGATATACCCCAAAGGGTGTAACTAATACATTATATTGCATTTTGCTCAGGGAAACTATCCAGGAGTTTCGAAACCAGATATTTTCATTGACAGAAAAGTTGTTGGAAATAATAAGTTTGAATCTGGGGCTAGAGAAAGAGTACCTGCAAAAGGCATTTGCAGGAGGAGACAAGGCATTCTTTGGCACCAAAATGAGCCATTATCCTCCTTGCCCTAGACCAGATCTGATCAATGGGATCCGTGCACACACAGATGCAGGTGGCCTCATTCTCTTGTACCAAGATGATCAAGTGCCCGGTTTGCAGGTCCTGAATAATGGCATTTGGGTAGACGTACAACCCACTCCATATGCAATAGTTGTTGACATTGGGGACCAGTTGGAAGCCATCACTAATGGCAAATACACGAGTGCATGGCATCGCATTCTGCCCACTAAGAATGGCAATCGTTTCTCAGTGGCATCATTTTATAATCCCTCATATAACGCTAAGATTTATCCTGCACCTCAACTTGTTGCTGAAGCCAATGGTGGTGAAACCACTGATGAAGTAATGATTTATCCAGAGTATCTGTGTGGAGACTATATGGGTGTTTACAGCCAGCAAAAATATGAAGCCAAAGAGCCACGGTTCGAAGCTATGAGGAAAGTGAACGTAGAATGCCAATAGAGATACATTTGCTGATGAAAGAACCTCATCTTCTTTCATTGCTCCTATCTTAATATATACAATCATAAAATTGTTCGTTAAATTGTTGATTGTATGCTTCTAAAAGTTAATATAAAATTATAGTCATGCTTTCAATAAACAAAAATGTACATGAAAGATCTGTCCAGATGAAGTTTGACTTAGATTTGATTACATTTAACCTTTCAATTTATTGGTTTTCTTCTTCCATTTACAGTTATTATAATTAGAATTTAGTATTATATTTAAAGTTTAAACACATGTTTTAAATTGGTTGTAATTTTCAAATAGAAAGAAGTCTTAATGATAAGAGAATAGTCAAAATGTTTTTTCTATGGTTTTTCACTTTTCTATCAATTTATCTATATGAGCTGGTCATCTATCTCAATAGACAGTCATACATAGTAAGGAATGAATAGCTGGAAATAAAGGTGTACACATCTTTTTTTCTACATGGCTTTTTCCTTCCTTATTTTTTAATGTTTTTCTATCATCCAACATTAAAATATTGAGTTATTTCTATCTATTCTTTCTTAAAAAATTATATGTAGTTGAAAATCCTTTTCCACACATTTTGTATAACATCTTCATTGTACAATTATTTTTTAAAGTTTGACAGTAATACTAGAAAGCATATAAAGTTCTTAGAGAATGAGAGGATTCTAAATATTCAAACAAAATACTTGTAGTCTATAAGATTCCTTCATTTCATTTTCCCATATTTTTTAGAGCCATATTTGACTTTGGAGTCAAAATAGGGGGACATAGGTGCCTTAAGTGCCAATGTCCTAGGCCTATTTCCTGAAATTTAAGGAGTCTGGGGTAAAGCATTAAATGAGAGCATTTGTTTTATGCTTCCAAATTTTTGGAAAGTGTTTTGAAGTAAGTTGTGGAATGCATAGTTTACAAAATTAAGTTTTTAATTAGGTCCAATAACTTAAAGCGGAGAAAAAGTATTTCTTGTGAAAAAAATGTTTAATAAATGTCAAAGTATTTATTTCACATGTGAAAAAATTAAAAATTATTGAATAAAATTTAAAAATATATGTGCACTATTTACTTATGTCCTTATTTAAAATAATAATAATTTAGATATATACAAAAAGTTATGTGATATGGAATAAACCTATGTATAATTTATAATTAATATTATTTCAAAAGTTAATAAAAAATGAAATATAATACAAAAAAATATGAAAAATTGTTTGTACACTAGATATTGGTGTTACCATTCTATGTTTAAGAATTTATATATTTTTATGTTTTTGTAAAAAAGTTGTACAATATTAAATAAACATCAATTTTAAAAAACATTGTTAACTAATTTTTTATTAAAAATTATGATAAAAATACAAAACATCTTTTATTTTTTATTTTTTAAATATATTTACAATCTACATAAAAAATCTCAAAATTACTAGTTCATGTAATATTAAAATTTTAATGGTTTATTGCTATGGGTGGTAGAAAGTGAAAATTAGGTTTAAAATAGTGATTTAAATGTCTCACTTTGACAAAAAAGTGGTTAATTATATGTTTCAATTATTGATGATTATTCAAATTTTACCTAGGATTACTTTTTACAATATAAAACTAAATTAAATTATAAAAGCTTACATATTTATATCACCTATTGAGAATTAATAAAATATGAATATTGAGATATTGAGGTTAGATAATGGAGGTGAGTATTGATCTAAGAGCATGATGATTATCACACAATTTAAGTAAGGTTTCTAGGATAAGGATGGGATTATTTCTTATTACTTAGTGAATATATCTCATTTTTTAGATCTAGTTGATTGGACACTGTATGAGGTTTGGATAGGTAAAGAACCCTATGTTTCACATCTATGAATTTTTTATTGTTTTTGAAAAGGAAAAAATAGGTTTTGCAGGGACCTGAAACCACAAAGTTTAAACATACAAAGATAGAGCAAAAAAAGTCCAAGCAAACAGATAGCTGTCCCAAAAAGAAACGACAGCAACAAAGAGACAATAGGGTCCAGAAAAGGACCGCCAAAAAGCCAGAGAAGACCACAACAGCACTACTCCATGATGTTCAACAGCTCCTCGGCTTCCTTTTCAACTTCACTCATATCCTGTATTCCCTGCTTGAGGATTTGAACCGTATGTGGAGATGTAGGAGCCTTCCTCTTCGTGTTAGCCCAGGTGCGAGTTGAATTCCCTTCAACAACAGCTCTACTACAACCTCTGTTCGCATCCAAGTCCACGACTAGCGAGCCCTTTTGAATTTTTTCCAACTTTTCCACCATAGTGTTAATGATAATGACATTGTGCTTGGCAATTTTATGATTATGTGCCATAGAAGCCCTGATATTTTGGCCTATCTTGGACATATTGCTCTCCAGCCTAGTCAATCTTTCCTCCTGCAACTATTGTCTTTTCTCCATTAAGGGGGTGTCCTATCCTTCATTCTCATTACGGCTCCAGCTCTCCTTCTGCTCCAACTCCATGACTCTGTAGTTGAGATCTCTATTACAGCCACTCAAATCACAAACTTCCTTCTGGGCCCATGAATTTTTTATTGTTAGGTTTATGTTCATATTCTTAAATAAAAATTATCTAAATGAGATTAAATATTAGAAGCATACTTTTGTTGGATATGGTGAGAAAGTAAAGGGTTATAAAATTTGGGATCCTCTAACCTTGAAAACGGTTTGTTCTAAGGATGTACTTTTTAAAGGATTTAGAGTTATTTTCTTATCTTGAATAACTAGAGTAAAAATATAATAAATAATGGATTTTGATACTATTGTCTAAAAGTAGGAAGATGCACATGTGGAAGAACAATAGGAGAGATGGAAGAATGAAGATATAAAATAATATTAGTAGAAAGTTCTAAAAGGAAGAGAATAGTAGATAATAGGAAAGATATCTTAATCTACTCGTTGTGGAAATATTTTTGTTGTGTATATACTTTATCTTATATTGATGATGAACCTATTTTTTTGAAGGAAGTTCAATATTTAAAGGTGTGTGCACGTCTTTGTTAGAGGCCATGGGAAGAGATGATGACATTAGAAAAATGTGACACTTAGGATAAGTGAGTTTTCCCAAGTGAAGAAATACCATTAGATGTACAAGCGTATGTTTAAGAAAAAAATTAGAGTAGATTTTAAGTTTGAGAGGTACAAGGCCACACTAGTGGCAAAGGATTACTCCTAGATAGGGATTTTATTTTGGTGAAATCTCACCTCCTACCACTAAATTTTCTTCCATTATATTCTTATTTTCTATTACCATTTCTTGTGATTTTGAAGTAGGCTAGATGGATGTTAAAACTACTTATTTAGGGGACCTTGAAGCAGAAATGTACATGTGAAAAACTAATGGATTTATGGTAAAAGCAATGAAATTTTTGGTTTATAGCTTGAAGTAGATTTTATATCGCTTCATGCAGTCACCTAAGATGTGTTATCAAGTTTTTTATTCTTTTGTATTGTATCTTATATTTGTATGGACTGAAATATATCATTGTGTTTATTTAAATTTGATTAATGGTCAATCATTAATCATTATATTATATATAAATAATTTTTGGACACAATAAGCGAATGATTAGGGAGCTAACAAATTAGATTTTTATTGTATTTGATATGAATGAATTATGGGCTACCAAATATATCTTCAAGATGGAAACTAGCAAAGATCAAGTTCACACAATTAGTCAAAACACGTATGTGGTGAATATTTTACAATGTTATTTTATGTAGAAATAAATACTACGCCCTTAATATTATTGTACATCGGGTTATGAATAGTCGACTTGTGGCTATCTTAACTCTCTATTAAGTCATATTATCATTAGTATATTGTTATTTAGTTGTTTAGGTCAGCCTAAGTCTTTTATAGGTGTGTCTAAGTAGGCCTAGTTGATATCCTAGGCATAAATAGGTATATATAGGAGGTTGTGAGTCTTATTTCATCATCAAGTTGTGAAGTGTGGTCTCATTAGAGATATTTGGAGGTTTTCCCCCTCAAAGTGGCTTGTTATTCTCAGTTATTATCAAGTATTTGTAGCATATTTCATATCATATTCTTCTATTGTGCAAGTTATTTCATAACAAGTGGTATCAGAGCATGATCTTGGCACCATAGAGGCAAGGTTTTTCTCAATTTTGGAGGCGATTTTGGGAAGAGCATATCTTTCAGATTTTGGAAAAAAAAATCTGATTTTAAAGGGTTTTTGAAGAACATATTGAAGAAGCTACAGTCCATATTTCAGAAGAATTGGAGTAGAACTAAGCGAATTATTGCAGAATTAGGGTTTCTACACTATTTTTTTGGAATCTACATATCTCGCACATCTGGTTGAATTAAAGTCTGATTTTTATTGGGTTTTGGAAGACATAGCAAAGGAGATTACAGTAAAAATTTTAGAGAATTTAAGTTTCATTTGTGTGAGTTATCTCAACATTAGTGGTTTCCTTCATGCCGGGGCCTGAAATAAGGGGTAAAAAGAATGTTGTCACTCCCGGGAAGACTCCTGATAAGGATGGTGAAACAATCAAGGATGTTACTCATAATGAGGAAATCAATAAGGTCAAGGAAGACATTTCCTCAATGAAGATGGATATGTGTGACCTAAGAGGAGATATATCAGACATACAAAACATGTTAAGCACCTACATGGCTAAACCAAGAAAGGAGTTCTCAAGCGCCCAAGGTGAAAATTCTAGGTCAGCTACCATGGACACAAGCTTTAGTACTCCTATGGGATCTAGGAATTTATTTCCAAAGGTGGATATGCACAAGTTCGATGGTAAGGATCCTCTCACATGGATAAACCAAATGGAGAATTTTTTTGAAGTACACCAAATCCCAAATGGACAAAAGGTCACGATAGCTTCCCTATATTTAGAACCAGATCAATTCATTTGGTATCGTTGGCTTTGCACTCATCGAAGGAAAAAGGGGCTCATCGTCTCATGGTCAATTTTTACAGAGGAACTCCAAGCACAATATAGCAATAGCATCATAGATAACTTCTTCAGCCAGCTAGCTAAACTTCAACAAACAAGATCAGTAAAGGATTATATTCAGCAATTCCAAAATTTATCCTTAAGGGTGGACTCAATTACGAAGGAAAAATTGAGTGACTTATTCTTGGGTGGTCTCAAGGATCACATTCAACATGAGGTATGCATGTTTAGCCTTACTTCCATAAATGAGTCTTTTATCTTAGCATGTAGGGTAGAGGAGAAGTATTTGATTCCTAAGAAGCAAGGGGCTAATGTGACAAGAGAGAAAGGATATTCAACACAACCTACTAAGTTGACTCCACAACAAATTGAGGAGAAAAGAGCAAAAGGCTTGTGTTTCAATTGTGATAGCAAATATAGTCAAGGACATAAATGTAGTGAAAAGAAATTATTTTATATTGAAGGTCCCAATGAGGAAGAAGAGGAGGAACCCATACTAGAAGATGAAAGGGAGTCAAATGAGGAATCACATGATTCTCAACCAATCATTTCTTGTCATTCACTCTTAGGTTTCAGTGCTCCACAAACTCTCAAGGTGGTGGGGTTCCTAAAGAAGTAGAAGGTAATAGTGTTGATCGACTTAGGTAGTACTCATAATTTCATCAACAAAAAGTTAGCTACTCGTCTAAATTATTTCATATATCCAGCTCCAGAGTTTCAAGTTTTGATTGCAAATGGTGGTACAATTAGTTGTTCAGGGAAGTGTCATAACATTAAATTATCCATGGGAGATTATCAACTTGATACCCCAATGTATGCAATATCCATGGGTGCAGTAGATATTGTTTTGGGAGTACAATGGCTTACTACATTAGGAACAATTGAGATGAACTTCCAAGAACTATTCATGAGATTTCAATCAGAAGGAAGGCTAGTAGAGCTAAGGGGTTGAAGGAAAAATCTCCACAAATGGTAAGCTCTCATCAAATGAAAAGTTGCTTAAGAAAGGAGTGGATGGATTTGTGGCCCAACTATGTTCATTAGAAGTCTCTCAATCTAATACTCCTACTCATCAGATTTGCAAGCTATAATTGATCGTCACTCAGTTGTTCTAGGAGATATGCCTAAAGGACTTCCTCCTAAGAGGGATCATGATCATGCCATACAGTTAGTCCTAGGGAGCCAACCACCGAACAAGGCCTTACAAGTATCCACACATACAAAAGAGTGAGATAGAAAAAATTGTTGAAGAGATGCTAGAGGAGGAATCATCGGCATAGCCAAAGTGCTTACTCCTCACCTGTGGTGATGGTACATAAGAAGGATGATACTTGGCATGTGTCAGATTATAGAGTGCTCAACATGTACACCATTAAAGATAAGTTTCCAATTCCAGTCATTGATGATTTGCTAGATGAATTAAATGGAGCTATGTTTTTTACCAAGTTAGATAGATCTGGTTATCACCAAATTCAGATTAAGGAGGAAGATATTTGTAAGACAACATTTCGGACTCATGAGGGTCATTATGAATTTTTGGTGATGCCATTTGCTCTTACCAATGCACCATCTACATTCCAAAGTATGATGAATTCCATTTTTAAGAAGTTCTTGCAAAAGTTTGTGCTAGTATTCTTTGATGATATCTTGATTTATAGCAAGACTTGGGAAGAACATTTGCAACATGTGGACCAAGCATTAAAAATACTAGAAGATCATAAACTCTATGCTAAGCCATCCAAGTGTGCTTTTGGTCTTACAGAGGTGGAGTATTTGGGACACATAGTTTCACATGAAGGAGTAAAGGTGGACCCTAACAAAATTAAGGCTATCATGGAATGGCTTATTCCAAAAACCATTAAGAAACTGAGAGGATTCTTGAGATTGACAGGGTAATATAGAAGATTTGTGAAGAATTATGGTAGTATAGCAGCACCTCTCACCACTCTATTGAAGAAGGATTCTTTTCATTGGAACGAGTCTACCAATACACATTTAAGATATTGAAGGAGGCTATGTGTACAACTCCAGTACTTGCCACTCTTGACTTCACCAAAGAATTCATTTTGGAATGTGATGCTTCTGGAAATGGGATAGGAGCAGTGCTCATGCAAGAAGGTCGACCAATTGCTTTTGAGAGTCATCAATTAAAAGGTAAGAATCAACTAAAACCTATTTATGAGAAGGAAATGCTAGCAATACTCCATGCAGTGAAACAATGGCAGCCTTATCTATTGGGTAGACATTTCAAGGTTAAGACAGATCATGATAGCCTAAAATATTTTTTGGAACAACGACTATCTTTTGAAGAGCAACAAAAATGGGTCACTAAGATGTTAGGATATGACTTTGAGATTGTATATAAGAAAGGGAAAGAAAATATTGTCGCAAATGCACATCAAGGAAGGATGAGAAAGATGAAGCCTTATTGTGTGCCCTTTCAATATTACAAGCAAATTGGGTGGAGGAAGCCAAAGCGAGTGGAAAAATGATGTTGCGACAAGTAATCTCATCGAGCAATTAAAAAGTGATCCTAGTAGTTAGATAACTTTTGTTGGAAGGGAGATACTCTTTGGTATAAAGAGCATTTGTATCTCTGCAAGAATTCCAACCTTAAAATGAAGATTCTCACAGAGTTGCATGAGTCTCCAGTGGGTGGTCATTAGGATTTTTGAAGACATATCATCGAGTCAAGCAAGATTTCTTTTGGGAAGGGCTAAAGGGTGATGTTCAAAAATTTGTGGCTAAATGTTTGGTGTGTCAAAGGCATAAAGGGGAGACAATTAAGACACCAGGTCTCTTGCAACCCTTATCTATTCCTAGCCAGCATTGGGAAGAGGTATCCATGGACTTCATCATAGGGCTTCCCAAATCTAAAGGTCATAATGTCATCATGGTGGTAGTTGATCGGCTCACTAAATATGCACATTTCATTGCATTAGCACATCCTTTTACAACAAGTGTAGTGGCTAAAGCTTTTTTGGAAAATATCCAAAAGCTACATGTTACACCTAAAGTTATTATTAGTGATCGTGATCCTATCTTCACTAGTCACTTTTGGAAAGATTTATTCTCATGTTTGGGTACTCAATTGGCTCTTAGCTCTTCATACCACCCTCAATCAGATGGGCAAACGAAGGTTGTTAATAAGTGTTTGGAAGGATATCTGCGTTGCTTCACTTCAGAGAAACAGTCTCAGTGGGTAGATTGGCTACCACTTGCAGAATGGTGGTATAACACTTCTTTTCATAGCTCATCAAAAATGTCTCCATTTTTGGCACTTTATGGATATCATCCTCCTTCCATCACATGATCAATTAAGGTGTCCCCAAGAGTTCAGGTAGTAGAAGACCACTTGTTTCATCAACAACAAGTACTTTCAGGACTCAAGGAGAATTTAGCCATGGCACAAAATTGAATGAAACAACAGGCAGACCAACATCATAGTGAAAGAAGTTTTGAAGTTGGGGATTGGGTCTTCTTGCGATTGCAACCTTATAAGAAAATATCACTAAAGCAGCAAAGAAAGAATAATAAGTTGTCTCCAAAGTATTATGGTCCATACCAAATCATGCAGAAGATTCGGTGTTGCCTACAAGCTTGAGTTGCCACCAACAACAAAGATACATCCAATTTTTCATGTTTCCTATTTGAAGAAGGTAATTGGGCATAATATTCCCACTCAAACAACACTTCCCGAGCTGGATGAAGAAGGAAGAATCATTTTGGAACTAGAGTGCATTAATCAAAACGCACAAAGCTGAGGAATAGAACTATCAGCGAGTACCTCATCCAATGGAAGAATTTACAGTTGAAGATGCCACATGGGAAGGCGAGGATTTCATTCAAAAAGTTTCCAAACTTGATTAGCATTGAGGACAATGCTTCTTTGAAGAAGGGGGGCATGCTACGCCCTTAATATTATTGTACATCGGGTTATGAATAGTCAACTTGTGGCTATCTTAACTCTCTATTAAGTCATATTATCATTAGTATATTGTTATTTAGTTGTTTAGGTCAGCCTAAGTCTTTTATAGGTGTGTCTAAGTTGGCCTAGTTGATATCCTAGGCATAAATAGGTATATATAGGAGGTTGTGAGTCTTATTTCATCATCAAGTTGTGAAGTATGTTCTCATTAGAGATATTTGGAGGTTTTCCCCCTCGAAGTGGCTTGTTATTCTCAGTTATTATCAAGTATTTGTAGCATATTTCGTATCATATTCTTCTATTGTGCAAGTTATTTCATAACAATAAAAGTTAGTGACTTCATTGTCCTATTGATAATAAGTTAATTTTTATTCATTATCTTAATTCAAATGGTTATTTTGAGGATATGTAAATTATTTCTTACTTTTTTTTCATAAGTAGCCTAATGCGTGCAATGGTATAAACTAGATTGGATATTACTCAAGTAGTGGCATTTTTTACCAAGTTTATTTCTAACCCTGATAGAGAGAATTATAATTATGTCAAGAAGGTGTCTAGATATTTGCAAGGAACTTCTAATTACTATTTATATTTTCATGAGACTAACAATGTTCAAAAGAGTTTGTACATACAAGGTTTTGTTAATTTAGATTGGGCTAACTATTAGGCAGTATGAGGTTCATGATTGATTATGTATTCACCCTACTTCTAGGTCTAGCTAGCTAAATCAGTAAGAGGAAATATATAATTGAATTAATTAAAAATAGAGTACATGGATATTACAAATTCTTGCAAAGGGGGTAGTTTAGTTATAGATATTGTGTTCATATATTATTTTCAATAGTAAGAAATTGAAGGTAAGCTGTGAAAGTTAGGCTTCTACTTTTTGGGTGAAGCATTCTATGTAGTAAACTTATACTAAGCTTATAGATTTTTAGTGTCACTTCTTCCTATATGGTTAAGGATGTTCGAGTCATGATTCAAGAGCTAGACATTTTGGATGATGTTTCAAATTCTCTTATAAAATTAATGAGCACATACTAGTTCTATTTTTGAAGGAAGGCAATAAACCTTGCCTCATCTTGTACTTAAGTTTATGTTAGAGTTTTATAGTATTTCATTGCAATATAAATATCAAATGAGAGAATATTAGGACTAGGGTTCTATTCAGTTACAATTCATATGTACTTTGTTTATGTCTTTAACATTCTTGTAATGTGATACATGGGAACATGAACAACCACAAAAACCTGGTAGGAATTATTTAGTTATTATTATTCTCTAAGATACTTGGGGTATTATTGTAATATAATTACATAAAAGAGGTGACACAAAAAGGTCAACAATGTGAGTTATAGCTATTGTCATAAGAGTAATTGTGCATCTCCTTATGAAGCACTTGGGATTTATTTTTTTGAGAGTGAATCATCTTTTCATAATGATGGTGCCCTTATTAATTTCCATATTCATGATGGAGTGCTATCCTTAAGGAGTAGCTCCTACCAAGAGTTATGAGTCAAAGATGTTGCCCTATCTTGAGTGTTATAATCAATACATACTATGGAGTAGTTTAAATTGACTAGTTGGCCTTATCACGTGGCTACTAGCTTCATGAAACCACTTGGTGGTTTCTTATTTTACTAGCTCTACATATTGGAGGAATTAGATGGAGGTTTCAAAGTATTATGTAGGAGAATTATTATTATTATGTTAGAATATTGTTGGAGTAAGAAGTTGTGTGCATTGTATTGGTGTAACTAATTCTTTCATAGTAACACAAGCTCTATTTCTCTTTAATGCTATACATTTTTCTCAAAAGTGTTTTTCTACATATATCAGGGGTTATGTTTTATTTCTTATTTTATTGCTATATGTGTCTCTCCATATTTTATTTTAGATTTATTGGTTATCATATGTCAATTTAAATTGATTAGTCAAATATATACACTTTTTGTTTATACTTTCATTATATGTGTTTACCTTGTTCTCAATGGTTCTCTTGGGCCAACTTATAGAAATGTGTGTAAATGATAAAAAAAAAAAAAAACACTATTTAGAAATGCATGCGCTCCTAGAATATTAATGCATATCTTGATTATATTAGTGCAAAGTATCTAGATGTTCAACTCTTAATGAGATAGGACTTGCTAATCATGCATTGGGTAAAATAAATGCATTGAATGTATTTAAATACCAACACATAGCACCATTACAAAATTTATACTTAATCAACTCATGATGAGAAAATAAAAGGGCCCAACAAGCTAAAATTTGAATTAATCTTAAACTAGCAAGGATCACGTGTACAATCCTAAAGTTCACCCCATAATCACTTACCTTAACTAAAGTAGGCAAAGGATTAAATCAAAGTAGGTAATGACTATAATGTGATAGATGTACAAATAAATGTGTGGAAAAGCTAGTCTTATAAGAATACATGTAAAGATAAGGTAGAAATTTACATGAGAATGTGTGTATATAATAATAAATATAAGCTATAAAATTGAACCCAAATTCAATCAATATTATATCAGTATTTATCTATTCATCTATCTATATACATTCTCCCAAATTAAATATTAAACTAAATAAAAAATAACACAACTATACAAATTTTATTGTACATTTAATATAAATTTTATGAAAAATCATTTCATACAGCACTTTCCTAATATTCTAGTATGCTATAGAAAAAACTATGTGAATTTCTAAGAGGGAAAAACCACGAATGAGTGGGGTTTGGTAATAAAATTGTCTTGTCATGAAAGCAGCATGCTTATAAAGGATCGTGAAATTTTGACTTCAAGTTATTTTCTTACTTTTACATTCATATGCATTGAATGGCCACTTGTTTCTCAAAGTATCTTGAAGCTTCTTAGTTTCCTTTTGTTTAAAGAATCTGTCTGTCTACCATCCAAATGCATGCATCCTCCCTCTTTAGAATGCAATATTCTATTATTGCATTTTATCGTTTTCCAAATTAAAGACTTTAGCTTTATTCCACAGAGTAGGCCCAGATTTGAGTTAGATTTCTAATTGAACTATTTTTCCTTCATGTTCACAAACATAAATTTTAAAGAAACTGTTTTAAAAAGCTTATAATTAATTTTCTGTAAATATAGTGTCCAATTGAAGTTTTTAAATTTGTTTAGTTTAAATTTAAAATTATTTGAAAGTTAAATATTGATAATCTTATAGTTCATCATATTTAAAATGATCAATAATTATTTTATTTTTATTGACAAAGATTTATTTTTATTTGATATAAATAAATTTCAAATATTGTAGATTAACAGATATAATGTTTATTACAATATATTTATCAACAATTCAAAATAATACAACTATAGTGATAGAAAATATAAAAACATTGGATAATCCACTCTACTGACAATCATAGACAAATTTGTTTAAACATTACAACTCAACAGAAGAGATCTTCAAACAGTCTACCAACTGATATTGAAGATACACGTTTTATTTCTATCTACACACAAACAATATTAGTTTATATGTAAGAGTTTATCCGCATTTGTTGGACCACGCTTATAAAGTAAGCCAATAGCATGTGATTGACTCTGCGCCATTGATAGGAACGTTTGCCTTAATTTTGGTTGCTGAATTCCATCACGAGGCGGCCCGTGCCACGCATTTATCATATTCCCTCCTAATTTCCATCTATATAGAGAGCTAAGGCCAACCATAGCATTGCATAGAAGCAATAAGCAGTGGCTCATTTCTTCTACTGCTGCTTAAGAGAATTCGTAGTGCAATTTTCTAAGGACAATGGGCGTTCCAGTGATCGACACGCAAATCATAGATGGAGGAGACAGAGAGACGATCATGGCTGAAATAGCAAAGGCCTGTGAGAGTACTGGTTTCTTTCAGGTGAACAAAAGTGATCATATTTTTTCACATTTAAAATACACACTTACTAATTATGGTAGTGATAGCAAATACGAAAAAGAAAGATGAAGTGATTTCTCATTTTCTGGTTGCAGCTTTTAAACCATGGCATAGAGTATGAACTTATGGACCGTGTAAAGAACGTTTGCTCGGAGCACTATAAGCTTAACAGAGAGCAGAGCTTCAATGACTCTTTGCCTGTAAGGTTGTTGACCAACGCTCTCGCGGCTCAAGACAGTGATGAGGCTACTAAGATTGAGAGCGTTGATTGGGAGGATGTTTTTCAAGTACAAGAGATGCAGGAGACCGATTCATGGCCTTCCCAACCCAGTGATTTCAAGTACAACAACTCAACTATTCTATTGCCGCTTGACTGACATAATAGAATACAATTTAAACGTTTGTATAAATATGCGTAGAAATTGTAAAATTAGCAAAATGTTCATCATAACTATGTATATACAAGTGTTTCTGGCTATTGAAAAGGAAATACCCCAAGGGTGTGACTAATACATTATATTGCATTTTACTCAGGGAAACCATCCAGGAGTTTCGGATGAAAAGTTGTTGGAAATAATAAGTTTGAATCTGGGGCTAGAGAAAGAAAGATACACACTTACTAATCATGGTACTGATAGCTGATAGCACCTAGCAGAAAGAAAGATGAAGTGATTTCTCATTCTGTGCTTGCAGCTTTTGAACCATGGCATAGAGCATGAACTTATGGACCGCATAAAGAAAGTTTGCTCGGAGCACTATAAGCTTAACAGAGAGCAGAGCTTCAATGACTCTTTGCCTGTAAGGCTGTTGACCAACGCTCTTGCGGCTCAAGACAGTGATGAGGCTAATAAGATTGAGAACGTTGATTGGGAAGATGTTTTTCAAATACATGAGATGCAGGACACCGATTCATGACCGTCCCAACCCAGTGATTTCAAGTACAACAACTCAACTATTTCTATTCCTGCTTTTCCTATACCAGTGACATAATAGAATACAAATTTAAAAGTTTGCATAAAAAATGTAAATGCTCTTCATATCTATCTCTATATTGAAAAAGATATGTAATAATACATTATATTGCATTTTACTCAGGGAAACCATCCAGGAGTTTCGAAACGAGATATTTTCCTTGACAGAAAAGTTGTTGGAAATAATAAGTTTGAATCTGGGGCTAGAGAAAGAGTACCTGCAAAAGGCATTTGCAGGAGGAGACAAGGCATTCTTTGGCACCAAAATGAGCCATTATCCTCCTTGCCCTAGACCGAATCTGATCAATGGGATCCGTGCACACACAGATGCAGGTGGCCTCATTCTCTTGTACCAAGATGATCAAGTGCCCGGTTTGCAGGTCCTGAATAATGGCAGTTGGGTAGACGTACAACCCATTCCATATGCAATAGTTGTTGACATTGGGGACCAGTTGGAAGCCATCACTAATGGCAAATACACGAGTGCATGGCATCGCATTCTACCCACTAAGAATGGCAATCGTTTCTCAGTGGCATCGTTTTATAATCCATCATATAACGCTAAGATTTATCCTGCACCTCAACTTGTTGCTGAAGCCAATGGTGGTGAAACCAGTGATGAAGTAATGATTTATCCAGAGTATCTGTGCGGAGACTATATGCGGGTTTACAGCCAGCAAAAATATGAAGCCAAAGAGCCACGGTTCGAAGCTATGAGGAAAGTGAACGTAGAATGCCAGTAGAGATATATTTGCTGATGAAAGAACCTCATCTTCTTCTATTCCTACTATTTTGATATATATAATCATAAAATTGTTCGTTATAAATTGTTAATTGTATGTTTCTAAAAGTTAATATATAACTATAGAAATGCTTTCAATAATGAGATGAAGTTTGACTTTCTATTTAGTTTTGATAAGGTCTGATTTAAATGTTTAAGTCTTTACATTTAAATTTATTGAGGTTTTTCTTTGATTTTTCTATGATAATTAGTATTATATTTAAACATATGTTTTAAATTGGTTGTGATTTTAAATTAGAAAGAACTCTTAATAATAAGAGAATAGTCAAGAATTTTTAATATTTTGAAACTTATTTTAAAATAATGTTTTTTTTCATCTTTTCTATCAATTTATTCATATGAGATTAGGCATTTACTTCAACAGGAAGTCATGTGTCGTAGTGAATAAATAGCTAGAGATAGAGGTGTACATGTCATTTTTTTTTCTTCTCCTCTCTACATGACATTTTTCCTTCCTTATTTTTATAATTTTTCTTGCTGAACGGAATCATCCAACATTATTTTATTGAACTTTTTCTATCTTTTCTTTCTTAAAAGGTTATATGTGGTTGAATATTCTATCCACACAATTTTTACAACTTCTTCATTCTACAACCACTTTTTAATGTTTGAAAGTAATTTTAGAAAGCATACAAAACTCTTAGAGAATGAGTTGCATCTACATATTTGAACAAAGCACTTGCAATCTATAAGATTCCTTTCATACCATTTTCACATATCTTCAAAGGTTAAACAATAATATTCATAACCTTTGTTCCCTTTTCTTCATTGGTTCATAAATCTTCAAACTATTTGTCATCTTTCATCATAAAGGAATATCACTTGGTAATGTGAGAGAGAGAGAGAGAGAGAGAGAGAGAATAAAAGATAAAAATCTACATCCCTAAGAATTCTATTGCTGCAATAGCCGAAAATAAATTTTCTAGAAGAGTTTTCATGAAATTGCAAGAATGGTGACAACTTTGACAACTTTGCAAGTTTTGTTCTTCAAGAGATCTTTGACCTAAAATCTGCAATCACACATCAAAGGGAGAAAAATGTTGTTTTGTTAGGGAATGGGGGTTTTCCTTTGTCAAACCCCATTTTGGTAATTAAACCTTGAAATGAATAAAAGCATAAAAGGAATGATGAACGAAAAACTCTATGTCACAACTCACCAAACCCTTATTTGAACCTTGATAATGGAGGTTTACAACTTGCATGAAATGGATTCAATGGAAGTGGATCTTAACTTTGAATATTTGCTTGAGGTGATACTTTGAATGCTTGATTGAATCATGAAACCTACATCAACATATTATCTCCAAAAACATGCATGCTCCACATAACTTTGACATGATGAATGGATCATTATTGCTGCAACAAATGATGAAGAAATATTCCCTTGAATGCTCTTCACAATAATCTTGAAATGCTCTTGATCTCATAAACTTGTTATTAGGAATGCTCCATTGAAAATTCTTAGTGAAACATAGTGAAATGGCCTCCTATTTATACATATTTTAACAGTAATTCCTGATATTCAAATATCATAAGCCAACATTGAATTGTAGATTTGAAATCATTAAAATACCACCAAAAATATAATTCAAAGGGGGGTCCTAGATCTAAGTGAGGACCCATTCACCATATGATAAATGGGTGCTAGGCCACTCATCTAGGACACACATCAGACAAGGTGAAATATCTTGTAAAAATAGGGTCCTAAGACTAAGTGATGACCCATTCACCATGTGGAAAATAGGTCCTAGGTCACCTATCTAGGACACACATCTTCCAAAACTAAGTGTTGTGTAATGGCATTTATGAATGGCAGGGTTTATCTCTCAAAATTTATATTTAATTAGGATTGGATTTGAATTAAAGGGGCCAATTAGGGAAAATTAACCCCAATCAATTAATAAAGCCCTAGATTAATGTGAAAGTGTAAAGGTACACCTTACAACATAAAAAAGAAGGCACAATTAAGTCCATTTAATCTAAAAGGTCCTTAAACTTAATGTGAATATGTAAAACATAATACAACACTAAACTAAGGCAACATTAAGCTCATTTTATTATTAATTATTTCCAAATTAAGTGTGAAAAAAGGATACTTTTTCCTACACTACATAGTCTAACTCATTAAAGCTGATACTGCACTCTGCAATTTCACACTTCACAACTTTGAACTTGGCATCATTCACACACCCACACAATTCTCCACCAATTCACAACTTATTTATACCATCCTCAACCTTGAAAACAATCTCCAATGTTAGTTATGCACCTCAAACATGCAAATTCAAATTAGGACAGTACCAAAACATTCCCACAGTGGAAAGGAATGAAAGCAGACCACATCACACCTTAAATCAGACCTAAATCTGCTCAAACATACCATGCCATGCCTTCGCAAACACCAAAGAAAGTATGAAATTAGTGTAAACATTCAAGGTTTGTTGAGCCCATGTAAATAACACTAAAATTTTAATTACATGCTTCCTTTGATCTAAAGACAACTCATAGACAACAAACATCACTTGAATACAATTTAGAATATTCCACAAACACCCTGAAATGTAACGAATTACTTCACAAAAAAATTCACCTAAAGAATGTACACACCTAATACACTTAGATAATCTTCCACACACTGTAACTCAAGAAATTAACTTTTAGAGCACCAAACCATGAACAACTTCAACCAAAGTTAGATATGAACCATATCAACACACTTTCAAAAATGCAAGACTATAAAATAAACTACAGAGAAATCTAGAGAAAAATCTTTTTCCCCCAGACACCACTGCAATGCAAAGTTCACACATTGGTGAACACAATTTTCTTTGTACAACAATATAGACCAAGAAACTCTAGATATCACACCTATGAACATTGCTAGTCAGCATATCTAAATCACACAAGCAAATCTTCAACACAAAATAAATGTTTACCAAGACTAGAACACCACTCTACAACACAAAACACTTCTCCAACACACAATTTTCTCTTTTACTCAATTTTTTTCAAAAGTACTTGGAAACCAACCACCAAAAACACATTATCATCATCTTCATCACTTCCTTATCACCACAAATCCAATTGCAGCATAGCAACTCAACCATACAAAATCCATCAATAGAAACTTATCAAAGAAAAACTAGAGGTTGACACCAATAACACTTAGTAATGACAACATAATGGAACTAATCAAAGCATCACCACAAACTCATCAATGCAACAACATAGATCTATTGACATCAATTACAACACCAATTGCAAATACTTGCAATAATCTCCCCCTTTATCATTGATGGCAACACATGATGTAAAAAACCATCAACAATAAACACAACAACTATGAACACCAACATACTGCTTCATACCAATACTTTCTCTCTCTCACTTACATCACAAGTTTTTTTCAAATACCTATATCTTCACTTTACTTTCTCCCGTTTATCTTACTACTTTACTTTTTCACATTACTCTCTCTCCCCCTTTGACATCAATGGCAAAGGATAGTTCATATTTGCATATTTCTCTCCATTTGGCATCGAACATACTTGTACCAACTTTTCAATGTTCTGCAACTTCCTTTTCCTTTACACCTACTCCCCCTTAGGAATACACAACACACTACACTAACCAACAACCATTGCACATATTATTTGATACAACTCACAAAGGACAACCACACTCTGCAACATAATGATAAACCTACTCCCCTTGACTACAACAACTAACAATGCCACTACCTACTCCCCTTGGGAGGTAGCCACCAACATCAATCGAGAACAAAGAATGAATCTTGATATACAATGGAACAATTCATATCCTTATGCATTTATTTCAAAGAGGGAGGGGAAATAACCCCTAACTTGTCTAAGAGATGCTAAAAAATATCCTTTTGGACATTGAAAAAGTAACCCTTCTACTTTTTCTAACTTGTTCAAGATCTCCTTGTGATTTTTTCTTAATATTGCCTTGATTTAATGTTGTAATGTGGATAACACATTCACATTAGGTCTTGGGCCCTTGAAATTGAATAAAATGCATGTCTTGTAAAAGTGTTGTAAAGTGTTGTAAATAACTTTCACACTTTTCTAGACTTTTATTAAGTATTTAAGTCTAGTGGACCTATTTTTTGCTTAATTCAGTATTGTAAAATATATTTAACCACATTCTCACATTAATCTAGAAGGCCTATATGTTAAACCTAGTTTTAATTTAGTGTTTAATGTGTTTTACACATTCACACTAGATCTTGTGCCTTTCTAGGCTATGTGGACCTCATTTTAGTGTTGTAGAGTGTATTTAACCACACTTTCATATTGAACTTTCTATCACTAGCCCTAATTATCCTTTGTATCATCATTAATAGGCCCCTATGACACCATATTATGCATCTTGAGTCTTATATTGATCAAAGACCTGATAAAATAAACATAAAAACTAAAATTATTCACTCCCCGACATCCCAACTAATAAAAGAGCACTTGTGGGACCCATTTTCCACTTTGGGTGAATGAGTCCCATCCAAGTGGGAACCATTCACCCAGGATGGTGAATTAGTCCCATTTGAGCTATTTTTGGGGTTTGAGTGGGAAAAATTAGGTTTCAAATTTAATTTTCTTTAATGTCGGCCTTGGGGATCAAATTAACGGGCAAGATTGCCTATATAAACAATCTTTTAAACCATAATTCATCATTCATTCATCATTCATTATCTATCTCAAGCCAAGAAATCTAGGGAACTAGGCCATTTAGAAAGCATTAAAGATCACTTAAGGCATTCAAGGGTAGATTCTTCATCTATTGTTGCAAACATTCAAGATCCATCATCATGGGAAGTTTCTAATAGCATTATTTCATATTTATGCTTCATTATCTTGTTTCTTCATTTTGGTTTAATTACGTAAAAGGGGTTTGACCAAGGCAAACCCCTATTCGTCTAACATTCAACATTTTCTTCTCTATGATGTGTGATTTGCAAGTTTGTAAATTGAAGAAAAATGCCAAAATGATAAAGTTGCAAATGTTGTCAAAGTTGTCATGAAAAGTTGTCAAGACTCATGAAAAACTTAGATCTAGGGGAAAATATCCATTCAATCTACATGAAATTAGTGGGAAAGTGCTTATTTCATTCATCTTTAGAGGCTTGCAAAGTTCTAGTTTGAGATTCTGCCCCTGGGAAAATTTTCAACAAAATGGGATGCATCACCCAGTAGTGGATGATGAGTCCTACTGTAGGTGTTTTTCAGAGATCTTTATGGATTCATATACCCTTTTGGCTAAAATAGGCTTTTGTATAGTTTTCCAGAACTGCAACTGATTTTCCCAAAATGGTGAGTGAGTCCCACCATGCTTAAAAATCAACATCTTCATAATTTCAAAGTTATTTCCAATCTTCAACGCATTTCCAGGTACTCACTCTCTATTTTATAGCTTTCTATTTTTCTTTATTTGCATTTCTAAGTCATTTTCTAGGTGCTTTTGCATACTACATTGTGTTTTCAAACATCTTGTATTTTCTTAGTTTTTCATTAGTGTTGAACTTCTTTATCAATTTCTAGCCTTGAGGAAAATCCCCTTTGACAGATTTCAATCTCTTTTACATTGGAATATCAAGGGTTTGTTCTTGAATCTGAGCATTGCGAAATCGGATCCCTCTTCCTTCATTCCCCTTTTGTGTGAGTAAGGAAGTTGTGCATTCCATTTCCAATGTCCACATTTTGGTGAACCTACATTTAGAAGCATTATATTTCTGATTTGGAGAACATTTACATCCTATATTTAGCTTGCATTGCATTGTTTAAATTGTATTCTAGTGTTTCAAAATTTGCATTGGTGAAAAGCTCATTTAACTTCCATTATTGCACTTCATTTCATTGAAAAATAGTAAAATTTTGCATCTGCACTTTAGATCTACATCATACAGCACATAAAACATAAAAATCAATCAAAAAACTCTGAATATTCTATAAAAAATTCCCACTTGGACTCATTCGCCACCTTGGGCGAATTAGTCCCTTTGCACCCCTTAAACCACCTTTTACAACACTAAAAACCTTATTTCTACACTTTTTTTTGCTACCATTAACTATCTGTATTAGTTGGTTAAGTTCTTATTACATGTATTTCACTCAATCTAGCTTCATTTGGCTCATTTCATGCATTGCTTAATTTCAATTTTGTATTCACAACATTTCATTTTCAGATCATGGCATCATATAATCAGTACATTACCTTGTGTGAAATTTGAAAAAGTTGTATTTCATCCTATGTCTTTACATTGCATTTTAAGTTTCCATAGCTTCTATTACATTTAAATAATTAGAAATAGCATTATTTACATTCATGGCAATTATGGATAGTATTATATTTTTGCAATTTTCATTTTCAACATTAGTTCCTAGTTCATTTAGATTAGATTCATTACAAAACAAAAATAAAAAAATAAAAAACATCAAAAGACACAATTCAAAAAATGATTCAATTTAGAAAAAGCATATCATCCAAGCCCTTTAGTAGTGATGACTTAGACATATTAGATAAATCCCTTAAGGAATTCCTCTCACTAGGATCATCCACTAAATATTTGAAACAAAAGGATGCAATCATCAATCATCATGATAATCATAATTGTTCTTCTCCTGATATCTCTCCCATTGGTGATGAAGGTATCTTAGTGAAAGAAGATACAATCATTGATGATCATGAAAGTCTTGCTTGTATTCCTCCCCCCCCTTGGAAAGACACTATGACACACAAAACTAAGATAATCGCCACTACTCCCAACACCTCCCCTAGTTGTGAAAATGATTTAGTGAATAAGGATACAATCATGAATGATCATGAAAAACACATTTGTGTGGAGGATATGTTGATATTTGAGAGCTATGACAATCCTATCTCTCCTACTCAAGAAAATATTATAGGATATCAGAATGTAAATGTAGACAATCATGGCAATCAAACCTTTTCTTCTCATAATATCTTCTCTCAACATAAAGAAGATAGGTTAGTGTTCGAAGATATCCTTATTGAGACTCGTGAAAATCTTGTTCCTCCCTTTCCTAATGCCCCTACCATTTGGGAAGACCTATTTGAACAAAAAAATTCAATCATTGGTAACCACAAAACTCATAGTTATCCTTCTCTTGATGCCTCTCCTATAAGTAGTGAACCTACTTTATCAAATCCAACCATGAAATGTGATGAGCCTATTTTTTGTCACTTTCCTAAAATCTCTCATACTAGGATAAAAATCATGGCACAAGAGAATGAGACCTTAGAGAAAAATAATGATATTATGGACAACAATCAAATTTCCATCTCTCCTAATAACTCTCCTATTGAACAACACACACCATTATATCCAAACACAAAAATCCAACCATGGATCATTCCCTTACTTGTGATGAAGTCAATATGGAAGAACCAAACATTAAATTTCATGAACATATAGTTTTTAGTTCTCCTAAAAAATCTCCTAATAGGGAAGGTATCATGGTGCAAGCAAACATCAACACTATCATGTGCAATCCAAAAATTAACCTCACTCTGAAGCACCCTAAATTGCTTGATATGGATTTACCACCATCATTCTTTGAAAATTATGAAGCCTTGAAGAAAATGTTAGGAGTTTATGACAATTCACCTTCTACTCCTCAAAATAAAAAGGTTACATGTGTTATGATCAGTACCAAGGAAAACGATATAGAAAGACAAACGAAAATTGAAAAAGCCACATAGTTATTAGAAGATGTTGTGGAAACCTTTGATTTCATACCTATATCCATGGGATAATACATGATCATAACAAAAGAGTCTAAAATGAGAAAATATAAACTAGTAATGGCAATACAAAATTCACAAGCATCCACTTCAACCACCTTAAAAGCAAAGACAAGATCCAAGACAACCTTCGAGGAAATTGAACAACCACCAAATCCAATAAAAGTGACAAAACTTTTTAGAAGTTTTTTTGAACTCATGAAGCAACTTGAGAAAGGATGTGATGATATAGAACAATTTATCCATGTCCCTATAAAGCCTTAAACACAAGAAATGACTAATGATCTTGGTTATTTTCACTCAAAAAAAAATCCTTCATTCAATGTCAACACCATCACAAAAAAAAATTCCATGAAAACTCTAACCTTGGTACATCCTAAACTAATAGATATACCATTACATATGTATCAAGTAAAAACTTTGTTTACTCAGTGCCATAATAAATAACATTAATTTTTGCTCCTTACCATAGTTGCATGTTTTACATTCATCACAAGGAGAAGCATATCATCATCCATTCCCAGCTCACCTTTGTCTTGACTAAGTAGGGGCAAGGGGTTAAGTAGCCTTGTCCTCGTATGTCACTTGTCATTATCTCTTTTGGCTAGTTTTTAACCTTTCATGAACATACAAGAGAAAGCTAATTGGGATGTGGATGACATGTCTTAAGTTGGATCGCATGTGACATGTACTTATCCATGATGTAACTTCATTTTGGAAACATATGACTTGGCATAGGGCTTTCCAAGTTGGCTCTCATGTCTTCTTTCATGATTCATTTGCTACTTTAAACCAATTTCTCATAGTGATGGTGTAGCAACCGCTTTAAAGTCAGGGAATACATAGACAACATATTTTGGCAAAACATTCATGGTGTGATTATTCTTTTCTCTAGTGGTATGTCCTTTTCTTGGTGGTGTCATTGGGTTTGATGTCATCCAAGAGTGTACGATCTATTGACATGGCATGATGTGAATGAGGCATCCCATGGGCAACGATTTGAAACTTCGAATTTTCCTCTCTTTGAGACATTAGGCACAATGCTCCCTAAGAGGAAGACTATTACATAAACAAAGAAAAAGCCACTTAAAAAATTTTTTTACATGACATTCAAAAGCATTTTCATTTTGGTGCCTTATCAAAGTTATGAGGAGGATAAATTTGGTATGGTTTGTAAAATGGGAAGTAGACACATTGGCATGGCTTTCTCATTATATGGTGGGAAGCCGACACAATGGTATGACTTTCTCACTTAACTACTTCTTTGGGAAAACTCACCCCACGGACGACCTGATGTTTCATGGCCCCACAATGAGCGCATATTTAATCCATGTAATTTTCATTATTCATTTTTCCTTCTTTTAGTTCTTGACATTGCATGATTGTGTACCTTGTTTTGTTACATATTATACACCTTGTGTGTGTCCTTTTGTGCTTATGTGAACTTGACTTAGGATCTTTGATCCTTGGGGCTTGATCAGCTCCCCGTTCTTTGTTATCCTAGACCATCTATATATGTGCACTTGGACCCCTCTTGAATATCTACTTTAGTGTGAGTTTTAAGTAGGTTCATCCTCTCACTAAAGTGGGGGCTAAATTTGGACACCGAAAAAAGTAACCCTTCTACTTTTTTCTAACTTGTTTAGGATAGACTCCTTGTGATTTTTGCTTAATATTGCCTTGATTTAATGTTGTAATGTGGATAACACATTCACATTAGGTCTTTGGCCCTTGTAAACTGAATAAAATTCATGTCTTGTAAAGGTGTTCTAAAGTGTTGTAAATAATTTTCACAGTTTTCTAAACTTTTATTAAGTATTTAAGTCCAATGGACCTATTTTCCCCTTAATTCAATATTGCAAAATCCCCTTAAAATTTTTTTTACATGACATTCAAAATAATTTTCATTTTGGTGCCTTATCAAAGTTATCAGGAGGATAACTTTGGTATGGTTAGTATAATGGGAAGTGGACACATTGGCATGACTTTCTCATTATATGGTGGGAAGCCAACACACTGGCATGACTTTCTCACTTAACCACTTCTTTGGGACAACTCACCCCACAAACAACCTGATGTTTCATGGAACCACAATGAGCACATATTTAATCCATGTCATTTTATGTTTTTTTTTCCTTCTTTTAGTTCTTTACATTACATGATTGTGTATCTTGTTTTGTTGCATATTATACACCTTGTGTGTGTCCTTTGGTGCTATGTCAACTTGACTTAGGATCTTGGATCCAAGGGGCATGGTCACCTCCTTGTTCTTTGTTATCCTAGACCATATGTATCTATGCACTTGGAACCCTCTTGAATATCTACTTTAGTGTGAGTTTGAAGCAGGTTCATCCTCTCACTAAAGTGGGGGCTAAATGTGGACACTGAAAAAGTAACCCTTCTACTTTTTCTGACTTGTTTAGGATCTCCTTGTGATTTTTGCTTAATATTGCCTTGATTTAATGTTGTAATGTGGATAACACATTCACATTAGGTCTTGGGCCCTTGTAAACTGAATAAAATGCATGTCATGTAAAGGTGTTCTAAAGTGTTGTAAATAACTTTCACAGTTTTCTAGACTTTTATTAAGTATTTAAGTCCAATGGACCAATTTTCCCCTTAATTCGGTATTGTAGAATATATTTAATTACATTCTCACATTAATCTAGATGGCTTGTAAATTAAACCTGGTTTTAATTTAGTGTTGTAATGTGTTTTACATATTCACACTAGATCTTGGGCCTTTCTAGGCTATGTGGACCTCATTTTAGTGTTGTAGAGTGTATTTAACCACACTTTCACATTGAAATTTGTGTCCCTATCCCTAATTACCCTTTATATCATCATTAATAATCCCCTATGACCCCATATTGTGCATCCTGGGGCTTATTTTTATCAAAGACTTGATAAAATCAGCATAAAAACTAAAATTCTTCACTCCCCAACATCCTAGCTGGAAAAAGAGCCCCTATGGGACCCATTCGCTGTTTTGGATGAATGAGTCCCATCCAGGTGGGACCCATTCACCCAGGATGGAAAATGAGTCCCATTTGAGCTATTTTCAGGGTTTGAGTGGGAAAATTTAGGTTTTAAGTTTAATTTTCTTCAATGTCGGCCTTGGGGATCAAATTAACGAGCAATATTTCCTATATAAACAAGATTTTAAACCCTAATTCATTATTAATTCATCATTCATTATCTATCTCAATTCAAGAAAGCTAGGGTTAGGTCATTTAGAGAGTATTCAAGATCACTTCTAAGGCATTTAAGGGTAGATTCTTCATCCGTTGTTGTAGAAATTCAAGATCCATCATCATGGAAAGTTTCTAATTGCATTATTTTATATTTATGCTTCATTATATTTTTTCATCATTTTGGTTTAATTACCTAAAAGGAGTTTGACCAAGGCAAACCCCTAAATTCTAACAATCAACATTTTCTTCTCTATGATGTGTGATCTACATGTTTGTAGATTGAAGAAAAATGCCAAAATGATAAAGTTGCAAATGTCATCAAAGTTGTCATGAAAATTTATCAAGACTCACAGAAACTTAGATCTAGGGAAAAATATCCATTCAATCTTCATGAAATTAGTGGAAAGTGCTTATTTCATTCATCTCTAGAGGCTTGCAAAGTTTTAGTTTGAGATTCTGCCCCTAGGACAATTTTCAACAAAATGGGACTCATCCCTTAGTAGTGACGAATGAGTCCCACTGTGGTTTTTTTGGAGATCTTTACGGATTCAGATACCCTTTTGGCCAAAACAGGATCTGGTACAGTTTTCTAGAACTAGGAATGATTCACCTAGAATGGAAAATGAGTCCCACCAAGCTTAAAAATCAACATCTTTAGAATTTCAGAGCTATTTCCAGTCTTCAACACATTTCATGGTACACACTCTCTATTTTATAGCTTTTTGTTTTGCTTTACTTGCATTTCTAAGTCATTTTCTAGGTCTTTTTACATACTACACTGCGTTTTCAAACATCTTGCATTTTCTTAGTTTTGCATTAGTGTTGAACTTCTTTATCAATTTCCAACCTTGAGGACAATCCCCTTTGATAGATTTCAATCTCTTTTTCATTGGAATCTCAAGGGTTTGTTCTTGAATGTGAGCATTGCAAAATCAAATCCCTCTTCCTTCATTCCCCTTTTGTGTGAACAAGGAAGTTGTGCATTCCATTTCCATCATCCATAATCCTTAGGAAGATCCTTAGTAAATATATTAGCAACCTAATTCTTGATAGGAACATAATATAGCTTCACTTCATTCTCAACAACCCTCTGTCTCAAAAAGTGATATCGGATTGAGATATACATTTTGTCCTCTAGTGCATTACTGGATTATTTGAAATATTAACATCACTTGTATTCTCACAAAAGATAGAAATTATTTCATCATAGATATCCTTCAAGGTTTACCTCTTCCATAAAACTTGTGTGCAACAAGAAGCTATTACAATGTATTTTTCCTCTATGTTAGATAAAGATAGTAAATCATGCTTCTTGCTTAGCCAAGACACCAATCTTCATTAAATAAAGAATACACCACCACTTTTACTTTTCCTATCATCCACACAACCTACCAATTCTACATCTTTATAAGCATTCAAAGAGAAATCACTGTCCTTTTGATACCACAAGACATGTTTTGGAGTGCCCTTCAAATATCTAAATATTATCTTCACTATTGCAACATGTGACTCTCTAGGATATTCTTGAAATCTAGCCACAAGACAAACTGCATGCATGTTATTTGATCTAGTAATAGTTAGGTATAGTAGTCCTCTAATCATTGATTTGTACTTTCTCTAATTAGCCTTAGTAAATTCATCATTCTTGATCATCTTGTAACCAATAAACATAGGAGTATATATTAGTTTAGAATCTTCCATTCCAAACTTATTCAAAAATTCCTTGACATATTTTTGTTTCATATAAAAATAGGGGTTCGCCAAAATGAATTAACAAGATGATGAACCACTATTTTTAAATATAAAAAACACAATTATGTGCAAGATATGATGCAAATAACAATTAGAAAACACTCCTAACGGTTATAACAACAATGAGGGAAGTTTTAAGAGGCTAAAACAATGTGTACCTTGCTAAATAAGTGTTGTTTTGAGGTCACTAAGGACTCATTCACCCAAAGTGGTGAATGGGTCCTTGTTACCTGGTTTCTAAAAACTAACTTCTAGGTTTTATTCTTCAATCTCTGCACTTCTAGGTCCTCAATGCTCAACTCTCGAAAGTCTAAAAAAAATTATGTAGCTTTGTTTTCATGATCTTGCAATGTAGATGACAACTTTGAAACTTTTCAATTCATAGTGTAGAAAATTGTACGCTCTTGAAAGCAACAAAATTTCACACTTAATCTGGACCTACTTTTGGAAACCTTACATTAATTATCCTTTCAATCATCATTTATAGGCCCCTAAGACCCATTATTTCAGATATTGAGGCTCATTTCACTCAAAAATCCCATAAAATCACTCAAATCCATGAAAATCCTGAAAAACCCACGTCAAAAAGCTAAGGTGGTGTTGGTTATTTTTTTAGAACCAAACTTAATCTCAATCCTAACCTATGAGCTTTCCATGACCCAATTATCAGCTAGGGTGAGGATTGGTCAACACTTAAGTAGAGTAGTTATTACTTTACTTCTTCTCTTTGGGCTCTGTGAGACCCAAGGAGGGTAATCCCCTATATACTCATAATATTTTACACTTAGTTAAGAGTATTTCCTCACACATATGCACAATTTCATGTTAAAAACCTTATCAAAACCTCAACAAACCTTAAATAGAAGTGTTATTTATTTTCAAGAAGTGCTCCTTCATATTTAGAGTTGAGACATCGTAATTTCAAGTTTTTTGAATAATTCTTCATCTTAAATCCTAGGCCCAATTCAATACTAGCTCAACTAACCATAAGATAAAATAAACAGATAGTCATTTCTTTATCTAACGCAAAAAAAGAATTATAAATGGTAATGAACTGGTAATACAATCTTGATTGAAATTCAAAAATTAGTGAACTGGATTAGAGTGTTACTTTGTAATATGTAACTCATTGTATCTTTAGAATATCACTTCCTTACTAAATCCTATATGATTTTCTCGCAAACCAATGAGCTCGTTTCAGCATTCAATCAATTCATTGAATTGAAGCACAAAAAAAATTCATACATTATGTGTAAATGATAGAAGACAAATGAAGTTTTCAATAACAATATTCATTCATAACTTGGGAGAAAACACAAAGGAGAGTAAAATTCTGAAAACTAAAATTCTTCTTCATTTTTGATATTTCATTGTAAAACATATTCAAGATTTATACGTAGTATAACTTTCATCTTAGACTTGCTTCTGATATATCTACTAGAGTATCTATTTACATTCTACTCTACTACTAGAGCTTAGTATCTACTATGACCTTAATCTAGAATCAAAATTCTGAACTCTCTCCCATTTTCAGCTATGAAATCTCCTTTATATAAATAGGGAAGCAACAAGCACCCAATTGAATTACAATTTCAATTTCATTTGAGTTCATTTCAAAACCTAATTCCAACTAACTTCTTGAAGGACTCCCCAGGTGGTTTCATACATAATCATTTCATAATAGGGGAGACAAAAAAAATGTGTAGAATTTTAGCCATCACTATCACAACATTCGTTGTTGGGAACAAAAAGGATTTGGTTCATATCATCTGAAAAAACCTCCACATAAGAAAGGGAAACAAAAAGACAAACTATGGACACATGAAAACAAATATCTCCTATGCAACAACCATGGTGTCATCAAAAACTAAATTAGGAGGTGACCCTTATTTAGAGTTGTTGGCATCCAAAAATGCCCAACCACTCCTAGTCCTGGTTGCAATTTCATGGAAAACCATGGTTTCCTACTCAGTTACCTCCTCATGGAATTTTTGACATACTTAACTGACTAGACCTCCTAACAGGTGGGGTTTCCTCACTAGTTTTTCCCATCTTGTCTGAGCTTACAAAATGATAATTAAAAGGTCTTTTGGTTCAACACCCACAAGAAAAACACCCCAATCCTAGTGATAATGACCAATTTAAGCAATAAAAGTCCTAAGTAGACCAGAGAACTCAATTTCATACCAACCCAACTAGGATGAGAAAATTCTACCACAAATAGGCCAACAACCCTTCACACTTAGCCTAACATACAATGCAAGGTAAAAAGATAATGAGAATAATCATCGATCATTCTGCATTAAATAGAGATTTCAAGCATGCTGAATTAATGATGCAGAAATCCTTGTGCGAGTGAATTGGTAGCCTATTAGTTTGGCTCTGAATCTAGAGCATTCAATTGAGAGCAATTAAAATTTCATCTAGGGCGGCCATGAGCATCATTTTTTTACTATTATCAATTTGCTTCTTGAAAATAGTGATGCTATCTCAAATATTGACACATTATTCCTTAACCCTGATTTAATCATATATGTCCTGACAATTTGTCATGTATCACCAACCTAATATGTGCTCTTCATTAATATCAATGAAGTACATAAGGCCAATTTATAGAGAAACTTTCCTTGCACTTCTTGCTTCCTCACTGATCTTTCCCTAATCTTGAGGTGCTCATTAGCGATGAAATTATTCATGCGATGACTTCTTGTTCATTGGATCATCTGCTTTAAAGTTTTATCAATGGTTGTCCAGTTCTTTCGCTGATCCCCCCTTGCTTTACTTGAGATCCCCTTGGATGCTACCACATTTCTCCTTTCATTAATGGTTATCTCCTACCATTGATTTATCTTACCATCACTCAACTCTATCAATGATGAAAGCATCTCGGTGATGGCCTTTAACCCTTCATTTAATGTCCTGACTTCCGATCACATTTATCCCTTCATTGTGAAATTTCCAATTCAAAATTTATCCCTAGGATCAAATCAGCGATGAGAGATACTGTGAAAACACCAAATCTTGGACACATGTGCCTGCATAGAATAAATGGCGCCAAAGATATCGCCCATAAGATTGAATATCAAAATTAGAAAAAGAAAAACCCTTTTAGAAGGCATCGATCACTTATCGCTATTTTAGAACTTAAGTTTTAAGATGAATATGTGATGAGCACTAAGGCCCTCGTTCATCATTGATTCTCCTCATATATTGTGCAAGCAATCAGCGATAAATGGTTTACATTATTTATAGGGTTCATCGCACATCGCTAATGTGAGAATGACCTTTTACAACATATTCATGATCATAGTGTGCAACAACACATCACTCATCACTATTACAAATGTTCTTTTCAATGGCCATCTGTGATGAGCAATAAGAACATAAGGCTAAGAACATCGCTTATCGCTATTACAACTTTGAGGGATTGGATGCCATTAGTGATGAGCAATATCAAAGGGGAGTACCACTCATCGCTCATCACTAATTCATAGTCTAAACCAATGAATAAATCAATGATGAACAATATAGTTACAAGGGACATTAGGACTTAAGTGAAAGAATTATGCACATGCTCATAAGTTGTTCTAAAAAAGGGAACTTCTCTAGGGTGACACAAGAATAGTAGGCTCACAATTTTGGAATCATGTGGAACAAAGGATGTAATGATCAAAAAATCATTTCCCTAACCCTATAGAAATGGATGATTTAGACCTACATAGGAGAAAAACCAGTCGTAGGGTGACAGTCATATGATGATGTAAATATGAGAATTCCCTCCCCCCATATGACTAATAATAGACACTATAAGGCCAACAACAAAAATAGAACGCCAAGCAACTAAAAAATAAACAAAACCCTAAACCTCATATAAGAACCCTACAATAGATGTAACAAAGATTTTTAGGTCAAAATTATTAGGGTTTTAACATGAGTATGCTAAAATTTACAAAAAAAATTGAAAGTACAATTAGGTGGGACTCATTTGCAACCTAGGGTGAACAAAGCCCCTTAGGTGGGACTCATTCACCAAGGATGGAAAATGAGTTACATTTGGGGACTTTTGCAATTTTGAGTAGGAAATTCAAGTTTTTAATTCTAATTTTTGTGGATGTCGACCTTTGAGATCTAAATAATGGTCAATTAGGTGGTAATGCCTATAAAAGAAAGTTTCTAAGTCATTTTTATCAACTCTAAGTACTTTGATTGAGCATTTTTCAAGAGATGAGCATCAAGAATCTTCAAGAAATATTTTACAAGAGCATTCTAATTCCAAAAGCAGGCAAAGTTGAAGCATTGGAGCAGCATTAAAGTATTTTTGTAGGTCTTCAAGCTAACTTTCAATCAAGATCTAGCATTGTCAAGGGTTTATCATGGTTGTGTTTTTGAATCATGATAGATTCTAGGTTGGGGAGATGCAACTAGCCATCAAGCCAAGCCTAAAGACTTGTTTCCTATGTGATTCCATCTTCCATTATCACTCTGCATTCAACCTAATGAAGGTACATACATCATTAGAGCTCATTTGGGGTGATTAGAGTTCATCACAAGTGAGTTATTCATCTTTACATTTCCATTATTGCAACATATTCTTGCACATTAGAATAGGATTTCATTATGTTCTATATTTCTTAGTCTTAGACATGCCCAAGGCTAGGATTTCCATGCACATTTCATTATTCCTATCAAGGTTTAATTACAAAACTAGGGGTTTGACTGAGGAAAATCCCCCATTAGCAAATCAAGTTGAATTCTATTTTGTATGTGTTTTTCACAGATTCATATTTGAAACTCAAGTTGGAAGGAAAGGGTAGGTGTTGAAGTGTAAATTAGAACTTTTAATTTCTGAAAAAGCAGAACGGGACTAATTCATCAAGACTGATGAATTAGTACCACTGTAGTTGTTTTCCAAATTTGTTTATAGATTTTGATACCATTTTTCCTGAAATAAGCTCCCACGTAAAAACCATGATCTAGGTCTGATTCAACTAGATTGGCGAATGAGTCCTAGTAGATCAAAAAGTCAAAATTTCTAGATTTTCAGACTTATTTCCAGTCACTTCAAGGTTTCTAGGTGCACTTCATTTACCTTTTTTCTTTTCTATTCTATTTTACTTACATTTCTAAGGAATTTTCTAGGACATTGCATTGAATTAGGGTTTTGTCTTACAACTTGCGTAGTATTGTCTTTTCCAAGTCTAAACTTGGTGGTGAACCCCTCATTAGATTTCATTCAGCCTTTAGGACAATCCCTTTGCAATATTTCAATCTCCTTTTCATTGAAATCTCAAGGGTTTGTTCTTGAGTGGAGAGTGTGAAAATTGCTTCTCCTTTTAGGTCCAAAACCCTAAAGGTGAAAGAGAACCCCATACAAACAATGTTCACCTTTTCATTTCAGTGAACCTGCATTTAGGACATTTAATTTCTGATTTGGAGTGCATTTACATCATAGATTTAGTTTGCATTGACATTGCATTACGATTTGCATTGGTTAATTTGCATTCTAGGGTTTCAAATTTTGCATTAGTGAAATCTCATTTATCTTGCATTTTAGCACTTAATTTCATTGAAAATTATTGAAAAACTACAATTGCATCTTAGACTTACATCATACAGCATAGAAAACATAAAAAGAAATAAAAAAATGAAAATTTTGAAAAAAATCCCTATTGGGACTCATTTTCCACCTTGGGTGAATAAGTCCTAGTGCAAAATTTACACTGTTGCTTACAAAGTTAAATTTCTAATTTTTAAGTTTTTATTTGCTCTCATTACATTTTTGTTTCAATTTAGTTTCTTTCTATTATACTACAATCATTATAAATAGCATCATTTACATTCATTAAAATTGTGGATAGAACTAGCCTTTTGCAATTTTCATTTTCAACATTTAGATTAGACTACATTAGATATAGATCAAAAAACAAAACCAAAAACATTAAACTTAAACAAGCATAGATGTATAGTTACTTAAGCATGTTAAAACCCTTTTTCAAAGTTAGCTTAACCTTAAAGCCTTTTATTTGTGATGACTTTGATATATTAGATGAAGCCCTTGAGGACTTCACCTCGTAAGGTTTGTCCACTAAGGCTTGTTCAAACAAACCTAAAAAAAGAGAAGTAAATGTCATCCAACCTCAACTTATTAACAAACCCAAGACTTTTAGTAGTAATGAATTTTACATGTTAGATGAAGCCCTTGAGGACTTCCTCTCATAAGGCTCATCCACTAAGGATTTTTATGAGAAACCAAAACCAAGAGAAGTTAACGTGATTCAACCTCAACTCATCCTTTACCCACCTTCACACAAACACAATCTAAAAACA
>VDFB02379711.1:43941510-44074882 GCA_007258455.2 Sequoia sempervirens
GATTTAGCCTATTTCTGGAAATTCGTAGGCTAAGCTAAAGTAGAAAACTAGGGTTTCCTCTTTCGGATACTACTCAGTTGGCATTCAGAGGATGTTGTGCAGACTTACTATTTATAGCAGTTTGCTATTTTGAGCAAGTCTATCTTTTGGCGGTATCTGTCTAGCAGCAGTTCAATGTTCAGTTTGGCTTTCTGTTGTTTTGATGTGAACTTACTATTTATAACAGTTGGCTATTTTTTGTAAGTCTAATTTTGGCAGTAGCATCATCAACAATTCAGCTCAAGTCATTTTGCCATCCTTCAGTTTCAGTTTGGCTTTGGTTATCTCCATGGATTAAGTTTTATACTTAAGTCATTTTTATGTTTCTCAGTTGTACCCCCACGCCTAGGAATGATCACTTCATGTTGTTTTTAAAAGGGGGTCATTAAGGGGTCAATGGCGCATTTAATGAATTATTAAATGCTTTATTGTTGCAAAGTGAAGTTGGATGCCTAAAAGAGGTTTATTAATATTTTATTATTTCAAAAAGTGAAATGCTTAAAGTGGCATCCCTTTTGGAAGTTGAAATGATTCAACTTCTTGGAATTTGAAGAGTCTCTTGTTGCTTCATTTGCCAATTGAAGTTTATATATTGCTGCTGTTTGAAGAGTAGATGATCTTTGGGAAAAATATAACATTATGCTGCTGGTTTGAAATCCAGAATCCGGCTAAGGGTTAGCTTAGCAAATTTACTTCACTCTTCGGGCCTGAAACTATGGTTCCCTAGGTGGTGGACTGAGAGTGTGCTTCATCTAGAAGTACATATTGAGCATTATTGTGGAGTTTTGGTGAGATATTTCCAATTTTCATGTTGCTGGTTTATTATGGCTGAAAGTGTTTTTTGTTGACAGCTTTTTGAGCAAATTAAATATCATTCTGGGTATGTTTGCAAAGTGGTTCTAGACCCAAGGCGACCCCTTCCACAAGAGATTGGAATTTATTTCCAAGTTTTTGATTTTTTATTGCTAAATCACCCTTCTCAAGAGCCGTACCCTCTGTAGAGCATTGGGAATTGTGCCATAAATTAATGGATGACTTTTGAGGTTGTTTCTTCATCTTGTCATGGGCGCCTATCCCCCAGAGGTTCATTGCACTTTGTTTCATGCCATTCGGAGGTATTTTGGTGGAGTTATGAGCATTTAATTAATTCTTATAGTTGTTGGTTATTCATTTCCAAAATTGCAGATTTATATCGGACTTGTTTTAGTTTGAATTTCCAGTCCTTTCTTCATCAATAATTGCTACTATTAATCATGGAATCATTCAGTATCTTGGTGCTTTGAAAACATTGTAATATTGATGTAATTTGCAGCTCTCTTTCTATATTGTAAGACTGTAAACAGTAGTACTGTTCCAGTCCTTTATTGCTGCAATTATTTTCTATTTCTCACATTAAGTACCCCCGAATGGTTTACCGCCAGTGTGGATAAAGACCATTTTAGAAGCTTATCTCTCTTATTTGCAATTTTGCAGCTATTTCTATTCATTGTAAAGCTAGTTAGTAGTACTAATGGCTATTTCATTTTATTGCTGCAATTTATACTTGATTACACTCCCACAATTGAGTGGTTGAGTTTTAGAATAAATATCTTTCTTGATTGTAAATTCCCCCCACAAAATGAGTGGTTGTGTGGACTGTTTTCCCCCCACGAAATAAGTGGAAGAAAGGATTTAATGGCTGGCTTGCCGCCTTAATATGTTAATAATCTCACCCACTAAATAAGTGGAGTATTCTCACTGCTTGTGGATGCCTACATCAGCATATGAGTTGTACTTTCAGTTCAGTTTATACCTAATGATCCTCTGACCATATGCTATCACCTCGCCCACATTGGGATCTTGGTGAACATTCTTGGTTAGAGTTACTTTCCATGCTGATTTGCATTTGGAACTAACGCTAATCAGTGGTTTGATGCTGGTTTGTGTGTCTAATTTTGGGGAAAAAAGTTAAGGGGAATATTTCAGTATCGACAACCTATTTGAAAATCAAAATAAAAATAAAAATATAATTTAAATTTACAAAATCAAAATTAAAAATTGAAAGAAAATATTTTTTTTTAAAATATTGAGAATTACCTTACAACTGGCAACTTAATTTGAGAAATTGTCCCTAAATATACATACATGTATGGTGGTTTGTTAATAAACATTTGGATCTTGCTTCCTCAACATACTGTTTGATCCATAATTTTGGATCAATTTTTGTAGTAGATTGAGGGTACGATGACACAAAATTCATCAAAAGTAGCCCGTGATGCCTCCTCAGCCAACCAACAAAGGAGCCCCATTTTTAGCGTACTCCGATTCCACAACTTACACACCTTTATTGGCCCTCCTCAATAGCTTGGCAAAAGATGCTAGCAATAAATGGACCATCCTTCACCTGTCCTTCACAATCCACTGTTCTAAAAATCATTGCCCCTTTAGGGGACATGACAATAACATTGATCAATGGGCGATCTTTTGCATCTTTCCATCCATCAGAAATGATGGTCACCCCTGTTTCGTTCCACAAATCCCTTATGGGCTTCAAAGAGTCTGCTACATGTTTCACCTCTTTCTCCAATAAGGTGCAATGCACCTTCTCAAAACCTGGGCCCTTATACCCCTTTGGAGCCTCATTAATAGATTTCACCATTTTTTGCCAATATGGTGAATGAACAATGTCGAATGCCAATCCATTGGCATAGACACATCTTGCTATGTCTTGATCAGCAATCTCTCTTGCCTCATTATGAAATGAAGCTTCCGAAGCTTCCAACGGCCCCTTAGATCTTTTATTTGAAGAGGGTACAATTTGCTCTTGAGGGGTGTCCATAAATGGATGGCTTTCTGTAGGTGGAAAAAAAGAAGGCGGTGTAGGGGGTTTCATGGATCAAGATCCTTTCTTCAAAGGATGGCTTGTTTTAAGACTGGTTGCTTTTTGCTCCACTTTTTCTTGCTCAGCAATATATTTCAACACTATGTCATCTGGAAGGCGTTTGCCATCACCTTCTGGAGGTCCTAGACATGGTTTGATGCCTAGTTCAAGGATCTTACATAAGTGCCCTTTCACTCGACTGTATGAGCTCGTATATCAAACTTTATAGTGACTACAAATCCAAACATATACTCCACCACTTGGACATTGTTGAACCATTTCTACATATTTCCAAAGGGGAGAGGTTGGGTTTATTTTGAAACGAGATTGGGCTGAGTTAGAAGCGGATGCCATTGTAATACCTAAGGCACAACAGATTGAAATAATTTTGGTATTGAAATTTGAAGCTAAAAAACTTAAAAGAATGAGAACAAAACAAAAACTTGAAAACAAAACAAAATAGTTCATTTGCTAAAAAAAATGTAAGAAAAAAAAAAAAAACTTCAAAGAAACCTACCTCTTTTGAACAAATCTTGCTCTACGATCTTCTTGGCAATGAACGGACACTTGCAAGTGCTTAGGAATAGCACAACAATCAACTTTGAACAACCAACAATTAGCCTTCAAATCTATTCAAGTTTGTGCAAGCAAGAGAGAAAGTTCAGCAATGGAGGCAAAAAAACTTGTTTTTCATTGACAAATTTTAAATGAGAGTGTTTTTACCTATTTGATGTGTTTGGAGGCAAATATTAGGGTTTAAATCGATATTTTATTATTTAGAAGTGAAGTTTAAGTGAAAAAAATAATTAAAAATTGCAAAAAAAGTCACTTTTTTCGTGGCTTGGGTGCTCACGCGGTTGAATTCGCATTGGATTCGGTTCGGATTCGATTTTTTGCGTATCCTGGACGTATCCACAGAGACTGATCTTACCCTTGGCGTATCTGCTTGCTCCAAATCGAATCCTGGATGAATTTGTACCATTTCAAATCTGAATCACAAATTCGAATCGTTTCGTATCGTACCCGGAGGCTTCTAGGGACAAATTGGTAACTATGTCTTGTCATGAAACAACTCTAAGAGATGCTCCAAATGGTTGTACGAATTGAAACATTGCATGGTGTTCTAAGGTTTTGTGCATGGTCTTGCATCAAGCTCTAAACTGTGTGGGCTTTGTGGTAGCATGCATAGCTCTAGATGTGGCATATAATTCAAAAAGAGTTGTATCAAAGTTGTCCTCCAACAACTCTTGGTGTTGTGCATGTGATGCATGATGCAAACAATTGTGAACAATTTGTAGGATTTCTTTTGATTGTGTGACAGTGTGCTTGGCTCTACATGGATGATGCATGATGTAGTGAATGTGTAGGGTTGTGCAACATGGTTTTCAACACTACATGGGTGGTGTGTGATGCAATGTTGTGTGCAGTTGTGTGCCATGGATCTTGACACTACGTGAGTGGTGCATGATGCTAGGAGATGCACACAAGATAGTATATTGTGCAAGGGATTGATGTTGGGGTGTGAGCTTGTGTGGTAGTGCATGGATCACATCACATCAAGATGTTTGGGATTACACAAGAATTTTGCAAACATCAAGGACTTATTATAGAATTGATTGTCAATAGAATGCATAGGCTCTGAAATAATTGCTAGTGAATAAGCAACAAGATAACGAGACTTGGTTGGAAATCACTACTCAGATCTCATAGGAGTTCTGCTTGGGCTAATCATGGTTCACAAAATACATTCAAACTATGTAGTAGTCTTCGTCTACAAGTTTCTAGATATAGGCCACCTCCTCCAAGATGAAAGGATGTAATTTTCCTTTCCCTAGGTCTAGGGCTTTCAGGTTAGCCAAAAAGTTATAAGCAAACACAAAGAACTCTGATATCACATTCTGCTGTTAAAATTAGACAATGCTGACACTCAAATAACCCTAGGGTTTGTCCTAGGATTCAATCAAGATTACAGTTGACAATTAATTCACTGTTAAGAACCCTAGCATATGATAGCCAATAAATTACAGATTTGTAAGAGATTATTAATTTAGGACAACACAAAACAACAAGTCAACACAAAACAACAAGTCACTCTAAAATGCTGCTGCATTTCATTACTGAGTATCAGGAAAGACAAACTGGGTGCTAGCCCTCTCAACAATCAATTATTTGCTGCTGTACAACTCTTGCAGCCGTTACATTGCCTGAACAATACCCAGATTTGCTTTCTATATCACTACCTTTAACACAGAAGATTGGAGTGGACTGATTGCAGATTTCTGCATTCCTGATCAGCTGTAGGTCGTTGAATCTAGTCTGGAAGGAAATGGTTAACACCCAAGCTAGGGTTTGAGGTGCGTTGACCCTCAAGCCTGTTCACCTAACTGTTTGCGCCAAAAATGAGCATTTAATGTAATCATACTTGATGCTGCTATGCAAGGATTTGTGACCCTAATCTGGATCTGTGCATGTAGAATCACTTCCAGGTATAACAAATGCTGATTTCTTTGTTTGTCGCCTTACAAATAAGTACCTGATGTGGTGGGGACACTGGAAACAACACTCTAATGATAGGCAATAGGCCTGGTACCCTCAGATGTGATGATATCCTTGGTTGCTGGGTTGCCAGGTTACTGAATTAGACATAACCCTGATGGCGCCTCAAGCTCGCAGCAATTTTTCCTGAATGAACATGACAAATTGCAGGTCAAACAGATAGTAAACAAAGGGAAGTCAGTAGGAAACTAGAATCAGGGTTTTCTTCTTGACCTGGGAGATGCAGCTAGGTTGGTGTCCAGCTAGCACCACTTGAGATGACTCTCAAATTTCATACTAATCTTCACTTATCCTGATGTTTACTAAATGAAGTGAAAGAAATAGCTGTTTGTGGGGGTGTTAGGATCTAGCATAGGATGACTTATTTTAATTTTTGCAGTATTGGTCGGCCCTAAACTAGGTGCCAGAATTTAATTTTGATTTTGGTTAAGTATTTATTTATTATTGTTTTACATTTATTTTTTTATTATTATTATAATATAATATTATTATTTATTAGTGTTCAAAATCTCTATTATTAAATTAAAATAATTTTAGTATTTCTCCTAGATGGAGGGGACATGACAGTCCTCCCGCCCCCAAATATTGCTTGTCCTCAAGCACTGCCAATTCTAGAAACCCGATTCACTTTAAGTCAAGGCAGCATGATATGGATTCATGCTCATCGATCTTGGGCACTGCAATAATCAAACTATTCCCTTTGGCAGTACTACTCACTGTTTCTGGCTTCCTCATGGTCCATGCCTTCTCTATGTGGATGGTATCATTTTTGGAGGTAGCAGTGACAAAATGTGCCAAGAATTTGCCATGAACATGCAAAAAGAATTCGATATGTCAGTGCTTGGTGAGTTGTTTTTCTTCCTTGGGTTGCAAATTTCCCAATCGAATAAGGGGATATTTATTTCACAAACCAAGCATATTAAGGAGACGTTGAAGAAATTCAGGATGGAGTACTACAATCTAGTGAGCACTCCCATTGTTACAAGATGCAAATTGAGTAAGGATGATGAATCTCTTGAGGCTAATCAAACTCTATATAGGTCCATGATTGGAAGTTTATTATATGTGAAAGCTACAAGACCTAATATTATGCAAGAATTTGGTTTGGTGGCATGATTTCAGGCAGCACCAAAGGAAATTCACATGCAAGCGGTCAAGAGAATACTCAAATATCTAGAGGGCACTATGGATTCCGGGTTGTCATATCGATTTAGGTTGGTAGTGTTCATGACAAAAAAAAGTACTAGTGGAGGAGCATTCTTCCTTGGTAACAGTCTTGTATCATGGTTGAGTAAGAATTAGGCTTCAATTTCATTATCCACAATAGAAGTGGAGTATATTGTAGAAACTTCTTGTTGCACTTAGGTCCTTTGGATGAAGCAAACTTTGAAGGACATCATGAATTTGATCATCCCATTTCCATATAATGTGATAATACAAGTGCAGTTAACATCTCATAGAATCCAATTATGCACTCTAGGACAGCATATTTCAATCAAATATCATTTCTTAAGAGGGCAGGT
Organism: Sequoia sempervirens; assembly: GCA_007258455.2. Classification (NCBI taxonomy): domain Eukaryota; kingdom Viridiplantae; phylum Streptophyta; class Pinopsida; order Cupressales; family Cupressaceae; genus Sequoia; species Sequoia sempervirens. The sequence continues at coordinate 43,948,489 of VDFB02379711.1, forward strand.
GGTTGATCAATAAGTGAAGTTGGAGTATGCTGCTACAAAAGAACAGATTGTAGACATTTTCACAAGGCCACTTCCAAAAGAGAGTTTTGAGTACCTGAGGGAGAAATTGGGAGTGATATCACTCTCGTCAAGTCACTAAGTTCTTCAGAAGAAGCATGCGTTTAGGGGGAGTTACTCATTGTCTTATTTTTCAGCCTCAGAAAGCCTTTGCCATTGATGTGAAAGGAGGAGAAGTATAGCGTAGAGTAAGGGGGAGCATTTTAGTCAGGGGGAGATGTATGGTCCTGCTACATTCCAAGATTATTTCTTTGTAGGGTTGCCATCAGTGATAAAAGGGGAGATTGTTGGAAAAATATTGTCATTGGTGTCAAAAGCGGTTTGGTGGTGTTGGTGGCCCCAAAATAAAATTAATTTACTCTCATGTTGGTCACAAATTTGTGGTATTCATCAATTAATCCCGACCATGAAGTTCCAGAGAAAGCATAGGTCTTGAGTTGTTGCCACATAGACAAGGGCTTTTTGTGTCCAAAGGAATGATGGGAAATCGGCAAGGCAATTGTGGTGCAGCTTTTTTTGGCTACACCATCCATCTAGCCTAGCATGATGATGAAATATTCCGAGCCAATTTTTTCGATTTTTCAATTATCAGATTACAACGTTACAATCAAGTACCCGTTAAGGTTAGAAGATAAACCCAAACGTACGGAAACAACTCTAACCAGTATGGCGCCGATGATGGCGAGCATTGGTCAGAGGATCTAAATCAAACTGCTTATGCTGTAACTCTAACCAGTATGGCGCCGATGATGGCGAGCATTGGTCAGAGGATCTTCTACTCTAGATGCTGGAAAGGGAACTCGACGTCAAGTATGTGCTACCCAATCCAATGCGGAGTGAGGGGCGACCATATGACGGAGTGATTACAATAACAATGCTTGAAAGAGAAATGCTGAAAGATGAAACTACTCAACACCCAGAATGTGCTTGCTAACCCAGAATGGGAGAGTAGCTACCATAGGGCGGAGATTTATCTATTACAACAAGAACTGAAGGAAGAATAAGTATTACAATAACGATGAGCAATAATAGGAACAACTGGTCAGTACTACTGCCAGCTTACAAAGATGTCATTGCTTGCAATTATCAAGACTTAAGATGCTCTTTCAAATGATGCATTCAACAAGGAAGCTTCTGCAAAGTATACAATGAAATCTCAACACCAACCAGATAAGGAAGATGCAGATTTCTTAGACTGTCATACAAATCTGCACTTTTTGTCATAAACCAGCAGTCTACAATCTTGAAGAATTACTCATAACTTACTCAGATGTTACCCAATTCATGTGAAACAAAATGCAATGTCCTCTAATGACATAGGCGACCAACACAAGACCCTAAGACTGACCCAAAAGCTTCTGATTTAATTTACACGAATTCCAAAGCAGATTCAAGAGGTACGGCCAGGCTGAAAGGTTCGACCTCCATTTAAAAATTCAATTCTTAACTAAAAATTCTGAAACTTGAACTAAGGATTCGCCCTTCCTAGACAAAGAGATATGAGCAACACCCAGAACACTTATTTTTGATATTTTTTGACTTACGATTACAAACATGAATCTGCTGTATTAAATAATGCAATAGGCTGAAAACCACGAACATGCCAAAACAAATCTAGCAATGCAAATAACTGAAAACAATGCACAAACTAAATGCACTCACAAACTAGACTAAATCACCACTAGTCGCTGTATTGCAAGCAAGAAGCGATGCCCGAGCTAGGAGGCCTTCATTCCTCGAAGCAATCCCAAAGCCAATCCGGCAGCATAACATTCCTGTAGATAAAAGATAATGAAATGATGAACCAAGTCTTCCTTTTATAATTTCCTGTTGACTTCTCGAAACCCTAAACTCTTCTTCAAGTCAAAACCCTAATCCCCTTCAAGAAATGGCGTCCTTTTCCTTCAAGCTCAATATTGACCTTTTTTAATTAAATTCAATATTTTAATAATGGCGTCCACTTTAGAGCTTGGTTTGACTTTAGAAAATTATGAAATAATCCTTTATGAAGGCGCCACCCTCAAGAGACCACTTTTCAAAACAACTTGAAGTCAACAGACTAGGCCAAGGGGGTCAACGTTATAATATAATATTAAAACGTGACTTTAATTAAATATCTCAACTTATCTCTCCAATTGTGCCCCGAAGCCATACAAGAGCAAGTCAACAGATCAAACTGAAATAGGAAGTCAACCATGCTGGACCCGACTGTTGAACTGCCAAAAATAGAATTTACTAAAAATAGTAAATTCCGGAAAATGCTCAGAATGCCGAGATGAACACACCACTGCGAAGCTCTCTGAAAACCCAGAAAGAATCCGCCATTGAACCCACCAACTCCAAGCAAAGACATCCTTAAAAATAGGAAACCCTAATTTTACCTTCCGACTAGCCTTCGGGTTTCCAGAAAAAGGCCAACGGTCACTGGAAAGATCATGCTCGTGAAGGGGACATTACAATCCGCCCTTCCCAAAATTGCTTGTCCTCAAGCAATACCACCACAACTCCAGGAATTTTAAAACTAATCCATACGCAACAAGTATGATCCCTGGTTCCCAAACCAATCGCAGGAAGGACCCACCATGCCGATGCTGCTCCACTCTGATCACACCCGTGAAATCATCATGCCTATGCTGCGCTAACCTTCCTTGTAACCCCAAGGTGTTACCATCCATGATACTCAAACCGAAAGATCTTAAAGGAGGGGGATCAAAATCATGCAACATCTCCTGTCCACAATGCCCTGAATTAACAGTATCAACCATACTACTGTCAATCACAATTCTAAGCAATAGGAGAGATAGTCTACTCAAATCAAAATCGAACTCCTCCGCATACCTCCACATGGTAACAAACGAGACCATGACTGCAAGTGTGACCTCTACAAATCGTCTTGCAAGGAGGGAAGCAATCCTTTGCAAGAGCTCAACGAACTCATACTCATGTCTCCGCATAAAGCTACTATGCCTCATCTGAATTATACTGACACAACCATGAAGACTACAGAAAACAATCATAGTTCCAGCCCCATGAGTCTCAGAATGGTGAACCAAAGCATGTGAGAGACTGCTGTCATGAATCAATACTGAGAGTAAACGGTCAAAGTTTACATCATCAACCATCATAAGATGAATTTGGATAGTAGGAAAAGTGTGAAGGAACAAATAATTGCTGCTGATCAAGGCTAGGATCAGCGTAGTGCAATCTGATTCTCGAGTCCTACCCAAAGGAAAACAACAACACTCAAAATCCCAAGCGTGAGCATGTGAGATGACCATCGAGCTGCAAGGTGACACCTCCATGGTGGTTGGAAAACACGCTAGATCCTTCTCCATGAGAAAACTACCACTTCTTTGATCAGGAGTGATGAACCAACTCTCCTGAATGCGCGAAACGCAACATTTAAGGTGGCTGGTCTGCCTTAAACCAGCAAGCTCGAGTCTCAAAATCTGTCCTGGTTTTAGCCGAGAAACACTCTCAAGAGCAACCAATCGTTCATTTCTCCAACCCATACTCAGAATCTCTCTCCAATCCATTTGCTGATGAACAAATGGAACCATCAAGAAGCTGCTAAAGAAGAGAACAACACCAAAAAGTCTGAAAATTTGATTCTTGTTCCTCCATAAATTCTTCTTTCCACAAACTGTATGCTCCATCAACCCATGTTGAGAATCCCAAGCTTGGATACCCAACTGAAAATAATCTCCAACACTCCGGCAAGAAAACATAACACATCTCTGCGTGCTAGTCAAAATCAATTGCATACTTGTAAAATTGGCATTCCCTCTGATGAACCTCTGAAACCTATCCATAAAAACTTCAGGAACACTGAAGCATGAAACATAAGATGACTTCCAATTCAACTCCCAGAACAGACTAGCATCACTCAACCCAAGGAATGGATTGACAAGAGTGCAATCACCATATTTTGGTCCATTTTCCAAAGTGAAGACTGCATCCTCAATCCCTCTTAAGCATTCTTGATCAAACAATCTTCTTGGAAGATTACCAATTTCAAGGAGCGAATCTCCCTCATGTTTGGCTTGCAAATCTTCAATAAGCTGAAAATCACATTCCATATTGTGTCGAGAAACTTCATCAGGATCCCATTTCATGCTATTATCAATTGATGTTTCATCTTCCATCACAAAAAGAGGATTATCATAAGTTTCCTCAACACCCACTTCAAAGAGAGGATTGTCATATACTTGAAAGTCATCCTTTTCATCTTGCTGCTCCAAATCAGCACATGCAACTTTTGATTTTTTTGAGACACTTTCAAGATCAAACTCCCCTTGAAGACTATCAAACTCCTCAATTACTTGTTCGATTTCTTCAGCTCTTTGTGCATTCTCTTGTTCCTTAGAAAGTTTGAAATCAACAAGCTGATCTTCAACCTCCATTAATGCTACTTGAGTTTCTTCTAACATAGCCTTTGTTGATTCAAGCTCATAAGTAAGCTCATCAACCTTTCTCTCTTTTCCTTGGAAAGCACTGAAAGTCTTCTTTGCAAGTTCAATGGCATGATCCCGATCTTCAATCAATTGTATGTAATCAGTTTTCAATGTTTCCAAAAAGTCTCTGATAAGTTGCAAATGGGGAAGAGCAACTTCATCTTTCACTCCTCTTTGTCTCTCTTCAAGCTGAACCTCCCAAATAAGCCCTTCAATCAGACTATGTGTGCGATCAAATCTAGTTAGGGCTCGCACTTCATCTTCAACGGACACCTTAAGTTGGCCTTCACACTCATAAGAATGCGAGGATGGTGAATTGTTGATAGGCTGCAACTGAAAATCAGAACTTCGTTTCACGCTTTTGCTGCCCTCATTGTTGCTCCAACATTCTTGTATTTCTCCACCAACTAGTGGAGAATGCTCAATGTCTTGGAAAGCATCACACTCCACTAAGCCTTCAACTCGTTGATTGCAATTAGCTTCATGCTTTGATAAATCAGCCTTGCGTTCTAAAATCACATTGGACCTTTCTACTTCACAAACCGTAAGGTCTTCAAGCTCTTCATCCACCTCACCGTCAACTTGATCGAAGGCTATGGCAGCCCCTGACTCAAACGAACAATCATTGAATGCTGGTTTGAAAGTTTCGGAAGTAACAACATCCTCCTTGGTGGCTGCAATCAACTTGAAGGGATCACTATGGAGCTCTTCAAAGTAAGCTTCTTCATCAAAAACAACTTCTCCTTCGGCCTCCTCATAGCTTGCAAGGCAAACAATGTTTTGGTCTTCATCAGGATCAAAGGGAAATTCATCCCACAAAGGTTCTTTGTTATACCTCGGTGCCAACACACCTGGATCCCAAATGCCAAGGGGTTGACTGAGATGATCAACAGGAAGAGGTTTTTCATGCTTCACTGGAAGTATTGACTCAATGAATAAGTCAGATCCTGAATCTCTTAAGCTGATATCTTCAAAAACATTTTCTTCAAATGGCTTGGTTTGCTGGTCAAACCCAAATCCAACAATGTCATCACCGAAATGAAGTGAAGATTCTTCAATGCTGCTTGTTTCGAAAACTTCACCTTCATTTTCTTTTATGGAACCATCATGAGAAAGTATGTCGCTGATTTCCTCATGTGGAACTTCTTGGGGAGTGGAGACAGCAACAAGAGTACAACTATCCACCACCCATTCTTCAACACGAGGTGGTACAGTCACGTTGGAATCATTACCAACTTCATCACTTTGGCAATGCTCATAGGCTGATTCAACGGGACCATAAGTATTTCCTTCTACTTGCTCTTCTTCAGCAAACTCATCCCACACAACCGTCATACCAACAATTTTTGTGAAGCCCTTAGCCTCAAGACCTTCATTGGATGTATTTTCATTAGAACTCAAGACGGCTGTTATGTTCTTTTCACTGAACTGTTCTTCATCACTTCCTATCACATGCAAATCTAAGGAAGTATTTTGGGGTTCTTCCACACACTTTTCAACTGTCAGAGTTTCTTCATCAAGCTCACGATCATTTTGAGGTGACATGTGCTCCTTGCTTGTGCCATCTTCAATATTAGTTGACTGATTTTTCTCTTCGTCATGTTCATTTGTGGGCTGCAATCCACAAACAGGCACTTCTTCTTCCTTCATTGCACCTGCAACCATGGCATGTTCTGCTTCCTCCTTAATCATTTTCTTGATGTAGTTGACCATAGCCCGCTTTCCAGGGTAATAAGTCACCACACAATCCAAAAAGGTATCAAATGAAACACCGTTCTTAAACTCCTCTGTCATGCTTTGATAATCTTTATGGAGTTTGGCGGCCTCATGTTCACATTTCCTCTTGAACTGGCATTCTTTAGAAATCCCAATCAAATCCGACTTCTCAGACTTAGCATAAAACTTTCTGATCCCACACCTTAACTCAGGATCCTTCAATAGCGTACACATATCATGCATTAACTCAAGTAGTGACTTCTCTGTAGTCATCTCTTTCTGTACGTAGTGTCTGGTATCTCTGTCACTCATCTGTCAAATGAACTTGTTGGGCACAGGATGGCAGGATCTTGGCTCTGATACCACTGAAATATTCCGAGCCAATTTTTTCGATTTTTCAATTATCAGATTACAACGTTACAATCAAGTACCCGTTAAGGTTAGAAGATAAACCCAAACGTACGGAAACAACTCTAACCAGTATGGCGCCGATGATGGCGAGCATTGGTCAGAGGATCTAAATCAAACTGCTTATGCTGTAACTCTAACCAGTATGGCGCCGATGATGGCGAGCATTGGTCAGAGGATCTTCTACTCTAGATGCTGGAAAGGGAACTTGACGTCAAGTATGTGCTACCCAATCCAATGCGGAGTGAGGGGCGACCATATGACGGAGTGATTACAATAACAATGCTTGAAAGAGAAATGCTGAAAGATGAAACTACTCAACACCCAGAATGTGCTTGCTAACCCAGAATGGGAGAGTAGCTACCATAGGGCGGAGATTTATCTATTACAACAAGAACTGAAGGAAGAATAAGTATTACAATAACGATGAGCAATAATAGGAACAACTGGTCAGTACTACTGCCAGCTTACAAAGATGTCATTGCTTGCAATTATCAAGACTTAAGATGCTCTTTCAAATGATGCATTCAACAAGGAAGCTTCTGCAAAGTATACAATGAAATCTCAACACCAACCAGATAAGGAAGATGCAGATTTCTTAGACTGTCATACAAATCTGCACTTTTTGTCATAAACCAGCAGTCTACAATCTTGAAGAATTACTCATAACTTACTCAGATGTTACCCAATTCATGTGAAACAAAATGCAATGTCCTCTAATGACATAGGCGACCAACACAAGACCCTAAGACTGACCCAAAAGCTTCTGATTTAATTTACACGAATTCCAAAGCAGATTCAAGAGGTACGGCCAGGCTGAAAGGTTCGACCTCCATTTAAAAATTCAATTCTTAACTAAAAATTCTGAAACTTGAACTAAGGATTCGCCCTTCCTAGACAAAGAGATATGAGCAACACCCAGAACACTTATTTTTGATATTTTTTGACTTACGATTACAAACATGAATCTGCTGTATTAAATAATGCAATAGGCTGAAAACCACGAACATGCCAAAACAAATCTAGCAATGCAAATAACTGAAAACAATGCACAAACTAAATGCACTCACAAACTAGACTAAATCACCACTAGTTGCTGTATTGCAAGCAAGAAGCGATGCCCGAGCTAGGAGGCCTTCATTCCTCGAAGCAATCCCAAAGCCAATCCGGCAGCATAACATTCCTGTAGATAAAAGATAATGAAATGATGAACCAAGTCTTCCTTTTATAATTTCCTGTTGACTTCTCGAAACCCTAAACTCTTCTTCAAGTCAAAACCCTAATCCCCTTCAAGAAATGGCGTCCTTTTCCTTCAAGCTCAATATTGACCTTTTTTAATTAAATTCAATATTTTAATAATGGCGTCCACTTTAGAGCTTGGTTTGACTTTAGAAAATTATGAAATAATCCTTTATGAAGGCACCACCCTCAAGAGACCACTTTTCAAAACAACTTGAAGTCAACAGACTAGGCCAAGGGGGTCAACGTTATAATATAATATTAAAACGTGACTTTAATTAAATATCTCAACTTATCTCTCCAATTGTGCCCCGAAGCCATACAAGAGCAAGTCAACAGATCAAACTGAAATAGGAAGTCAACCATGCTGGACCCGATTGTTGAACTGCCAAAAATAGAATTTACTAAAAATAGTAAATTCCGGAAAATGCTCAGAATGCCGAGATGAACACACCACTGCGAAGCTCTCTGAAAACCCAGAAAGAATCTGCCATTGAACCCACCAACTCCGAGCAAAGACATCCTTAAAAATAGGAAACCCTAATTTTACCTTCCGACTAGCCTTCGGGTTTCCAGAAAAAGGCCAACGGTCACTGGAAAGATCATGCTTGTGAAGGGGACATTACAGATGATGGCAATGAAATCACCACCCATGATTTGACACAACCACTACCAAACTATTCATCATTTGTAATCTCATTGAAATTGTTTGAAGTAGAGGTTTGGGAGGTCATAGGATCAAGTCTTGAGAGAGTTTTTTAGTCAAGAGATTAGCAAAGATGAATGACATAAATGTCTGAAGAAAGATCTAATAAATGGTCTACTTCATTTAGCAAGAGGCTGAGGAGAAAGAGAATGAGATTATCATCTCCCAAAAGTGGAATTCTGTAATGTCCTCGGCAAATTTTGATGTAAATTTTCAGTTTTCTGCCTTGGACATTTCGTCAAACATTTGTCCTGAATGCTGCTTTGGTCTGATATAATTTTCTTCTTGTGTTTTCTTGTTGATTTGATTGATGTAATGGTGCATTAAATGATTACTAACACTCTATGGATGAAATGCAAGTCGTTTTGAGATTTTCCAATGCAAGAAAGATGACTGGAAATGCATCCACAGCTGATAGGAATTTTAGCAAACACTTTCAATGCAACCTAATTATGCAATAAGATCACCTACAGCAAGAAGGTATTTTTACAAGCATATCGTACGCATCCCAGAATCCTTTATTATATGATGCACAATCTTATTGCAATCTGAGCACAGTATGATTACCACTCCCAACTTCTATATGATGAATATTGCTGGTAAGAACTGATTACAACTGGAATGAAATCCACTATAATCTGATTGCCTTCAAGAAAGGAATGGATACAATGCATGTAATGTAAACACAACTATGACTTTAATCAGATTACAATCTGATTGCCAAGTCTTGGCTTACAATGACTCCAACTATGAAATGCAAAGACAACTACAACTGAAATAAATGCAACTAAAGAACCTGGGCAGCGATGATTGATGGCAGCTATGCACTCTTCAATGATGATCGATTCCTTCCTAGTATCATAGCGCTTCAATCTTTGATGCCAACCGAACTTCATCAACTTTATTATATGATGCACAATCTTATTGCAATCTGAGCACAGTATGATTACCACTCCCAACTTCTATATGATGAATATTGCTGGTAAGAACTGATTACAACTGGAATGAAATCCACTATAATCTGATTGCCTTCAAGAAAGGAATGGATACAATGCATGTAATGTAAACACAACTATGACTTTAATCAGATTACAATCTGATTGCCAAGTCTTGGCTTACAATGACTCCAACTATGAAATGCAAAGACAACTACAACTGAAATAAATGCAACTAAAGAACCTGGGCAGCGATGATTGATGGCAGCTATGCACTCTTCAATGATGATCGATTCCTTCCTAGTATCATAGCGCTTCAATAACCGAACTTCATCAACTGAAAATTGTGTTTCCAAATAACCAATATATTGCCCACGATTTTTCTCCAATTGCAGTGCCCAAGGATGCCACGACTCTCTCTCAAAATTGCAGTGATCTTCTTCAATGATCATCCGCAAATTTTGTAAATATTATTGGCTGCTAATTGATGCCAAAATAGCTGCAAACATTCCACAATGTGCTGTGATCTCTCCACAATATGCTGCAATTTGTCTTAACCAAAAATGCCATGATTTCCTCTTTCAAATGACTCACAAAATCTGACTACCAAACGGCTCAAGACTGAGAACAATTTGCTTCATAAATCTGTCAATGCTCCTCTCCAAATCGATGCCACACAAACTGAAAATATTCTTCAATGATTCCTCTAATCGATTTTCTCCAAATTTGGTCTTTTGACCATTAAATTTGCACAACTAAAAATGTGATCTCCAAACTGATTGCAGCAATACCTTGAAGAGCACAAAAGATTTACTGAGGGGAAGGGGAGGGGGGTGAATCAGTAAATCAAAACAATCTTTCACTTTTTAACTTTTCAAACAATCTTCAACTTTTATCAACACCAACTTATGATATGAATCAATGCAAGCAAGTTGATACAATTAATTGAAATGTTTTTACAAATGGAAGTAGGCACCAACTGACTTGATTTTTGAATGAAATGACTTAGTAGGCTACAACCTACAAGGAGCACCAACCCCTAATGCAAGGCACCAAACCTTGACTTGATGGATGAAAGCTAAATGATTTCAATCAGATCTGCACTCTCCCAATCCTCCAATCTGTCTTTGTGATGAAAAATCTCACCCTAAGCCCACAGAGGAAGATGGGTTTCTGACTTGAATAACCTAAAACTTCACAACCACACTTGCAAACTTGAAATGGATGCCATATATATAAGTTGTTTAAAGATTGCAACTTTCTAATGAAGGGACAACACCTTTTGAAAGAACTACCACTTTATAAAATCTGATTTGTTTAACTTAATCAATTCTTCTAATTAAATCTCCTTGGATCAAATCTGCTTTTAAGGATGAGTCACACTTTTTAGAGGATATAACTCTCCTTTTTAAAACACGTCTCTTTTGATTCACATCACATCAAGGGAAAGAGATGTCCTTTATCATTCTTCATGATTCTTCAACAAAGATCAAAATATGTCTTTTCAGAAATTGGTTTGTGTTTTTCTTAACAAATCAGATTAGAAGGTTTATGTCTGATAACACGACTTTTGGTTAAGTCGCTGACTTTAGAAAGAGACACTCCAAACAATATGTCCTTGTCTATTGAAGACATCTTTATCTAAAAGAGAACACGTCTTTTAGTTAAGCATTAATCTCTTTGTATATCGATTGGCATTGCTTTTGTGAAGACAAATATTTGAAGAACACGTCTTTTGTGAAGACAAATATCTGAAGAATATGTCTTTTGTGAAGACAAATATCCGAAGAACACGTCTTTTAGTTAAACATTAATCACTTTGTTTATCAAAGATGCCTTAATTATATCGACTTGCATTGCTTTTGTGAAGACACATATCTGATCTGTTTGTTTGTCTTGTTTATCAAAGACGCCTTTATTATATCGACTTGCATTGCTTTTGTGAAGACACATATCTGATCTGATTGTTTGTCTTGTTCTCTTAATAACTGGAATATAATTCGAATTGTTGTCTTAACAATCAATTACATTCTTGTTTTAGGTATGCATCTATTTGACATCGATGGCAATATTTCAACATTCTCCCCCTTTGTCATTGATGGCAACCTTTTATTTCTAGATGCACAATTGCTATCTCCAATATACCACCCCTATCTCCAGTGTCTCCCCCTTTGACATCAATGGCAAGGGGTCTTTCAACAATGCTTTGTTTTTGTTCCATGAAGCTACAAGATATTATGCGTAGCTCCCCTTGAATGTATGCTTCCACCAATCAATTTGATGGATATGGGACAACTCCCAATTTATCCCTTAGATACTCAAATGCATCCCTTGGTAGTGGTTTGGTGAATATATCAGCAATTTTCTCTTTTGTAGCTATATATTCCAAACGCACTTCTCTTTTTGCCACTTGCTCTCTTAAAAAGTGATACTTAATAGGTATATGCTTGGTTCTTGAGTGCATCATTGGATTCTTGGAGATGTTGATTGCACTTGTGTTGTCACAATAGATAGTCAAGGATGATTATATTCCACCTTGATCTCTTTTAAAGTTTGCCTCATCCACAAAAGTTGAGTGCAACATGCTGCTGCTGCTATATATTCAGCTTCTGCAATAGACAGAGAGACTGATTCTTGCTTTTTGCTCATCCAAGATACTAAGTTCCCTCCAAGAAAGAAGGCTCCTCCACTTGTGCTTTTTCTATCATCTACATTGCCTGCCCAATCAACATCTGTGAATACTTCAAGATTGAAATCTTTGCTGCTAGGGTACCATAGACCATATTCCATAGTTCCTTTAAAATACTTGAATATTCATTTCACTGCATGAACATGTGTTTCTCTAGGTGCAGCTTGAAATCTTGCTACCATTCCAACAACTTGCATTATGTCTAGTCTTGTAGCAGTTAGATACAATAAACTTCCAATCATTGATCTATAAAGTGTTTGATTGGCTTCTTGAGATTCATCTTCTTTACTTAGCTTGCAACCTATAACCATGGGGGTACTCACAGGATTGCAATCTTCCATCCTAAACTTCTTTAATATTTTCTTTACATATTTGGCTTGAGAGATGAAAATTCCTTTGCTAGATTGTGAAATTTGTAGCCCAAGGAAGAAAGATAGTTCTCCCAATATTGACATCTCAAACTCCTTTTGCATACATGAGGAGAATTCTTTGCACATTTTGTCCATATCACCACCAAAAATGATGTCATCTACATACACCACCACAATCAATAAATGTTCATCCTCTTCTTTGATATATAGATTGCTGTCCACATCTCCTCTTTTGAATCCTTGTTCTTTGAGGTACTTGTCAAGTCTAGAGTACCATGCTCTTGGGGCTTGTTTGAGCCAATAGAGAGCTTTCTTCAATTTGCACACATAATCCTTGTGTTTTGATAGTAGGAATCCTTCAGGTTGTTCAATATAAACCTCCTCCTCTAGATCTCCATTGAGAAAAGCAGATTTGACGTCCATTTGATATACCTTGAAATTCTTGTGACTTGCATAGGCTAGGAACATTCTAATTGCTTCAATCCTTGCAACTGGTGCAAATGTTTCTTCAAAGTCCACTCCTTCAACTTGAGCATAGCCTTTGCACACTAATCATGCTTTGTTCCTTGTGACTTGACCATCTTCATTTAGCTTGTTCCTAAAGAGCCATTTTGTTCCAATTACACTTTTGTCTTTTGGTCTTGGGACAAGTTCCCAAGTTTCATTTTTTCTCTATTTGATCCAACTCTTCGTTCATTGCACCAATCCAACATTTGTCTTTGCTTGCTTCTTCAAAGGTTTTGGGCTCAACTTTGGATAGTAGTGGTACATGACAATCTTCATTATAATTTATCATTTTCCTTGTAGATCTACATCTATCTTGAAGGATCAATTCTTCAGGATGATTCTTTTGCACAAACTTAGAAGGTGTCTTTGGTGTCTTCATGGGAGTCTTTAGTGGAGATTCTTCTTTTGTCTCCTCATTTTCATCTTCTCTAGGGTTCTCATCTTCTTTGTCTTCATCACTTACGGTTTGAACATAATGATAGCTTTGTTCAACTTCTTTGAATTGCTTTCCTTCATTAACTCTTACATTGGCACTTTCAACTATTTTGTGAGTTCTTTTGTTGTAGCATCTATATGCCTTACTCTTTGATGAGTAACCAAGAAAGATTCCTTCATCTACTCTTGCATCAAATTTGCTCAAGTCTTCTTCAAGTCTTCTAATGTAGCAACTGCTTCCAAAAATCTTGAAATATTTGACAGTTGCTGGTCTCCCTTTCCAAAGTTCATAGGGTGTCTTGTCATTGTTCACTCTAATTTGTGCACGATTCAAGATGTAAACTGCTGTATGGATCGCTTCCCTCCAAGAGGAATCTGCTATCTTTGATTCATTTAGCATTGCTCTTGCCATTTCTTGAACCGTTCTATTCTTTCTTTCTACAACCCCATTTTGTTAAGGGGTTCTTGCTGCAGAAAATTGTCTCTTTATCCCATGTTCTATGCAGAAATTTTCAAATTCATTTGATGTAAATTCACCTCCACAATCCGATCTAAGGCATTTTATCTTTGTATTTGCTTCATTTTCAACCAACTCTTTAAAAGCTTTGAACTTCTCAAAAGCTTCAGATTTTTCTTTTAAGAATGTAACCTAAGTCATTCTTGAGAAATCATCAATCGGCAACATAAAGTATCTCTCTCCATTCATACTCTTGGTTTTGGTTGGCCCACAAAGATTGTAAGCTGCTAAATAGTAATTAGCAAATAGAATAAATAAATAATGTTACTCCTCGGGACTAGTTGTTAGTTGGATATTTTACTTTGTTGTCGGCTGTAGTCGGCCATGGTCGTAGTCGGCCAATTGTCAATAAAACAATAGTTAGTGGAAATAAAACATGTCATGTACTTTCGGGAAAGCATGTTCAGATTAATGTTAATGTTAATGTTGTTATGAAGCGTCGTGTCGGTTGGTTATCTAACCACCGCCGAGCGTTATATGTAGTCGGATTGGGATAGTCGGGAGAGAGTCTTTTTGGTGCCGATGTTTATTGTCAATCACTGCTGATACTCTTTTGTACATGATATTTCTGAGAATGAATAAAGTTTCTGGTGTTCAAATATGATATCTATCAGTTTACTGTTTTATTCTATGTTCTGCACATTACCAGTTTGCCAGTAGTACGTAAGAATAGAATCCCATTCCGTAGGCAAACATTTGGCGCCGTTGCCTGAACGGACTAGGGCGTCACCTACCATGGCAGCGTAATGGGTCAACCGGCGGAAGAACCTGTAAATGCTAATGAGGAACGGGAAGACTCATTGACAGAAGATTTGGTTAATTTGTGGAAAATCTCGCTACGTGACCACGTACGTAGGGAATCCCACATTCGGGAGATCCCTGAGGAAGTCATTTGGGATCGGTTGGAAGTGAACGACGAGGTGAACCACCTTCTGAATCGCATGCCAAGGTTACTGGCTCGCCATTTCATTATCCTGCAAGACTTGCGAGAAGAAGAGGATCGTGAACGCCGAAGGCAGCAAATCGTACAACATTGTGAAGACAGAACCGAACGTGAGGAAGAAGAACGAGATACTAGCCGACGTCGTACTCCCGGCAATCGGAAATGATCGCCTGAACAAGTAATAAATGCCCGTACGGCCGAACAAAGATAGGAATAGAGTACCTGACAGGCACGGGACTTTGGAAGAACAAGTTCGGCGATCACTCAGGCTACAAGAGCAAGAAAATCGGCGAAGACGACTAAGGCAAGTCGGTAAGGAATTAGATGAGGACTTAATTGAAATAAATCAGAGCATAAAAAGAACATATGAAAATTTGACAAGAATAGACACATCTATTGAACGAGCACACCACAGTTTGATAGGAGGAAGGGACGAAGACCCCTTCAGCACTCCACACGCAGGAAAATATAACCTCGATGAAAATGAAGATGAATTGAATAGTAGCATCAGACGACTTCGAGAGTTGTCCCTCTCGGACGACAACGCAGAGTTAAGGAGGGGAAGGCCAGAGCTTAAGACCCCAGGGCAGAGAGAGCATCGGCGGGATCCTGAGGAGACCCACGGTGTTGAGGACGCTAACGGAGGACGTGGTAGTGACTCGTACGTGGCCAAGAGTGCTGGTGACGCACAGGGACGTAGCGAGGAATCCACTAGTCCAATCGGGTCCAAAACACAAGGAGGTCAACCAGTAAAGATGGCTCATCCGGATCGGCAAAAGTTGCCGAAATTCATGGGGAATGGCTCTGAGGATCCCGTACGGCATTGTAAGACATGTGAGACAATCTGGATAGCCAGCGGGCAGGATGATCCCGACCAGTGGCTAAGACGTTTCCAGCGACACTCAGAGATAGTGCCATTGATTGGTACTCGGAATTGGACCAAGCACAGAGAGCTACATGGAGGTTATTGAAAAAAGCTTTCTAGGAGGAGTTCAAACTTCTTCGAGATGACAGCGAGATCGTTGCGGAGATATACAATACCAAGCAAGGAAAGCACGAGAGTGTGCGGACCTATAACCGAAGACTCAAAGACTTGCTGGGGAAATTGGAGGCACAGCCGGCTGACGGGTTGAAGAAAAGATGGTTCATCGAGGGCTTGCTTTCGTCATTAAGAAAGAAAATGAAAGTCGTACCTCCTTCGTCGTACGCTGAAGCATACAATCGGGCAATGGACATAGAAAGTGAAAATAAAACATCCTCCCGAGGGAAAAAGAAGACAGACGACGAGGAGAGTACGGACGACAGCGACGGTGAATCCAAGACTGTACAAGCACTCAGGAAGGATATGATGCGAATGATGAAAGAATTGAAGGCCGACAAGGAGAGTACGAGAGAAGCCAGAGAACTGTGGTGTACGGATTGCAATGGGGAAGGTCACACGAAGGCGAACTGTCCCAAGAACTTATTCTGCAATATCTGCCAAGTGATGGGACATTCCGTCAAGGAATGCCCATACAACTTAAAAGCCAGAAGTGCACAAGTACTCTTCGCGCAGGGAGAACCGTCGACACCGCCGAACACACCACCAAAGCCCCAGTACAATAGCAATGCATCCCCTGGAGGTTACAGAAGCAATAGAAGTCCGAGAAACATGATACAGTACGATGCAAAAGGAAGGCCTATGATCCAATGCAGGAAGTGCAACGAATGGGGCCACTTCGCCAGGGACTGCCAGAACGGTCAAGGTTCGGGAGGGAGATTGTGTAAGTGGTGTGGACCAGGCAATCATGAAGATAATGAATGCCCGAAGCAAAAGGGTATCCATATGCTGGAAGTAGAAGAACAAGAGGTACTGGCGATCACCAGAGCACAAGCAAAAAAAGCCACTTACCCAGATCCATGTACGGAGAAACAAAGGATGAAGGAAGCAAAAACCGAAGTGGAACTGGCGATGGCGAAGGAAAACAAAGTACCTCTGGAGAAGCCAGGAACCTCTCGGCGGTCGGAGGCGGAAACCAACATCATACGGCAGGTACTGCAGACCACCATACCGATCAAAGTAACTGACCTTCTCCAGACTATGCCGCAGTTGGGACTGGCGATCACAAACGTTGTCAGGATGGCAAGCAACCGCGATTGGAGGAACGAAGGAAAGAATTGATACCAGAACCGCCACCGTACGGTGAACAAATAATCGACCCGGTATTGCTCACAGCGAACATCGGGAAGATGCCAGCGGTCGTGCATATGGAAATCAGAGGGAATATCTTGACAAATACTATCGTTGATGGAGGATCGGGAGTCAACGTACTACCTGAAGACACATGGAAGAGTCTCGGGAAGCCTACACTTTGGCCACCGACATTCCAACTGGTGGGCGCTGATCAACATGGTATCAAGCCGTTGGGAACACTGATGGCGCAGAAGGTGACGATCGGCACACAATAGTTTTTGCTAAATTTTGTCGTCATCCCATTACAGAGGAAAGCATACGATGCACTACTTGGGAGAGGATGGCTGATAGCCGCGAAGGCAAATCATAATTGGAAGAGGAACACACTCTCGATCGAGAACAACAGGCGAAAGTACGTCATTGACTTGAAGAACTAGGCCGTGAGCGAAGAATTGGCTTCCTTTGGATCTGAATCGGATGGAGGTGAGTCGGATGAGGACGAAGGAAGGAAAGCTATGGAACCGAACACTGAAGGTGTACTTGAACTCGAGAGTTGTTCGGAGGACGAGACAAGCTCATTGAATGGCTTATTTCATTGGCAGATGGAAGACTATGAAGTATTCCACCGAGAGTGTAACATGCTACAAATCAGGGAAATCAAGGAAGAAGAGAAACAGGGAAGGCCCAGCCAAACATTTTCGGCCGAGAACGGAGAGTACAAAGAAAGAGTATCAACACTGGACGATACACCAGTCCACAAATCTGAACAGGTACGAGATGAAAAAATTGTGGAGTTAAAAAATGAAAAGTATGAAAAAATTAAAAAATTACAAAAAAAGAAAAGAGAAGAGAGAGGAGATGAGAGAGAAAATGAACAGAAGTTGAAAAAAATAAAAATAGAAAGGAAAAAAGCTACAAGATATCAAAAACATAAAAGAAATATGAACGAAGTTCGAAAAGAAATTAAAAAAGGAGAAAAAAGAAGAGAAAAGAAAAGCAAGAGAAGGGAGAAAAAATTAAATAATAAATCGGCCATTAAGAGAAGTATTAAAGTGCTCAAATTAAATAAAGTGAGGCGAATTAAAATAAACGCCTTGAGCATTGAACAACCCGTACGGCCAAAGGTGAAATCGACTGAGGGAAATAAATGGCAAAAAATTAAAGGAAAGAATATTAAAATAAAAAGTTGCCAAGGCTCGACTAGGAAGAAAAGCGTACGGCCAAGGGGGAAGGCGATTAAAGTTAAAAATGAAATAAATATAGAACCCCAACTCGTACGGCCATTTAAAGAGGAGATAGGTTGGAGACAAGGCAAAACACAGCGAAATCACAGAGGGAAGGAAGTGAGCAAGAATCCGTACGGATTTATCAGTTGCAGAGGCGCGCCAAGCACAGAGAAAGAAATCATACGACACTTTCACCAATTACTAAGTCTTCAAATCGTACGAAATTTAGAAGAGCCTGAAGTCGTACGGCATTCAAAGGATTCTCAAACCGTACGGTATTTTCAAGTTTTCCAGTATTCATTCTATTTGTCATTGAAGGACGTACGACAATTGCAAGTTGAAAATTTTGCCAAGTACTGCATCGTACGACATTTACAAGCCCCTCAGTCTTCACTCGGTTGGCCACTGGAGGTCGTACGGCCATTCCAGACTAAAATTTGTGCCAGGGTTGACATCGTACGGCAGCTCAGTGATCTTCTCCAGGTCGTACGGCATCAGTGCATCAGTGATCTTCTCCAGGTCGTACGGCATCAGTGCATCAGTGATCTTCTCCAGGTCGTACGGCATCATTGCATCAGGAGATTTCGTACGGCCTCAGTATTTCAGGAGAATCCGTACGGCATCAGCATTTCAGGAGAGTTCGTACGAAATTCACAAAATTTTAGGGTCGTATGACATCTACAGTGTTTTCAAATCGTACGGCCTTGGCAGAACACTTGCATCGTACGAATTTCATACATTTGCCAGCTAGTACGAAATTTGGAAGTAGTACGGATTTTTATCTTGGCCAGGGAACACTCAGCAATGCTTCACATCGTACGGCGTATTGAGAATTCATTGGTCGTACGGCATCTCCAAGATCAGGCCGTACGGCAGTTTTTGATCCCTCAAGGCGTACGGACTAAACAGGAGGGAGAAGCCGTACGTAGCAAGCAGCAAGAAGTCGTACCATTCATCAATCGAGAGAAAGTAAAGAAAAACAATGCAAAATCGGTATTTTTTGGCTTCATCAGCACTGTTCGGAACCTTTGGAAAAGCCATGAAAATGAGGTGCGCGATGCAGTTTCGCTGCCCCTCGACCCCGCTGGGGGCGCTGTCCCCAGACCCCCGCAAGGGGCGCTGCCCCTTGATCCCGCTGGGGGCGTTGCCCCCAGACCCCCATCAGATTTATTGGAATTGCCATTTTGCAGTACAACCAGCCATCATAGTACAATTACAAGAGCAATTGGCAGCCGAGCAAACAGGCGTGGAAGCTCTCGAGGAGAAGTTGGCAGAGAGGGATAGAGTATTGGGTCAGTTGACAGGTGGCTGATGCGCAACAACTTTCAGCACCGAGGGAGAATCAATTACACGGAAAGGACGAAGAGTTGGCATTTTTTGTTTTCAGTCGTCTGGAAGACTTCTTTTTTGGGGGGGATGATGTTAGTCGGATATTTTACTTTGTTGTCGGCCGTAGTCGGCCTTGGTCGTGGTCGGCCAATTGTCAATAAAACAATAGTTAGTGGAAATAAAACATGTCATGTACTTTTGGGAAAGCATGTTCAGATTAATGTTAATGTTAATGTTGTTATGAAGCGTCGTGTCGGTTGGTTATCTAACCACCGCCGAGCGTTATATGTAGTCGGATTGGGATAGTCGGGAGAGAGTCTTTTTGGTGTCGATGTTTATTGTCAATCACTGCTGATACTCTTTTGTACATGATATTTCTGAGAATGAATAAAGTTTCTGGTGTTCAAATATGATATCTATCAGTTTACTGTTTTATTCTATGTTCTGCACATTACCAGTTTGCCAGTAGTACGTAAGAATAGAATCCCATTCCGTAGGCAAACACTAGTTAGCACTCGGGATTAGTTAGCACTCGGGAGTAGTTGGTACTTGTCAGTTGCCGACAGTTGGTGCCCTCAACCGACACCGGTTAACTATTTATGTTGCTGTTTGGTTCGTAGTCAGGGGTGGTTGATATGATAATGTAATGTTGCAAGTACGTGAATAAAGACTACAATGCTTCATATACATCTGTTCTGCTCTGTGAATGTTTTACATAACTCAATGATATTTTGTTTCTAGTTTACTTCTATAGCATATTGAACTACCATTAGTGGAGTAAACATTTGGCGTCGTTGCCTGAGCGGACTAGGGCATCACTCGTCATGACAGCATAATGGGTCAACCAGCGGAAGAACCTGTAAATGCTAATGAGGAACGGGAAGACCTATTGACGGAAGATCTTGTCAATCTGTGGAAGATATCGTTACGAGATCACGTACGTAGGGAATCCCAGATACGGGAGATCCCTGAGGAAGTTATCTAGGATAGATTGGAAGTGAACGACGAGGTGAATCATCTCCTGAATTGTATGCCTCGATTATTGGCCCGTCATTCCATTATTTTGCAAGATCTCCGCGAAGGAGGAGGTCGGGAACGCCGAAGGCAGCAAATACTACAACGCTACGAAGAACGAACTAAACGAGAAGAACGAGACATGAGTCGGAGACGTACATCCGGTAGTCAGCAATGATTGCCTAAACATATTTTAAATGCCTGTACGGCCGAACAAAGACAAGAATCGAGTACCTGACGGGCACAAGACTCAGGAAGAAAAGGTTCGGCGATCACTCAGGCTGCAAGAACAAGAAGACCGACGAAGAAGACTGAAGCACGTCGGTAAGGAACTGGATGAGGATTTAATTGAAATAAATCATAGCATTAAAAGAACATATGAAAACTTGACAAGAATAGACACATCCATTGGACGAGCACACCAAAGTTTGACAGAAGGAAGGGACGGAGATCCCTTCGACACTCCATACGTAGGAAGATATGACCCCTATGAGAACGAAGATGAATTGAGCAATAGCATCAGACGATTTCGAGAGTTGTCCCTCTCGGACGACGACGAACGGCTGACGAGTGGAAGATCAGAGCTCAATACCCCAAGGCAGAAAGAGCACCAGAGGGAACCCCAGGAGACTCACGGTGTTGAGGACGCTGACGGAGGACGTGGGAGTGACTCGTACGTGGCCACCAGTCTAATCGGGTCTAAAACACGAGGACAGCGGGGAAAGATGGCTCATCTGGACTGGCAAAAGTTGCCGAAATTCATGGGGAATGGGTCTAAAGATCCAGTACGGCATTGCAAGACACGTGAGACTATTTGGATAGCCAACGGACAGGATGATCCCGACTAGTGGCTGAAAGCATTTCCAGCGACACTCAGAGACAGTGCCATTGACTGGTACTCTGAATTAGATCAAGCACAAAGAGCCACATGGAGGGTATTGAAGCAAGCTTTCCAGGAGGAGTTCAAGTTCCTACGGGACGATAGCAAGATCGTCACGAAAATATACAATACTAAACAGGGAAAGCACGAGGGCGTGCGGACCTACAATCGGAGATTAAAAGACTTAATAGGAAAGCTTGAGGCACAGCCGGCAGATGGCCTAAAGAAGCGATGGTTTATTGAAGGGTTGACTCCCTCGCTTCGGCGAAAAATGAAAGTGGTACCGCCATCCTCGTACACTGAAGCATATAATCGGGCAATGGACATTGAAAGTGAGAGCAAGACATCCTCGAAGGGGAAGAAGAAAGATGACGAAGAGAGTGTCGAGGAAAGTGAAGATGAATCAACAACTGTGCAAGCTCTTCGTCGGGACATGATGCGGATGATGAAAGAATTGAAAGCCGACAAGGAAGGTTCCAAGGAGGCAAATGAATTATGGTGTACTGAATGCAAGACGGAAGGTCATACAAAGGCGAACTGCCCAAAGAAATTATTCTGTGACATCTGCCAAGTTATGGGACACTCTGTCAAGGAGTGCCCATACAACTTAAAAGCAAGAAGTTCGCAAGTATTCTTCACCCAAGGAGAACAGTCAACCCCTCCGACCACACCGCCAAAACCACAGAACAAGAATGCATCCCCTGGAGGCTACTGTAACAATCGGAGAAATAATAAGCCCAGAAGCAAAATTCAGTACGATAGCAAAGGACGGCCCATGATCCAGTGTCGGAACTGTAATGAATGGGGTCACTTTGCGAGGGATTGTCAGAGCGGCCAAGGCATTGGGGGAAAGTTATGCAAATGGTGTGGACCGGGTGATCATGAAGACACCGACTGTCCAAAGCAGAAAGGTAGTATCAATATGCTAGAGATAGCTAACGAAGAGGTCTTGGCAATCACAAGGGCACAATCAAAGAAGGCAAATTATCCAAACCCTTGTACGGAGAAGGAAAGACTCCGGGAAGCCAAGACAAAAGTAGAAGAGGCAATGGTGAATGAACGTAGAAGTTCTAAAGCTAAAAGTACGTTGCTACAGTCGGAGTCGGAAAAGAACATAGTACGGCAGGTGCTTCACACAACCGTACCAATCAAGGTAACTGACCTTTTGCAAACGATGCCTCATCTAAGAGTAGCACTTACAAATGCTATTGAAGACAATCTTGAGAAGGGTCCGCTAGAACGAATGCCAGAACCAATAGCCAAGACTACGTACCCAATGCTACTCGCAGTAAGTATCGAGAGGAAACCAGCCGTCGTCGAGATGGAGATTTTGGGAATGAAATTATCTAACACTATCGTCGACGGAGGTTCGGGAGTAAACGTACTGCCAGAGGAAACATGGAAATGTTTGGGTAAACCAACTCTCTGGCCCCCGACATTCCACCTCGTAGGAGTAGATCAGCATGGCATCAAACCCCTTGGTACACTAATGGAACAAAAAGTCTCGATCGACATGCAGCTGTTTTTGCTAAATTTTGTCATCATCCCACTGGAGAAAAAGGCGTACGATGCACTATTGGGACGGGGGTGGTTGATCGCTGCCAAGGCAAACCACAACTGGAAAAGGAATACACTCTTGATAGAGAGTCGGGGGAGGAAGTACACTATTGATCTGAAGAACCAGGCGGTCAACGAAGATCTGGCGTCTTCAGCATCCGAATCGGGAGGAGAATCAAATGTTGATGACGAAAGAGAATTAATGGAGCCAAATGAAGGTGTACTGGAGATTGGGAGTTGCTCGGAGGACGAGACCAGTTCGCTGAACGGATTATTTCACTGGCAGATGGAAGATTATGAAGTCTTCCACCCTGATTGCAACATGCTGCAAGTCAAGGAGGGGGAAGCAGAAGAAGACAAAGGCTCGACCAATGAAACATTTCCTCCAGAATACGGAAAGTACAAGGAAGGTACGACAGAATTGGATGTGACGCCAGCACACAAGTTTGAACAGGACAAAATCATCAAGTACGAGGAGCCAACGCTGAAGAAGGTAAACCTTGGGGAACCAGAAAAACCTAAGGAGATTCTTGTGGGTGACGATTGGGACCCCGTACTGAAGGCGGCAACATTCAGAATCTTTATGGAGTATAAAGATGCCTTTGCTTGGACGTATAAAGATCTAAAAGGCGTACCACTGGAGTTATGCGTACATAGGATCCCTTTCGTTCCGGGAGCCCAGCCTGTACGGAAGAGACCGTACAGAATGAATAAAAATTATGCTGCTAAAGTACAAGAGGAGATTGAGAAGATGTCGGAAGCGGGCATCATTTTCAAAGTGGATGTCAGCGAGTGGGTATCACCGATTGTCATATCCTTGAAGAAAGAAAAGGAGCAAATTAGAATATGTGTTGACTTTCGGAGTCTGAATGCAGTGACCATCAAGGACCCATTCCCTATTCCCTTCACCGACACAATCCTCGAAGAAGTTGCCGGGCATGAAATGTACTCGTTCCTAGATGGCTTTTCGGGCTACAACCAAATCAGTATTGCAGAGGAAGACAAATTGAAGACTACGCTCGTGGTTGAGGACAGGGTGTACACATACAACCGGATGCCGTTTGGACTGTGCAACGCATTAGCCACGTTCCAGAGGATAATACTCCACATTTTTGACAAAATGTCTGTAGGTAATTTCAAAGCCTTTCTCGATGATTGGTCAATTTACAGTGATAAAGAAAAACATTTGAAAGCTCTAGACGAGTGCATGGAAAGATGTCA
This sequence comes from Sequoia sempervirens, assembly GCA_007258455.2. Classification (NCBI taxonomy): domain Eukaryota; kingdom Viridiplantae; phylum Streptophyta; class Pinopsida; order Cupressales; family Cupressaceae; genus Sequoia; species Sequoia sempervirens. The sequence continues at coordinate 43,972,866 of VDFB02379711.1, forward strand.
AGCAGCCCGCCTTGCTTTGAATCCCAAGAAATGTAGATTTCTGGTGCCACAAGGAAAGCTGCTCGGACACATTGTGTGCAAGGCTGGGTTGAAAACCAATCCCGACAAGGTGCGAGTGATCGTATAGATGGAGGCTCTAGAGAACGTTACCGGTGTGAAGTCCTTCCTCGGACATGTGGGATACTATCAGAGATTTATTAAAAATTTTGCGCAAGTGTCATATCCTCTTGACCTATTGACAAGGAAGGGCCAACCATTCATATGGGCCGAAGAACAAGAGAAGGCATTCAACGAACTGAAGGACCGATTGATCAGCTCACCTATATTGCTGTATCCAGATTGGGATAAGGAGTTTCATGTACATGTGGATACCTCTAATTTTTCCATTGGAGCAACACTAGCACAAGTGGGAGCACACGGGTTGGACCATCCGGTATTCTTTGCCATTCGGCTACTTTCAAAAGCAAAAAGAAATTACAGTACAACTGAGCGTGAGGCACTAGGAATGGTTTACTCCGTACGGAAGTTCAGACATTATCTCCTAGCCACGCCGTTCACCTTCTTTGTGGATCATCAAGCCTTAATGTATTTAGTCAACAAGCCAATCATTCAAGGACGAGTAAACAGGTGGCTATTACTACTTCAAGAGTTTACATTTACAATCATCGTACGACCGGGTAAGAGCCATGTGATTGCTGATCAGTTGTCTAGAATCTGGTCGGGCGAACCTGCTGAGGGAGGGGTGAATGAAGATTTCCCGGATGCACACTTGTTTCAGATTGCAATGCTACCTTCGTGGTATGAGAAGATTGGGGAATATTTGTCCACATCCACATTCCCGAAAGAAATGCCACCAGCAGAAAGGCAAAAACTCGTCTTGAAAAGTAAGATGTTCCAGTTGATCAATGGCTTGCTTTACAAGATGGGGCTTGATTAGATCCTCCAGAGATGTGTTATAGAAGAAGAGATACCAGGTGTGCTAAAGGAGGCACACGAAGGTTTGGTTGGCGGTCATATGGGACCAGATGCTACAGCAAGGAAAATTATTTTGGCAGGCCTATGGTGGCCGACGATGCACACCAATGCCAGAGAATGGGTGTTAGGCTGCAACACCTGCCAGAGGGTCGGGAAACCATTGAAGCGGGACTTCATGCCACTGCATCCCTCATAGCCACAGGAGTTGTTCGAATGATGGGGATTGGACTTCATTGGACCATTGAAGGTGAGTCAGTTGCATCGATGCTGATACATAGTGGTTGCTACTGAATATCTGACAAAGTGGGCTGAAGCTAGAGCATTGCTAGACAATACAGCCCAAAACACGGCAAGATTTATCTATGAGAAAATAGTGACACGGTACGGTATTCCCATTCAGATCATGAGTGATCGTGGAGGGCATTTTGTCAATCATGTCACTAGGTTGATGACGATGGAGTTCCCGATCTTTCACAACCTATCAAGTTCGTACTACCCGCGAGCTAATGGTCAGGCGGAGTCTACAAATAAAGTGCTAGTATCAGTCATTCACAAGTCATGTGGCGTAGAAGAAGCTGACTGGGAAGAGAGATTACTAGCCGTGCTGTGGGCATACCGTACGATGTATAAGGTAACGACAGGCCACACACCCTTTCAATTAATGTACGGTCAGGAAGCGGTGATGCTAATGGAAAACATAGTACCCAGCTTAAGGATAGCCGTGGAGAATCAGTTGGGTGATACGAAAAGTTTAAAAGAACGACTATACCAACTTAATAAACTGGATGAACGAAGGATAATGGCACAATGGACGACGGAGAACATGTAGCGGAGAAGGAAGTATTGGCACGATAAGCACCTCCGGCGAATGAATTTCCGGCCAGGACAGTTAGTTCTGAAATATAACGGCCGTAACGACATTAAGCCGGGGAAATTCAAGGTTCATTGGTTAGGACCGTTCCGAGTTCGGGAAGTCCATGACAATGGCTCTATAAAACTGGAGAATTTAGATGGGTCACTCCTACCAGAAGCGATCAATGGTTCCAAGTTGAAACAGTATCAAGAAAGGAAGGAGAACGCTATTGCCATCAATATGTTGGGCTATGCTACTAAAGAAGACTGGGTTGTGCAAGGAGAGGATTCGCAAGAATATGACTGGGGTCCGGGCGGCCCCGGCTATGCAGCCGAAGGAGTTTGGATGGAATCTGGCGTGGATCAAATCATCGAAGAGAGACTGGTGCAGAAGAAGGTAGAAGGTATTGCTGTACCCTAGATGCATAAGCACCTGACTAATGCGGTATTCGGGACACTAGCACTATGGCGGAGAATGGGTGGACATTGGTGTTACATTGCTCCGTATGAAGGCCTCCGGCGAGGATACCTGGCGAAAGAATTAGATATCGAGGCGCAGAAAGAGAGAGGAATGACTTGCCCATGAACGAAGTCTGTGTCAACTTGAGGATGCTGAGGAAGCCTATTTTGAACGAACAACTCCTTGTTTAAAGACTGTAATGATGACAGAAGATATGTTCATTTCAAGTGTAGACAGGTACATTGAAGATGTAATTAAGCACTCGAGACGAGAACGGAGGAAGGTGCCGAGGTTTGTGACACAAGATGGGCTATGGAAAATAATACCTAACGCAGTCGAGCCACCAATTGTAGAAGGCGAGGAGGTTACGTGGTACCAACGTTACGGCGGGCGATATATCGACAGCAGTTTCAAAGGTATTGGCCTTGCTCCATTGCTTGATAAATGGTTTGATATACAGTATATAGGATCATGTTGTGAAGAAGAATGTTATAAGCGGCCCCTGCATACATGCAAATGGTACTGTGTCTGAATTGAAGGTTAAAACAGATGGAGTACGGGGAATAAAAAGAACATCTGAAAAAGAGGAGAGAGGAGATGAGAAAATAAACGAAAATTGAAAAAATTAAAGAGAGAAGAGAAAAAAATTAAGGGGCGAAAAATGAATGAAGAAAAACGAATGGATGAAGGAAAACAAGGCAATTGGAGGAGAGAGGAGAGAGAAGAAGGAAATGAAAGAAATATGGAGTGAGAATTAAATAGAATTGAAGAGAAAAAATATTAAAAGGAAAAAATAAGAGTATTAGGAAGGTGGATGAAGAAAAAATCAAAGGAAGTGGAAAAATTAAAAAATTAGAAGTATTTAGGAGAAGGAAATTGAAAATAAAAGATATTACAATATTAAAATGGAGAAGTGGCGAACGACTTAACCCTAAAGAAGATACTCGATATAAGACAAAAGGGGCGCCATCACTCGGTATTCAAAACACGCTGAAGAGGAATCGACAAAAGCAAAAAGCAATAAGTCTGAAGGCCGTACGAGTGAAGGCCGTACCAATACAAACAAGGGCCATACGATTGGAAAAAAGAATTACAGTACGCCATAAGACCAAGACATCATCAAGAGAATTTTTACGCACCAAAAAGCAGGAAGATGTACATTGTGAAGGAGAATCCGTACGCCCAAAATCCGTATGCCTACGCTGAAAAAGAAAAGAGGCCATACACTTGAAGAAGAAAGAAGCCGTACGCTTGAAGAAGGAAGCCGTACGCTTGAAGAAGGTGGCCGTACGCTTGTAGAGGAAGGTGGCCGTATGTTGGAAGAAGAAGGTGGCCGTACGCTCGAAGGGAGAAGAGGCCGTACACATCAAAGAAAAGGCCATACGCTGGAAGAGAGGAGAGGCCGTACGCCATCCCAGAGAAGTGGCCGTACGCTTGCAGGAATCTGTACGCCCAAAGTCCGTACGCCCAAAGGAGGACAAAACCGCACGAGTTGAAGGGAAGGTTGTACGAATTGCAGAGAAGGCCGTACGTAGTAAAGAGGAGACCATACGCTCTCACAAGGTCGAGGCCGTACAAGCGAGCAAGAAGGTTGTACGTTGTGTTGAAGGAAGATCCGTACGGCATAGTAAGAAGTCCGTACCATTCATCGACTGGAGCCTTCGCCAGGGAAAAATAACTGCTGTTGTACTGAAAGTTGTTAAGGGTTTTCACTTATCCAGAAAAGTTATTCTTCGGCAGTTTCATCCTTTCAGGAGCAAAAAAATGGATGCTAGCACGAGTACCAAAGCAAGGAAAATAACACTGAAACCCAAGGTGATTGGAGGCAAGTCAGATAAAGGGAAAGCTGATACTGTGACTGTAGATTCCTTGACGTGGGAGAGTCTCACAGGCATAGAATGCAAGACATGGTGGCAGGAGACGACACCCGACTATCCCATCAAGCAAGCACTGGCGACAACACAGGTGGACAAGGTAGCACAGTGTCCCTTTTTTAATGCTAAGGATTTTGAAGAATATTTGAGAGATATTGTTGCCAATTACAATCAGCACAGCCACAAGAGTACAATTGAATACGAAGGGTTTCCAGTTACCGTGGCTTTTTATCCCTCGGACTTTCGGAGAGTCTTTGGCATACCTGCATCTGGGCAGGTGGTCGCCAAGCCGACTACGAAAATGACTGCGCAACAGAAAGAGATGATTATTAAAAGAATTTTTCGGTCGGACATCATTGCCAAAGAAAAGGAAATGATCTGCTGTGCAGGAGCTCGAGGGTTACGGAAAAATATGCTGGGGAATGGTGATTGGAAGTGCATTATGGATTTTATCAAATGCAAGTTGACAGGCGCCAGCCTAGCCTCAAATATCGCAACCTGGATGGTTGAGTATATGTTCGGGCTGAGTGGGGGAAAAGTTTATAATTGGGCACTATACCTATCAGAGAGGATTAGAGAATTCTTAGAATGCAAACACAAGGCGTTCTATATGACCTAGCAGCTTATAGCCCTCTTTCTGGATGCCGTCTACAATCAAGTGCCAGAAGGGAAATTGGGAAAATTTCAGCCAGCAAGGGATTATGACAGTTCTTGGCCTACAGCTTTTAGATGGACGACCTTGGATGCTGGGAGCACCACAAAAGAGCCGAAGATGGTGAAGAGGAAGAGGAAACAAGCTGATAGTGAAGAATATGAGCAGTTAGCACTATCTTCATCTGCCGATAGTACTTCACCAGTTGGAGTTTATTCAGTAGATGTTAATACTCCAGTGAAAGCCCCAGCTGAACAGGAGGTAGAAGAGAAGGTTGAGGAAGGTGGCACAGTTGAGGCAGTTGCATAAGCAGGTGAGATGACACCACTAGGGGTGGTGGAGGACACAACACCAGAGGGTATAATAGGTGAGCCAGATGCACCGACATCACCAGGAGGGACACTTCAGACAGAGGGTGTAGATGGATGGCTACGGCAAATGGGAACACCTATTCGGGAGGAGAACATCTCCCCCATATGCTCACCAGGATTGATGGAGGCAGAGGTGGGCAGAGATGCCGCACCAGCGGGGAGCACTCAGCCAATGGTGGCAGTGGAGAATACGCAACCAGGCGCAGTGGAGGGGGGAGAGATGGCACAGGTGATCCATATTGTGTTAGATGAGGAGCCTCTTACCACACCACAGATGGCCGTACCTACAACTGTGGGTAATGTCGGAGATGCCGGTGGATCCAGTGATAATGATGTATCAGAAGGGATTGCTGTGATAATCCCCAAGCCAGATCGAGAGGACCCAATAGGTACAATCGAGAGTTACAGTCACAGCCTTGAGCCTATTGCGTTGGTCATTCAAGAAGTGTCTGACATTGCAAAGACACTGCACCGGAACTACTCGCCCATAGCCGAGCAGGAGGCACGAAGGATCATTCAGTTTATGAACTCAGGGAGTGGTAGAGAGTTTGATAGGATATTTACTGGTGATTGGTTGGCGAAGAAGACACTAGAAATGATGGCTGCTTGGTTTCCAAAGAGGCCAGTTTTGCATGGGAGAGACGACAAGCTGGTGGCACAGTTATTTGAGATGGAGACAGCATACAGGACATTATTTCTAGCCTGCCGAGAGTATGAGATCCATCTAAACAAAATGACGAGGAAAGCGGATCAAGCCATCACCCTCTCCCGTAAAATACAGGCCAAGGCAAAATCCTTTGAGAAACAACTACAAGAGCTCACTCGTTTGTTGGAGAAGGAGAAGCTGGAAGTGATCACTCGGGATACAAGCATTCAGGGTATGGAGAAGAGGATGAAAGCACTTGAGGAGGAGACGGGCCGCTAGTTGGCAAAAAAAGACAAAGAACTGGAGAGGGTCAATAAAACCTTGAAGGAGGCAGTGCACCTGGTCAAAACCACTCGAGAGAAGGAATTGAATGCCTCTCGTCACCTTCAGCAGTGTACAAAGGAGGTGTATCGAATACGACAGCTGACCACTCCGGCTACCACTTCATCAGTTCCCCAGCCACCAGGGACGTCCTCTCAACCCTCTTCCCCCTGAAATTTTATGTATTGATCTCTCAGGTGTGTATGAGTTGCAATGGCTTTGATGAAGAAGACTCCTTAGGCTTGAAACTTGACCTTGTTTGCTTTCCAAGTTGACACTCCTTACAAATGATGTTTGAGGGCTTTGTTATTCTTGGCATATCTCTCACAGCATTTCATTTACTAACTTTGACAATATTATCAAAGTTGAGGTGGCCTAGCCTTTTGTGCCACAACCAACTTTCATACTCTTGTACCAAGTTGCAACTTTCACAAATTATCTCCTTTAGAACATACAAATTGTGCTTTCTATCAGCTTGTGCAATTAGTTTTCCATCTTTCTTGATTTCACATTTATTAGAATGAAATGTGATACTATGCCCTTGATCACAAAGTTGGCTAACACTTAGTAGATTTTCTTTTAAGCCTTTAACATATAAGACATTTTCTGTTTTTGTTCTACCATTATCTAGGCTAAGCGCCTTTTCCTTTTATTTCTTTTCTTGTGTTATCACCAAATCTTACCATTCCTTCATCAGTTGGTTCAAGGGAAATGAATTTGCTTTTATCATCTGTCATGTGCTTTGAGCACCCACTGTCAATGTACCATCTATCCTTCTTACTTTCTGCATGTAAGGCTGTTTGAATGAACATAGATTTCTCCTTCTTCCACACTTTGATAGGCATTTCTTTCTTTTTAATGGAATTGTCTTCTTTCTTGTTTTGCTTTGGAGAATCATTAAAAACTGTCCTACAAGCTTGTGCCTTGTGCCCAAAGTTATTACAATTGTAACATATGCTATTGACGTCCATTAAGGGTGTGAAAGGATTATAGTTTCTCCTAATGTAACTAGGAATATTCTTTTCTTTATTCTTACAACTTAAGGCCATGTGGCCGAACTTGTTACATAGAAAACAATAGCCATTAAAAGCATAAAAGTGTCTAGTATTTAGTCTTCTTTTAGGATCAGCAGTTATCCAATCTCCTTCGGCTTGCTTTGAGAAGGTCTTGGTTTCTTCTTTGGAGTTTGTGACCACCTTGGACAGTCTTTCAAAACTGCCCCCTGTTTTGTCTTAAAAATATTTTTGAGCCTTCATGAGCTCATTCAACCTTTGTGGAATTTTCATCAAACTTTGTGTGTTGTTCCTTTGTCTTTTCCAACTCCATCTTTAGCATAACTATTTCTTGCTCCAGCTTGTCACATTCCATCTCTTTTGAAATGAGTTTGATCTTCAATTCTCCTTCATTTCTTTGAGCTTCCATGATTAGAGCCCTCAAGTCTTCAATAGTTTTGCTTGATTCCTCCAAGTCTTTTGTCATCTCTTTGATCTTCATTTTGTGCTTGGCAGCCTTCTTTAATTTTTCATTTTTCTTGTATGCATAGTGAAGTTCTTCCTCAAGATCTACTTCTTCTTCTTCATTGCAATCTTGCCCATTCTCTTCTTTATACTTGCAATTTGTGTCTTCTTCTGCCATGAATAAGATTTCTTCTTCACCATTGCTTGAGCAATCTTCACTTTGTTCTTCGGAGGTGCTGCTATCTTTCTTTGAATAGAAACTCTTTTTGTGTTTTTGAGATTTCTTCTTTGAGTTGGATTTGAAATTCTTCTTTCCCTTTTTCTTGTTGCTGATCTCTTTTTCATCTTCACTAGAGTTCCTATCATCTTGAGGACATTTTGAGGCATAATGTCCAATCTTCCACAATTGAAGCATTTAAAGGGGAATTTTCCTTTATATTTCCCTTTTCCTTTCTTAAGTTTTCCCATAAAGTAGGCTTCTGCTTCATCACTTGATTTGTCACTTGGTTCTTCATGCTTGTTTTTGCCCTTTTTGGATGCTTTGAATGAGACTTCCTTTTGTGGTGATCTTCCTTCAATCCTCATCTCATAGGCAGCAAGGATCCGATGTAATTCTAGTTTTGATAGCTGATCTAAGTTTGTTAATTCTTCCAATGCTGCAACCTTGGCCTCAAACTTTGTGGATAGAGATCGTAGAATCTTATCAACAATAAAAGCATCATCAATTTCTTCACCAAGTCCTCTCATGATGTTCACCGTTTCATCAACACGAAGAAAGTATCAGGCTATATCTTCATCATCATTCATTTTGAGAGTTTCCAGCTTCCTTTGATGAGTTTGCAGCTTTGCCTTCTTTACTTTGGCATCTCCTTCATAAATGTTTTGAAGCTTGACCCATATCTCTTTTGCTGATTTGCAATGCATAAACTTTGTAAATTCAGAATTTGTTAGGCTGCAAAGAAAAGCATGCTTAGCTTTTTCATTGTTTTCACGTCTCTTTTTCCCGGCTTGATCCATTGGAGGGGTTGTTGGAGGTGTATACCCCTCAACAACAGATTGCCACACATCAAACCCAAGGGCATTCAAATATGCTTCCATCTTGATACTCCAAAAAGCATAATTAGTCCCATCAAAGATGGGTGCTTTGACTGTATTGTTATGATCTGCCATATGTGTGTTGGCAAAACAAGGACAGACAAGTGAGAGGGGGAGGGGGGTGTGAATCAGTTGTCACAGAATATTAAAACTTTCCTAACCTTACTTTACTCAATCTTAGATCTGATGAATGAATAATAAACTATGAACAATCAACACATCAGAAACATAGAGAACACCAAGATTTTTACGTGGAAACCCTATTAGGGGAAAAACCACGGTGGATGTTAGTCCACAATATTATACCCTGTTAAAAGTATAATGAGAAAATAATGGGAATGCAAATGCATTCGGGCACATTGCCAAGAGCTCACTGCTCAAATACAAAAGGGCTCACTGCCCAACAATACAACAATATGGATTAGATCCACAAAGTATGAACTAAAAGAATAGCTTCTACACAAGCCTGATTACAGTTCCAATTAAGCACAAAAAATCCTTCTTCTTACCTCTTGCTCAACCTTCATCTCACTCTACTTTGCAATCGAATGATAGGAACACTATTCGCACATTTGCACTTTCTCTGGCATACATTCGCTCTAATGCACAAACTAACTTCACTCAAACAATCGCTCTTTTATATCCGCAACATGATATTACATCAACAACTTAGTCGGCTAGAAAATATAAAACATATTTTCAAAGTCGGCTAAATTACAAATAAATTTGCAATGCGAATCCACCAAGGTCGGCCACAACATAGTGGAGACCCAAAATAACAACTCCAACACAAAAAGATTTCAATTAATTCCACCTCGAAGATCCACAACACGCTACTACCATCATGTCGGCCAAGAACATGAAAAACCGAACATATAGAGCAAAATCTTCGACCATCAACACACTGATCAATGTGGACGTACCACAAAGATAGAGCATGATCTAGAAGCATCCAAAAACAACAAGAATTAACAGAGAAACATCCGCAGCACTAGAAACATACAAACTTCATTCAGGAACACTGACAGAACTTAGCGCTGCACTTTGTTAAGTTAATTTACAAAGAAAATTATCTTATGTATTTTAAACTTCAAAACTCAGTGCTGCACTTTGTTAAGTTAATTTACTGATTTCATTTGCAAAGTCGGCCACTTTGAGTTATTTGAATTCCTTTGTTTTGTGAAGCTATGTGGGTCAGCCCATATTAAATACATATGTGTATTATTCTTTCCAAAGCAAGTCAGCCTAATGTTTAAATCTTTAATTTACACATGCAATGGTAACAATCAATGACTTCAACTTTATTCCTTTGACATCAATGGCAACATATTCCAACAGCCTTGATGAAGGATTTTCATTCAGCAACATTCAGAGTTTCTAAGGTTGGAGTTTGTTTAGAAGAATCCTCAGCAACATCTTTCATGTTTTACATCCTTATCTTTTCTTTTTGCTGAAATACAGTCTTTGGCTGAATGTTCTTCATTTCCAAACAGCTGTTTTCCCTTTCAGCAGGTTGAGTAGATCAAGATTTGCACACCAAAATCTTCACACAAGTGGACAAATTCATACAATAAAGGGGAAAATTATTTTCAGATATCAAGTTATTGTTACAGAAGATTGAAAACATCAAGTTGTTGGTGAAGCAGGGTTTCAAATCGGAAGATTGGCATATGAAGCATGACAGAGTATCAATAGATTCATCACAGTAAAAGGCTCTAGTGTTAGGGTGTTAAATTGGTAATAGCAAGATTTTCGTCAAAATCATGTTCCTGAAGTTTTAACAGCTTTTTTAGGCTTCAGGAAAGAGTTTACCCTATTTCAGAAGAATTGGCAAAATTTGCAAGTCAAAAGTGTTTTTAGATTTTAGAATATCACTGGATGAAAGGTTATATTTTTCTAGCACAACCGCTTCTGATAGCTACCATTAGTGGCTGGTTTTGGGAGATAGGGATGAACCTATTATTAGGATTTTATTTTATTATTTGTTTTACAAAAAAGTTCTTTAAAATGATTTTCATTTCTTCCTTTTTGCAAATAGGGTTGGGATTGCTTTAAATTAGTGTTTTTTTGGCAATTTTTTTTTTATTGTTTTATCCCTAAAAACGACCTATTGAGAGCTTATAAATTATTTGTTTGAGCATATGATTTTGTAATGATAGTTGAGGTAAGGTTTATACTTAGGAAATTGTCATTTGAACTTTGAAGTCAGGTTATTATGTTTTTCTATAGCGAATGAATGGAAGTTGATGCTAGGCTTATGTTGTAGAAACTGTTGTTTAGAAGATATTTGTTTTCTTGTATTTGTGCTTTCATAAAATAAATTGAATTGACTAACTTTGTCAAACTTTGAATTTATATCTATTATTTATTAACTAGTGGCTTTGTATACTGCTTAGCAATTTATTTTTTGATAATAGTGTAATGTTCATCTATTTAGCCATTTCCTATTGATATAGATATTCTAGTGCCTAATTCAGCCAGTAGTCGACACTTCTCTATGTTTTTCATTTAAATTTGTTTTGCAACCAAATACTAGTCTTTGCTTTAACAAGTAGGAAGTTGTCTTTGTGTTTGAATTTGTTTATCTTACTTTACATTTGAAAATCTCGTTGCAAGGCTTGATTGTTGACAGTCTGTTGCTTGCATCCATGGCAAAAATGTAGTCAATTGAATATTTATATTTAGTGTAAAACTCCATCGAAATCTTTTACAATGTGCATTCTTGAAAATTCTATTTATAATTTTAGGTTTTAGGTTTAATTAGATCTCGAGGAGCTTCCCTTTATAGTTTGAAGAATTGTTCTACCATAAGTACTGTTCTATTTTGTGTTTTCCAGCAACAAACAAATTCAAATGCTAACACACTGTGGTCCTTTTATGGTTTGGGTGTGGATTATTTCTCCAACGAGTATATCAAACATTTGAGTACAAAAAACAGAATTCAGCTGATGGAAACAATATATTTAAATAATTGAAAGCTTCTAAAGTGATTTTGGTATGCAAAAATCATGGATTCCGATTCTCATGGCATCGAAAAACAAAAATCACATGGAGTCATAACTATGGTAGATGGCACCTTGTATCACTTAGCCTAACATCACTAGTATTACAGTGGGTCCATTGCTTGTGTATCAGAGAGGTCCTTGATATTCTTGCAGCCATAGCATCATTTATTGGGATTGGGATTAACTTGGCAAAGCAAAAGTATAATTGTAATTTAGTTACTTGATATTATAGTTGAGAAAAAATGGGGAAATAAGAAAATACTGAAAATCTCACAAAAATAGTGGAAAAAATGTTGTTTTTGTTATTTCAAGCCAAATAAATGAGAAAACATTATGCTTTTCCCTCCAGTGCAGCCCAAAATATTCTGTGCTTATTTTCTTTTTAAAACCAAAGCAAGGGTTTCTGGGCAGCAACTTGTAGCAAGATTGAGAGGTACCCTTGCTGCATTCCTTGTCACTATAGGAACAAGGTTGAGGGGTGGAGCTCCCACCACTTGCTAGGACCAACCCAATTAGCAGGGATTACTGATTTCTGATATTACTACATTATTTCATCATTGTTTTTACTACAATAATGCAGTTCGGATGATGTGAGAGGATAGACTGTAGATATAGGTATCTTAGGATGCAATGCTAAGGCAAAAAGTAAAAAACAATTGTGAAAATAAATTCTTTAATTCATGGAATATAAAAGTCACCTTACAGATAAATATTAAATCCTTGTGGATATCCAGGAAATAGTGATATGATAAGCAGCTTGATTTTTGTGTCTGATCTTGAAATTTGAGATCATTGCTGTGTTTGGTTGTGCATTTTGAGATATACTATTTGTACTTTGTGCTGCTGAATAAGAAATATCTTTTTTTAAGGCCATAATAAATGCCATTTACTGCAAAAAGCATTGTGCATCATATTGCTATAAAGTACAATGAAGTCGTATTTGAGAACGTTGTGGAGGCAATGCCCCATTTTGTTGATTCTCTACTATAATATTCATGCACCCAATGCTGATATTTCTCATAGTTTTAAGGATTTATATGACTTGGTCGTGCCAATTATGTAAATTGCAAGTTTAAGAAAGTCAATAATTGGGAGACAAGATTTGAAAGATCAAGCATTATGTGCAATAACTAAAATTCTTTTAATTGTGAGCCCATGGCTGATATTTTTCATTGGGTATGTAGGTACTTATTGAAAAGAGGGAGATTAGTGGGAATGACCTTGATTTTATAATTGATCAGTATCCTGCGGATACCCCTGTGCACCTCGTGGAAGGGGAAGACTGTCCGGGGAGATTTCCTCTGAAGGTTGGAGTTCAGCAACTTCCAATGGAAGTATCTCATGCAATGCGGGAAAAAACAATTCAGGAAGACAAGATTAGCTCGAACAGCTCTATTTAAGATTTATTGATTCATCAGGTCTTGCATCAGTGATTTATCTCCTCTTTGTCACGTCATTACCTGTATGCAACTGGTAACATGAACATAATTCTCAGTACCTTTGGTTTTGAACTGCAAATGCTTTGTAGATTACTGCATTTTAGATTGCCAAATTGCATCTTATGCAGGATTGTGTGTTTGTTCCAGATTATTTATCTTGTAGTTGGATCCGTATGCTTAATGTGATACACTACATCATTAGCTGGGTTTGGAAACATTTTTCAAGTGGCTGTTTAGAAAGACATCCAATTAATATCCTGCAGATAGGTTAACAGTACAGAGAAAGAATCAAATGGTTTCTTTTTGAGTTGACGGAGAAATAGTTGATGTCCTTTTTCTTTAACTCAATATTTTTTTTGTTTATCACTTCACAGGTTTTCCTGGATAAATATGATTATGTGATCATGATGGGAACATAGGTTGTTCTTCCTTCCACATATCGAAGTTGCAATACTCTTTGTCGAGAGAGGATCAAGGCTTGCTTAACACGACAGAGTTTAGTTCTAGGTGCACTTTTATTTGGTATATGCTTGTTATGCTGGATGTCCTCAAGCGCAAAGTGGAGAGTTTTTGTGCAGAGAAGCGAGAAAATCGCCCCTCATAGCCTAGGTGGAGTTTTTTATGGTCTAAACTCATTCATTGCCAAATGGATTTAAAGTTTACTCCTATTGAGGATATGAGATTGCTGGTACTTTTTAAAATTTATTCATAAAATCAAGATGGAAATGTCAAATGTGGTGCAAGTTGAAGCGATCTTGGAAGCATTACAGTTGAAGATCTATGATATGATTATTCATTGAGGACTGCTTCTCAAGGCCCATTGTAGAACAATTTTGTCAACAGCAGAATTTCTTATTAGATTTCAAATTAAAGATTATAAATACCATAGTTCAATTCTTGAGAGTTTGCAGTATGTTTTTATTCTTCTCAAGGGAAGTTTTTATTTGGATTAAGTTGTGAATTGGCTGTGATAGGCCTATAATTTAGAGTTCAATCACTCTTAGTGACAGAAAGTAAGTTGCACTACACATAGAAAGACATAGGTTCCAAACAAGAAAGTATATAAGGTTGTTACCAAATTAATTTGTTTGAGAAAAATGATTCTTTATGTTGAGAAACAAAGCGAAACTTTTGTGATAAAATTGTCTACAAAGTTTATGCAAATCTGAAATATGGTTTTTCATCCAAGAGTACTGTAAAAAATATTATATAAATGCATAAAGAATTAAACTCAACAAACTATATAGACACAAGATTTGCTTGGAGAAACTCTTTCGAAACTCAAGGAAAAGATGTCAAGGATGCAATTCTCTTCAATATACATGAGATAATATTTGAACATTAACACTTTGCACTTTTATATCGATACTAAAATTATGTTATCATGCAAAAACTCCATGTCCTTAATCTTTGAAGAATAGGAAATGCAACAAATGATTTTGTATGGATGTCACATGGATTAGTCAATGAATCTGCAAATAGAAAATGTAATTGGAAAGGCTTCTTTAATCAACAAATCGCTAATGACTCACATATTCAAGTCTAGTGCTCCATTTTAGAGTTCATTAATCCATGTGGGCCCTACCTGTTATAACAAGATTATCCTCTTCTTTCTCAAACATGTAGGAGTGAGAAAGTTCCTAAAATGACCTCAAAGTTGTGATTGTTGTCATTGTGCTAAACCTCCTTCATGAATACATACACCAACAAATGCAAGGAATCCAAAGGAATAAATGTTACAAATTATTTCTTCAATTACACTATAGGAATCCAAATACACCTAATAGTGCTGGACATTAAATATAAATAAGATTGCAAGGTAAATGCCATCTTTATTCTTACATTTTCCCACATAATATTACACTACCAATGTAACTGTATGAAATATAAATGAAACTAAGTATTAGAACCAAAGTTCATGGCCTTTTTGCATTAAGAAAAATTATTTGTAGGCATGTCATTGTGAGGGAATTTGTAACATTTTTTGTAGTGTCTTTTTGTAACACAGCCTTACCATTCATCTCTTGCACCAAAGTGATACAAAATATCAACATGCGTAGTACACCAATGATACATGGGATCCTTGAATAAACAAATGACACTATGATTGTCACAATCAATTCTAACACCTTTTTAATTAAAATATATTCCAATACAAAGTATTTGCAACCAAATTGCTTCTTTAGAGGCATATGTAGTAGCCATATACTCTATCTTGTTAGTGGACAAAACAATAAAAACTTATTTACTCATCCAATTCATTGCATTGCAAAACAATGAATTCATAGCTATTAGAGAACATTCAACTATCTAAGTTACTCGGTTTGTATCCACAAAGCTTTGTATGTCTAATGACTAAACCACATCATCAACACATTGATAACACAATAATCTTTTATGTAAATATTTGAAAATCCTTTTAACTCTAATCTAATGCTCTTTCCTAGGGTTAGATATAAATTTGTTTAAAACTACTATTGTTTGGGCAATATTTGGTCTACATATATTAGGCTTTTGACAACATTGGCATAAAACATGTTAGCTATATTTTCAATATATATATATATATATATATTGTGTGTGTGTGTGTGTGTGTGTGTGTGTGTGAATAAGTCTTCTACCTGGTTAATTCTTTATTGGAGATTTAGGGGACTTAATTCACATGTTAAGTTTATTGAAGATATAATAATTTTCTAGAAGTCAGTTGCTTATCTAGATAAGTTATAGTTGTCTTATCTAGACTTCACATCATCCTAAATAGTTATGAGTTAGTTGTTTCATGTGATAGGATTAAGACACTTATTATCTTGTCTAATTCTATCTCTCATCCTTGCTTTTATAAGCAAAACATCTCTAGCATAGCATTGTATTGTATTGATCATATTGTATTATATTGCAATTCTTGTTTGGTGGAATAACATCTTCCATTGTGGCTTCACTCTATTTCTTGTGGAGGTTATTTGGTGTTGCAAATTGAAGATCTTGGTTGCTCACTTCGACATGGTATTAGAGCTATGAATCTTGTAAGCCCCTTCCATTTCTTTTTTATTAGAGTGTTTCTACCATCAAATTTTCTATTGTGATTTGAGTTTCTTGTATGAGCTTGCAAATTCTCCGTATGCTCTTCTTTTGCGTTTGAATACAATCTTGAGAATAAAAAAGGGTTTGCAAATATTTTTAATCCTATATTGCATGTATGCATTTTGGTGAGATATGATGATTGCAACACTTTTGACTATAATGGTATTATTTTAGGCTGTCTTATTGTGTCCAAGAGGCTCGAGAAAGTTAGATTTGACTTTTGTTTCACTCAATTTGGTCACCATTTGCAACTTTCGCAAACAAGGTTTTGAAGCTCAAATCTGGTGAACAGTTTTTTATAGGAGCATTTTTTTCAAAAAATAAGTCTAACATTGCATCTGGGTGGCCGTTTACAAGTATTTTGATATATAATTTGCCTATATTTGGAAAAAGTTGATTTTGGGACAATTTTTTTATTTGGGAAGGTTGTACAAAAAAAATTCAATTTTGGTTTCTTTTTTTGTGATTTTTTTTTTAAATTTTAAAAAAAAGAAATATTTTTCAAGCGTTATAGAGCACTGACATCATAAAATTTAAGGTGGCCTTTTTAATAAAGACGTCGCATACTTTATTACAAAGTCTGTGGGCTTTGTTTTAACTGCGCGTTCTTCAGATTGCCAACAGTCTCTCCTTTGACCGCTAGGCATGCGGGCGATGATAGTCTAGACTGCCAGGCGGCGGTGTTAGGTTTAAGCCGCTAGTGGCTAAAAAAACCTGTGACTGCCAGAATAATAATCACGACTGCCAGATACAAGTTGCCAACACCAGCGAAAGTCATAACCACTAGAAGAAAACCTTAACTGCCAACCACAAATATCTGCATGTGACCAGAAACACGCAAACCGCTAGCAGTTATCAGTGATCCACTAGTTTTTTGCACCTACTCAGACTGTGGTCACGTGGAGGACTGAGGGCTAACACCTGGCTTGCGTCCGATTAGTCATTGTTTTTGCCCCTAATTAGTGTTAAAAATTCCCTTTTTAGGGTTGTTTTTCAATTTTGCATAACTTTTCGCCATGGTGTTGGATTTTCGAAAACAAGATATCATCGACAAGCTGGTTTGACGAACTTCGTAGTGGTGCAGGTGATTTTTCCTAGATTTTGCAATTTATTGCCTTTTTTCAGCCTGAAGGTACAAGTGCATTTATTGCTAGTAATTGGCATAACTTTTGACTACGGAGTCGAATTGTGGCAAAACGTTTTTTGAAATTGCTCAGAAAATTGCAAGAAATTTATTTGTAACCTCTAATTTCAGTTTTGGCAAGCTCTTTTTTTCCAAAAATTGTAAAAATCACCATGTGTTATAAATGGTTGATTTGAGCTTGTCACTTGTACAAATTTCAAAAAAAATTCATTGTAATTTGTTGGTGCAGTTGCAAATTGAGTTTTAATACATCCTGGGGGGGTGAGACAATTTAAGTGCTATATTGTCTTCTTTCTTTTGGTGTTCATGACGGATCTAAGGAAAATTGTGTTGGCATTTAAATTCGCACCTTTGGAATGCATATTTGAAACAGACAGCTATGCACAGATAATCTGCTCTTCAAATTAAGAGGGGGAGCTCCTTCTTACTGATGGTATGAAAGAAAGTAAATTAAATCTAATTTGCCTATCTTTTTGGTTCAGCTAGAGCACAAGGTTTATAAAACACAAGATGCTACAGCTGAGATTTTCTGATTAAGAATTCCAACTACAACTAACCTATGCTAAAGACATTTCTAATTCCTCAAGTAATACACAGAGCAAGAGAAAATAGAAATAAACAAGGTTCAATTCTCTGACAAAGTGCTTAAATAAACTCTTTCCCAACATACATCTACTTACTTTCAATGTAGGCTGAAATTAAGATCACATAAGCATAACACAATAAACGTACTTAGACAAACTTTCCTCTCAACATACATCTACTTACTTTCAATGCAAACTAAAATTTAAGATCATATAAGTATAACACAATAGACATAAACTTGAGACATTATATCGAGGCAAAAGAGCCTCAGGACTTTATTTCTCAAACTTTTGGAACAAAGATTATACTAAACACATGCATGGAACAAGAAATTGCAGCTAAAGAGGTTTGCAATCTCGTTCTTACACAAAGAGAATAACAATTACAACAACTACTTGTTGGCTAAAAGAGACTCAACAATTCGCTATCATAAACACAATTGAACAACACTGAATAACAAATAGAAGGCACTATAGGTTCAATGTTTTGTTATCACTAGCATGGTTAAAGAATAAATGAGCAAGACTGCTCTTATTTATAGCCTAAGCAGAGGAGTAGAGAACCCTAAAATCTCCTTGCTTTTACAACTAAGACTTGCTCTAAAAGCAAGCTTTATTTCTAAAACTAAAAGAAGATAACGTCTAACACCTAAGAAAGCAAGAAAAGCTAGAAATGCCAACTATTACAATTTATCTTCTTTCTCTTCTTCAAAGAATGGATAAGAATTGTTCCAAGAATAGAAAGCAGAAATAAAGTTTCTAGAAGAAAGCCGCTTTAAATCTCAATGACATTTGCTAAAGAGTAGGAAACTGTGTCTTGATCAGGTGCATCTATACCATCAATAGTAAAGTTGTGTTTTTCTAAGATATCCTCTCCATCTGCAATTGATCTTAGGAAATCTTCAACCTCATTGGCCGCTTTTTCAAACTTTGCTAACATCATGGAAATGCAACCCATTCTACCACCAATTGAATTGTTGCCATCACAATTGCGAACAACACTCTGAAATTGTGTTTGGACTTCATCAAGTTTGACATAGGAACCATCTTCAAGATTGTACCGAGAAGGAATCTCTATAACAAACTCACTGATGAAGAGAAGAGCTTCAATCACCCTTTTCCTGTAGGCGATAAACTCCTCAGATATCTTCTCATAGGTTCTAATTTTGAAGACGTGACGCTCTTTCCAAGCAAGGATCTGCCTCTTGTGTTCTTTTGAAACCTTTGAACCATAGGTTGTATCTAAATCTGCAATGATGATTTCATGCCTTGGTTTCACTTCAGCTACTGACTGTTCAAACCCTTGAATACCTTGACATAGCTCATGAGCGTTTTCCCTTAGCTGAAACATCTGTGCCAAAATTTTATTTCCTCTAATGATGGAACTCTCAATCCATTCTTGAGTTTCCTTCGCACATATTACTAGCTATCTTAACTAATGATGATTGGCTGGTGTATCTAAAACCTGGGGCAGCAACTGAGTAGCCTGTGAAGAGCCATGGACAAGGTTAGAAATATAAAGCCCGAGTTGTTGTATTTCAGCCTTGAGGGCTGCTTTGTCTTCTCCATCCTTGAACACTCTTTCTTGAAGGCTTTCGGATACAACTTTGGACAAACTGACATCGACATGTTTGGTGTTTTTATCGAGATTAGCCTTCACCATCATGAAGTCATCCATATCTACTTCATCCCTGTTCTTATCTTCAGGAGGTGTAGCAGTCTCCATGATCATCTCACCATCATGATTTCTCTCAAAGTGAACTTGCCTCTTTGCTTTCTTCTTAGGCGATTCCTGATAGATGTTATCAAGGTCATCAAAATCCACCTGATCTGAAGGACTTCTTCTTACCCTTCCCAAGGAGCTCTCAAGCCAAGACATGGTAGTATCTTTACTAACTTCCTTAGGAGGTATAATTTCAGCTTCTTCATCTTCTTCAATATCTAGGTCGATGTGAATTGGTGAAGACCCTGTCAAAGGTATAGAATCATGTGTTAAGGGAAACTCCTCTATCTCCTTTTGAGGTATGGGCTCTTCAGGAGGAGCTTCTGCTTCAACTGTTGGTTGCTCCTATATAACTATACCTGAGAAGTCTAACTTTCTTCTTATGTTTTTCTTTGATCTGCTACCTTTCACACCTTCTTGAGAGTGACTTACACCTTTCCCTTTCGACTATGCTCTGGGAGAAGAGGGAAGTGATGGTTGTGTCCTTGGTGGCTCTGCTGCTGGAATGGAGTTTTTCCTTTTGAGGATTAGGAAAACTTTGCTATGCTCGAGGACTTTTCTTGTCCTATCTTCAACTGAGAGAGTTTCCTTGTTGGCCCAATTGACCTATGGAAGAGGTTGCTCTTCAATTCTCTTCTGAGCATACATTGGGAGAAGCACATCTTCATCATCATCAGATAATCCCTCGATATCTTCTGATAAGCAGTTTGTCATCTGATTAAGAGTGAGCCTGTTGTAACTACGCCTCCGTACCTCGAACTCATCTCTGCAGTTTGCCCAAAAATCTTCGAGAGTGGGTAAATGAGCACAGTTTTTCTCAAGTCAGTTAGTGTAGATGCCATGAGGATCATAAGATCGTCTCTTGCTGTAAGGCTTGAGACTAAGTTTATCCAACTCATCGCCCATGGTCTTAGCATTTGCTGCTCTCCTGCATGTATAAATCCCCAACCCAAGTGGAAAACTGAGGGTGGGTCTCTTTCTGTTCCTCAAGATCGTGTGGACCTCACGTGCCTGCCTTAAGAATTCCATGAAGACAACTTTGTTTGATGGGTACCTTGGTAGCATGAGTGGAGCACTGAAGAAACCATAGACTTTGAGGTACGTGCAAATAGAAAACTGTATAAACAATTCTGCCCACTCTGCTACTGTTTCCCTGGCAGTGGATGAGACACGCACATGCAACTCATTATCCAGGTCTCGCACTGTGTACATCAGAAAAGCCTCATTCACCCTCTTGTAATGATGTAGTGACTTTGTGAACTCCAGATGAGGGTAAAAATTGTAGATATGTTGTACGCTTAGAGATCCCTCGGTGTTCAACCCTCTGAATTGACCTTGGTAGGCCACTAGGTAGACTAGGTAAGAAACCATAGGAAACTCATGAATCTTGAAATACTCTGTTATCTGCTGATGGAGGCTGTCACTCATCAAGGTGGCCCAATCATATAACTCAGTCTTCATGATATGGGGTATAACATAGAACATCTAGGGTTGAAACTTTGTAGCATCTTCTTGTCTAGTGACCTTGTTGAGCAAGGTGATTATGATAGCAACTTCGTCTTTGAACTCCCCTCACCCGACATTCTTAGGAAAAGTCTTGTGTTTTTCCTTAATCCACCTTTGAGCAATCTTCTTACTATACTTGTCTTTGTGCATTTCCCACATCCTCTCACATTCGCCCTTTGAGATAGTTACACTTTCAGGCCAAGGGGGAATTGAGAAGCATTTCTCAATCATGCTAGGCTTCAAACTACAAATCAATTTGCCATCTACTAACTGGATCTCTCATGTTGCCGGATTGTAATGCTTGATGCAAGCAATTATTACAAACTCAAGACTCTGAACTGAAATAGGATTAGATGCTGCTGCAAGGAGTCTAGAGTGTCCTAGGTTTTTGATTGTAGAGTTGCCTGCACTCTCCAAAGTGTGTAGATCAAACACTGGCTTGATGTGATGCAAGTTCGTCTCAGGTGTTTTGATGAAATCGTGGTAGAGAGCTGATTTGGTCTTGAAATCATTGGGAGTGTACTCCATTTTGAAAACCTTGAAGAATGACTGTAAACTCACCTAGGTTCATACAAGTTTTAAGCAACTTACTATTTTTAGAATGTTGATTTTTCTTCCTCCAACGGACAAATTTTTGGAAATTTTTCTGAGATATGGGTTTTGCTTAGAATTTCGTTGTAAGACAACCCATACCACCTATTGTTGAAAATTTTGAATTTAGACTGAAAAAGCAACAAACCCTAATTTCTTCAAATTTTCATCAAAAAATGTTGGCACCTAGGTTTTGTTCATAATGCAATTTGAAATAAAACAAGTCGATCAGATTTGAAAAACACTGAGGGCTGATGGAAAAAGCAGGAAACCCTAGAATTTGAATTTTCTTAAAAAAACTGTGATATGGGTTTTATTCAAAAGACTGATTTGAGATGACCTAGATGATAAAAAATTGAAAACCCTGAAGATTTCACTAACATGCAAGGATAAAA
Organism: Sequoia sempervirens; assembly: GCA_007258455.2. Classification (NCBI taxonomy): domain Eukaryota; kingdom Viridiplantae; phylum Streptophyta; class Pinopsida; order Cupressales; family Cupressaceae; genus Sequoia; species Sequoia sempervirens. Next base: position 43,995,037 of record VDFB02379711.1, read on the forward strand.
CAACTGCTGCAACTTGATAAAAATATTCAAAAATTCTTTAAAAGAATGAGATGAAAAGACCTAGATGGCTGAAAATTGAAAATCTTTGACCTTCAAAAATTTGATCTTTTGGAAGAAAAAAGCATGAAAAAGCAAGGGTTTATGTTGCTGGTTTGAAAATTTGATGAAGATTTTCTGAAAATCAGCAAGTTGAAGCTTTGAATCTTGAAAAGAAAACTCTGAAGTTGCTGCTGCACTCTTCTCCTTTAGATGCCACCTGCAATAATGATGAATTTTGAATGAAAGAGATGTCTTAAATACTGCTTTCTTTTGTTTTTATCCACAAAACCCTAAAATCAACCTATTCAATGAACTTGGACATTCATCTTGCAATTTTGAAAATTTGAAGTTTTGACTAAGGAAAGTAAACTTGGGCGCCCTTCTTGGCTAGAGGCGCCAACTTCCTCCAAACTTAGCATTCTTGGAACTTTTAAGAAAACAAATTTCCACTATTTTGACCCCCTACTTTGACCTTGATCTTCGATTTCCAGATTGATTGGATTGACAAGATGAATGATTCATCGCAAAGCTTGACTGATTCTAAGAAGATCCCCCTGGAGACACTTCTGGCTAAAAACTTCGCTTGACCCTTCAAAATCATCAGTGCACATTTCCTTTTGGGGCACTAAACCTTCACAGTGTTAGACATTTTTCCATGATTTTCAAGTTCTTCATTTCCATTTGATCTTCTGATGAGATCTTGATTCTGGGAGCTACACTGATCAAATTGATTGACTATCTGCTTCACTGGATAACTCAACTAAAACCAATGAGCTGATATTGGAGGCCTTATCAGCAAATTCTATCGTTTCAGACCTAAAAACCTTGGGCGCCCTTTCTCTCCAGGGGCGCCCATCGCAACCAAACTTAGAAATTTTAGTATTTTCTTCATCAACTCTTCTCCAGATGAATTTGTTAAATTTGATGATTTGTGCGTCTGATTGGCTAATGGTTGGGCTCGTTATAGAGCTGAGGGGATTCTGAGAGGGGTCTTCTAGAGGTAACTTTGTCAAAAATTTGAATTTGAGGCACCAAAAGTTTGGGCGCCCCTGGGCACCTGAGGCATTGAACTCCACTAGAGTTAGTCATTTTTCTGTATTTTCTTCTTTGCTATTGACTTTTTGATTTTTAACTCTTTTCAAACCCTCTATTTTGCCTACTGCATCTAAAGACTGCCAACTCAGATTGACGAGCTGATAGTCTCGTTGGAAAGCCTGGTCATCTTTGAGGAAGTCACGTTAGAGGCTTGACTGGAAAATTCATCTATTTAGGCCCCCGAAATTATTAGTTCCTTTCTCTTCTAGGGGCACCCATTTGCTCTTGACTTAGAAATTTTCATTTGATTTTCCATCTTCAAATTTGAACCTTCATCCTATACCCTCAGCTCTATCTGGATTTTCTAGAGATTGACAAGTCAGATGCTCTGATGAAGACATCCATTGCGAAGCTGACTGAATTCTAAAGAGGTTGATCCCATATGTAAACCCTAACTGCTGAGTTAGGCCCCTCAAAAAATCTGGGCGCCCTTGGGCACCTAGGGCACTGAAAGTACTTAGACTTCAACTTTTTTTTGACATTTTCAAGACTTTCGTTCTTTCTTCTATTTGAAAACTCCCCGTTTGATCTCAAATTCTAGGTGACTGGATGATCTGATGATTGTAGTATCGGACTGGCTGCAGAGTTGGGAGGAGACTGAACAAATTTTCCTAGGAGCTCAAACCTTAATTTCATCATCTGATGGCCTAAAAAGATGGGTGCGTCTCTCCTTCTCGGGTGCCCATGGCTGGAAAACTTAGTCATTTTCTTGAAGATTTTTCCTTCCTTCTTCGTTCTTCGTGCATGTTCATCATCTCACCTTCTATTCAATGCTTGAAGGTCAAATATGACGCCTGACAGTTGACTGGCCTCCATTGATGACTTTGGAAGTTCCCGAAATGCTTTTTGAAATTGAAAAGGCAGAATCGACCCACTAGGGAAAAACTAATCATTTCTTGATTCTGACTGCACCAGCCTGATGAGGAAGTATTTTGAGCCAATCAAAATCAGTTTGAACCTCGACGGACAAAATTTCTATTTTTAGAAAGTTTTGCAAGTATCCATTTTGAAAGTAACCCAAAAAAACCTAGAAAAAGTTACTACTTTCAATTTTTTTCTAAAAATAGTAGTTTTCCTAAAAAGTAGGAATGAAAAACTGAGATCTAGGTTTTGTAGACTTGGTTGCTTTGAGAAAACCTAGATCGTCAAAATTTTGGAATTTCACATTTTCACCCCTCATGCAAGACATGCAAACCCAAATTTTGACCTTTTTGACAAATTTGACAAGACTTTTACTCATTTCTTCAAAATATCTAAGTGTAGCAAATTTTTTAATTTGGGGTACAACATTGGCTCTATCTGGGGACCATGGTGGATACTTACAACATAAGAGGACCAAAGAATCTCTAGAATTTTGAGCATAGACTAGTGCGTTATCCATTGGGTATCAGAGTCAACATCATTTCCTAATCACCTATTTGCAAGACTTCCCTAAGTCACCTATGACCAGACTTCCTAGAAATCACCTAATAGTTGGACTTCCCTAAAAATCACCTAAAACAAGACTCCTAATCACCTAAAACACGACAGGATTGTTACAAAAAGGGGAAACACAACATAACAATCACATCATGGAAAGGGGAAACACATCACGAGAACACAAAGACAAATTATTTACAAAGATTAATCTTAGAAAAACTTACTCCACCCCCGAAGGGATGAAGTGCTTCAGGTATTGCCCATTGTGTGGTAGAGGGAGGAGACTTCCATCCAAGTGTGAGAGAATATAAGTGTTCTCCCTGACAAGTTCATGAATCTTGAATGGCTCCATCCACAAGGAATCAAATTTTCCGTGCATTCCCCTGGGCTCATGTCTTTTATCCCACAGGAGAACTTGATCTCCAACCTCGAAATCTCGCTAGCGAGCTTTCTTGTCAAAAAATTTCTTCACTTGCTCTTAGTGCTGAGTGATTCTGTCTACCACCTCCATCCTTTCTTCTTGAAGCTTTGTTAGGTACATGATGCGTTTCTGAATAGGATTTGTAAATTCTCCATCTTCTACTGCAGTCGCCAGTTGTAAAGCGAAAAAATCTAGCTTGATAGGTATCATAGCCTCTGTACCATACACGAGGATGAAAGGTGAAGTACCAATGGATATTTTCTTTCAAGAATTCACACATGACCTCAGACATAGCCTGCTTGGTAGGAATAGCTTCAACCCATTTAGTGAAATAATCAGTGGTTGTGAGGAGATAAATATGCCCCTTGTTGGAACATGGGTTGATAGGACCAATTAAATCTAAACCCCATTGCTGAAATGGAGTATCTATAACAACTGGCCTGAGAGGTGTGACGGCCAACTTTGTCTTGCCAACAAACTGCTGACATAATTGACATTTGTGCACCCATTGATATGCATTGTGAAACATGGTCAGCCAAAAGAACTGTGCTCAGAAAATCTTGAAAGCTGTCACCTTCGAAGAAAAGTGGCCATCGCATGCTTGATTATGAAAATATTCTAACAAGCGACATTGTTGATCCTTGGTGACACAACAGGAATGTTCCATCAAGCCCTCGCTTGTACAAAACATTGTTGATGATCACATAATTCTACGCCTTTAGTTTTAGCGTTCTCTTATGTTGCTTTTTTAAATGACTCAGACAATCTCCATAAGTCAGGTAATACCATATCTCAATAAACCATTCTCTTGAAGATTCAATCAGTAGGACCATTGGAAGATCCTCTTTTTCTTCATGTTCAATTTCAAGTATACCTTTGGCTTGAAGTTTCTTGTCACCATCCTCTACTATCAACTGACAAAGACCTCTCTCGTGGAAGAGTTTGGTCGACTTGATCTCCAAGTCATACTCTTGCACTTTCACGGCCCAATTTCCTCTTTTTGTGCCCATCTCCAGCTGAGTTAGCATGCTTTTAACTGCTAGATCAGTGACATATACAATGGTGTGTGAATTCAAGATATAAAATGTGAAATTCTTTATAGCTCGAACCACTACATACACATTCTTTTCAATCTAAGAGTATTGTGACTCGCTATCTTTGAAACTGTTTCTCATGAAAGCTATTGGTGACTCAGTTTCTTAGTTCATCTTCTATGTTAGAATGGTAGACAGAGAATGCTCTACTGCATAGCAATAAAGGATAAAATCCTTTTCAAAATTAGGATAGACTAGCACTAGAGTGCGACTGATAGCTTCTTTTATCACTGCAAATGCCTTCTTTCCTTCTTTCGTCCACTTGAAAACTGTCTTCTTCTTCATCATAACAGATATATCTTTAGTCAATTCAGAAAAATCTGGCACAAATGTTCATATGAAGTTCACTTTACCAAAGAAAGAGTGTACCCCAGTTCTGCTTGTTGGAAGAGACAAACTTTTGATAGCTTCAACCTGGCTTGGGTCAATTTGAGTTCCCTCCTTGGAGACGATGTGGCCAAGCAACTTTCCCTTCGTCACCACAAAGATGGAATTTTTGGGATTCAGTGATATCTTATGATATCTGCATCTCTTGAAGACTTTCCCTAGATGTGAAAAATGATCTCATGTCTTCGAGAAAACAGTAAGGTCATCTAGATAGACAACAATTACTTTGTTCCTCAAGTATCCAAATGCCAAATCCATGGCTCTCTGAAACGTAACACTGGTGTTGATGAGGCTGAAGGGAATTCTTTCATATGCAAATGTACCCCACAGGGTTGTGAATGTTGTCTTGTACTGATCTTCTTCAGCTACTACAATTTGATTGTAACCAGAAAAACCATCCAATAAGGACAACATCTCTGAACTGGTAACTGTTTGTAAGGTATGCTCCATGATATGCAGAGGATAATTATCCTTGAGAGTGGATTGATTCAAGTTCCTGAAATTGACACAAATTCTGATTTCTCCAATTTTCTTTCGCACAGGAACTATATTTGACACCCAGGTGGAGTGATGAATTGGAAAGATGATCTTTGCATCCACCATCTTCTGGATTTTGACGTAGATGGTATATTGATTTCACGGATTGTAGTGTCTTTGTTTTTTCCTGAAGGGCTTCACTTCAGGTTTAAGAGGAATTGTATGAGACAACTCTCTTGGTGTAAAAAATTTCAAATCTTCATATGGCCAGATGAAGACATCTCTATATTGCTTGAACAAAGAGATGAACCTCTCACTTTCCTCTGTAGTGCAACACGTACCCAGATTAACAAGCTGAGGTTTGTCAACTGTGCCAATATTTACCTGTTGATATTCAACAGAGGTTCTATCGCTTGAGTTTCTCTGATCTTGAATGTATCTATCGTTCCTGTCAAAAATATTCTCCAGGGAAACCAAGCCCTTGGGAATTTTATTTCCTTTCAATTGAATAATGCTTGTATCTGGCTCTTCTGGACTTTCTTTGTCTTCAACAATCTTTGGTGCATCAGAAACTTCTATTATTGCTTCTCTGTGAGTAAATGAACTACCCTCAAAGAACAATTATTTGAAATTATCTCCCATAACAAGAAAATTCTTAATGTGGTCATTGTCATCAAAGAGTTGCTAGTTATCATAGTTGTCAGGGACAGCTGGTCTGTATATTAGTTCAATGGAAAATGCATTCTAACGAAAGTTAGAATGTGGCATAAAAAGTGAAGTTGACATTGCGAGGGTGTCTTCTCTGCTATTATCTAGACATGGAGTGTACTTGATATCAAATGCTTCCAACCAATTTATTGCATTCCACACCCTATTTCTGTAGTGTCAGAGACTATTTGCTTTCACTCTGAATTGATCTCTAACTTGATTCACAATGAACTCTGCATCACCTTCAACTCTGAGATGTTTGCTACCCATATCCTTTGCATTTCTAAGACCTAGTAGAAGTGCCTCACATTCCACTGTGTTGTTTGTATATTCAAATTGCAAGTAGTATGCGAATGGATATATCTGTCATTCAGGAGAAATTATCACCACTCTCACTCCCAAACCAGCAGTAGAACAACTGCCATCAAATTGCATTGTCCACAACTTAGGATCTTCTGTTGATTTCTCAGCGATACACACGATCTCTTGAATTTCTTCAGGTATCTCTAATAGCATGACGTAAGTACCAAGACCTATTTCTTGATATAGAACTTGAGCTTGAGGATCTTGAGACTTCACTACCACAAATCGAGACTTGGGCACTAGTTCTAGCTTGAAAGAACCATTCTTTGATGGAATGTTCACAGAAGACCAATCCATTTGAATCTCTCCACTGAGGTCCTTATAAAATCTTCTGCTTAACAACATCCCATAGCTACCTGGAATGTCAGCCACCAGGATGGTTATCATAATTTTCTTCTTAGGACAAGCCGCCAACCTCACTTGAGCATCCTTCAAGTTTCCAACTAATGACACCAATTTGGACTCTAGTGAGTAACATTTGTCTTTTGTCTTGGTGCACAAAATTCCTAGAGCGTTCATCACTTGTAGAGGCATGATGTTGTCCGAGGCTCCAAAATTGATGATACAATTTCTCAATTTGTAACCCCCTATATACAGAGAAATATAGAAGGGCTTAGGATTTTCTTTCGATGGAACGGATGATTCGAGCAATGTGGGCTGCTTGACAGGTGCCTTCACAAATTTGAGAAGTCGGTCCACTTCCTCTGGGTGATCTTGAAGATACTCGAGTTGAGAAATCTGCACTTTGTTCTTCATCAAGGAATCTACAATATCAAAATTTGCTGAAGACGAATCTTGAGCAACTGCTTTCACGTTCTCTTGAGAAGGCTTGATATTAGAAGTAGAAGCTACTTCTTTTCCATTTTCTTTATCTTTCTATACCTTCTATCTCTCTTCTTCTTCTTCTCTTTGTGCCTTCAGATGCTGAGTTCTTGTAAACACAGGAGTCATGTGATTATCAAGATTTACTACAAGAGAATACTGAACAGAAATCTTCTTGTTCTTCAAAATCGGGTTCACTTTCAAAGTATCCCATTGCGGAGTCGCCATTGAAGTTGTCTGATTGTGGTAAGACAACATTCCAATTTGGAGTAGGTACAAAACTTGGTGCAGGTGCAGTTTTGGTATATCCCATTATCTCATTCATTCTGACCTTCTCAGGACAAGTGGTGCCAGTGTGTACATTGGAATTATGAAAAGAGAAAACCACAACATTTTGTGTATTGTCAGTCGGTTGCCTTGGTGGAGCTAGCCCTCATGGCCTATAATTGTTGTAAGGATGAAAGTTATTTCTCCTTGGCTGGTACAACTATTGAGGTTGATAAGGTTGCGGTGTAGGCAAGGCGGGTGGTGGTCCAACTTGAGCAAGAGCTGTAAGTTGAAGAGGTAATTGCCTCTTGAGAATAGTAACTTCATTGGTAACTCATTGAAGTAGTGGATTTGCAAAACTATGAACCAAAGGCTTGATGGAATCTCCCTTGATCTTTCCTGAAGTGATGATGTTGTCTTCAATTTCTGTAGCACCTTGTTGTGCAATCTCCAACTTTGTCTCATTAGCCGATTTGAGGAAAAAGGAAATCTCGGATGGAAGCGTGTTGACAAAACTGCTCAATAGGATCTTGGGCGAGGGATTGAGTGTCATCGGGTTGTAATGCTTCAAACTGCAAATCAATCTGCCATCTACTGATTGCATATCTTGTGTCGCCGGATTGTAATGCTTGATGCAAGCGATTAAAAAATTAAGACTCTGAACTGAAATAGGAATAGATGCTACTCCGAGGAGTCCAAAGTGTCCCAGGTTTCTAATTGTAGTATTGCCTGTGTTCTCCAAAGCGTGTAGATCAAACATCGGCTTGAAGTGATGCAAGTTCGTCTCAGCTGTTTTGATGAAATCGTGGTAGAGAGTTGATTTGGTCTTGAAATCATTGGGAGTGTACTCCATTTTGAAAACCTTGAAGAATGACTGTAAACTCGCCTAGGTTCAGACAAGTTTTGAGCAGCTTACTATTTTTAGAATGTTGATTTTTCTTCCTCCAACGGACAAATTTTTGGAAATTTTTATGAGATATGGGTTTTGCTCAGAATTTTGTTGTAAGACAACCCAGATCGCCTGTTTTTGAAAAATTTGAATTTAGACTGAAAAAGCAGCAAACCCTAATTTCTTCAATTTTTCATCGAAAAAAGCTGGCACCTGGGTTTTGTTTAGAATACAATTTGGAATGAACCTAGTTGATCAAATTTGAAAAACACTAAGGGCTGATGGAAAAAGCAGGAAACCCTAGAATTTGAATTTTCTTAAAAAAAACTATGATATGGGTTTTCTTTAGAAGACTATTTTGAGAGGACACAGATGATAAAAATTTGAAAACCTTGAAGATTTCATTGACATGCAAGGAGAAAGTAGCTATTGCAACTAGATAAAAGTCTTCAAAAATTCTTCAGAAGAATGAGATGAAAAGACCGAGATGGCTGAAAATTGAAAATATTTGACCTTTTCCTTAAAAAAATTGATCTTCTAGATGAAAAAGCATGAAAAAGCAAGGGTTTATGTTGTTGGTCTAAAAATTTGATGAAGAATTTCTAAAAATCAGCAAGTTGAAGCTTTGAATCTTGAAAAGAAAACTTTGAAGTTGCTACTCCACTCTTCTCCTTTGGACGCCACTTGCAATAATGATGAATTTTGAATGAAAGAGATGTCTTAAATAGACTTAGGGTTTGAAATAGCTCTGCTTTCTTTTGTTTTTATCCTCAAAACCCTAAAATCAGTCTATTCAATGAACTTGGACATTCATCTTTCAATTTTGAAAAGTTGAAGTTTTGACTAAGGCAAGTAAACTTGGGTGCCCTTCTTGGCTAGAGACACCAACTTCCTCCAAACTTAGCCATTTTTGATTTTCAAGTTCTTCATTTCCCTTTGATCTTCTGATGAGATCTTGATTTTGGGAGCTACACTAATCAGATTGACTAACCGTCTACTTCGTTAGATAGCTCGACTGAAACCAACGAGGTGATATTGGAGGCCTTATCAACAAATTCTATCATTTCAAACTTCAAAACCTTGGGCGGCCATCTCAACCAAACTTAGAAATTTTAGTATTTTCTTCATCAAGTCTTCTCTAGATTAATTTGTGAGATTTGATGATCCGGGTGTCCGATTGGCTAATGGTTGGGCTCGTTACGGAGCTGAGGGGATTCTGAGAGGGGTCTTCTTGAGGTCACTTTGTCAAAAAGTTGAATTTAAGGCACCAAATGTTTGGGTGCCCTTGGGCACCTAGGGCATTGAACTCCACCAGAGTTAGTCATTTTTCCATATTTTCTTCTCTGTTGTTGACTTTTTGATTTTTAACTCTTGTCAAACCCTTTGTTCTGCCTGCTACATCTAACGACTGCCAACTTGGATTGATGAGCTGATAGTCTCATTGTAAAGCTTGATCATCTCTGAGGAAGTCATGTTAGAGGCTTGATTGGAAAATTCATCTGTTTAGGCCCCCAAAATTATCAGTGCCTTTCTCTTCTAGGGGTGCCCATTTTATCTAGACTTAGAAATTTTCATCTGATTTTCCATCTTCAAATTTGAACCTTCGTCCTATACCCTCAACTTGATCAAGATTTGTTAGAGATTGATAAGTCAGATGCTTTGACGAAGACATCTGTTGCAAAGCTGACTGAATTCTGAAGAGGTTGATCCCATCTGCAAACCCTAATTGCTGAGTTAGGCCCCTCAAAAATTTGGGTGCCCTTAGGCACCTAGGGCATCGAAAGTTCTTAGACTTAGAAAATTTTCTGACATTCTCAAGACTTTCATTCTTTATTCTATTTGAAAACTCCCCATTTGATCTCAAATTTTGGGTGACTAGATGAACTGATGAATGCACTGCCAGACTCGCTGTGGAGCTGGGAGGAAATTGAACAAATTTTTCTAGGAGATCAAACATTAATTTCATAATCTGATGCCCTAAAAAGATGGGCACCTCTCTCCTTCTGGGGTGCCCATGGTTGACAGACAGTCATTTTCTTGCAGATTTTTCCTTCCTTCTTCGTTCTTCGTGCATGTTCATCATGTCACCTTATGTTCAATGCTTGAACATTAAATCTGATGCCTGGCAGTTGATTAGCATCCATTGATGACTTTTGAAGCTCCCAAAATGCTTTTTGAAATTGAAAATTCAAAATAGGCCCACTAGGGAAAAACTGATCATTTCTTGATTCTGACTGCACCAGCCTGATGAGGAAGTATTTTGAGCCAATCAAAATTAGTTTGAACCCTGGTGGACAAAATTTCTATTTTTAGAAAGTTTTGCCAATATCTGTTTTGAAAGTAACCCAAAAAAATCTAGAAAAGTTACTATTTTCAGAAATTTTCTAAAAATAGCAGTTTTCCTAAAAAGTAGGGATGAAAAACTGAGAGCTGGGTTTTGTAGACTTGGTTACTCTAAGCAGACCTAGATCGTCAGATTTTTGAAATTTCACTTTTTTTTATCCCTCATGCAAGACATGCAAACCCAAATTTTGACCTTTTTGACAAATTTGACAAGACTTTTACTCATTTCTTCAAAATATCTAAGTGTAGCAAAAATTTTAATTTGGGGTACAACAAATTGAACCACTCACTCCACACAATTATCATACGTGGAAGCTAAAAATGAATGAATTGCTACAATCTAAGGGTCTGTGACCAATGTTAGATGTCGAACAACTTGATTTCACAAGGGATTGTGAAAAATTTGTCCATAGATGTAAAATGGATGAAGCAAAAGGGCTCATTGGAAATGTATCTGATAACTCGTTTCAAATTGCAGAGTATAAAACACCTAAGAATTTTTGGGATAAAATTGAAGAATTTTATGATAAAAGTAATCAGTTTAGAGTCTTGCAAGTTCAAGTGGATCTTCAACCACTTTCTCCAAATGCATTTCCTTCAATTAAGGATTTTCTTGCACAATTCAAGTTAATTTTTTCACAATTAAGAGGATGTGGGCATGATAAATCTAATGATGAATGTATCTTCTTGATTCTATCTAAGTTAAGAGGCCCTTATCAAGTGTTTTCTTCTACTTTCTATTCAACTATGGATGCCATGGGGAAAGATTATAGAGTGCCTTCATTTGAGTTGTTTTGTGAGCGTCTTACTAGGGAAGAGGCCAAGTTGATTCAGTTGGATGCACTACCTAGTTCTAAGAATCATGCTCAAATTGCTCAATCATCCAAGGGTAAAGCAAATAATAAGAAGCCAAAAACAAAACCATCTTCAGGTAGTGAGACTCAATGTAAACTAAAGCTAAAGAACAATTAGAAGCCCACTCCATCTTCTTCTTCTTCTACCTTTGGAGATTCTTCTTCCAAGTCCAAGAAAAAGAAAGGAGATCCTTGTTCATTTTGTGGAAAAATTGGGCATGATGCAGCTCATTGTTTTAAGAGATTAGAAGCCTTGGAGGAAGCTATGAAGAAACACAACATTTGAATGTCTAAGCTATCTTCCATGGGCAAAGGGAAATCTCTTCCAACATGGGCCATTTATTCAACTTCAAATAGTTGGATTCTCGATTCAGGTGCTTCACATCACATGACCATTTCACATGATCTTATTGATTCCATTGTTCATACTTCTACTTCTTAGATTATAGTTGGGAACTCTTCACATATTCCATTTTTGGGAACATGTTCTATTCAAATGCTAGATGGGTGCATTGAGGATGTTCTTCTTGTTCTTGATATTTCAACAAATCTACTTTCCATATATCAGATTTGTCATTTTGGAGATGGGAAGTAAGTTGAGTTTACTCCACAGAATGTGGCTATTAGACAGTTGCAAGATCTTGAGAAAGTTGTTGCTATAGGGAAAGTTGATCATGAGAACCATTTGTACTGATTTGATGGCTTTGAGTCTTCATCGGGTTCATGTTTTGTTTCCCATGTTGATTCAATGAGCAAGCTTTGGCATGAAAGATTTGGGCAATTGAACTATAGATATCTTCAACAAATGTAGGCATATAACTTAGTGGTTGGTCTTCCAAAGATCTCTTGCATAGATGGTGTTTGTCAAGGGTGTGTTCTTGCCAAGTAGCATCAAGATCCTTTTCCTAAGGGTCAACCCACACATGCAACCACACCCCTTGAGTTGGTCCATAGTGATCTCATGTCATTTCCAACTCCTTTTTCAAGGGCTAAGTATGTGCTCACTTTCATTGGTGATTTTTCCCGATGCACATGGGTCTATTTTCTAAAGCTCAAGAGTGAGGTTCTCACCATCTTCAAGACTTTAAAAAAATTTGTGGAGAAGTAGTTAGGATTTTCTCTTCGACGAATACACACAAATAATGGGTGGGAGTATGTCAATAAGGAATTTCAAGATTTTTTCATTGAGCATAGTATTCTTCATTAGCACATAGTACCTTACACTCCTCAAAAGAATGGTGTGGAAGAGAGAAAGAACAAGACTCTCAAAGAGATGACCAATTGTATGATTTAGTCTAGGTCCATGGCTCTTTCTTTTTGGGCCAAAGCTATCAATTGTTCCAACTATAGTCAGAACCGTATGCCCCACAAGGCAGTGCAAAATATGAATCTTGAGGAGGCTTGGTATCATCACAAGCTTAATGTATCTTTCTTCATAGTATTCGGTAGTGAGGCTTGGGCATTCATTCCAGATGGTTGACATAAATAAATGGAGAAGAAGAGTTAAAAGTACATTTTTATTGGCTATTGTGAGGATGTGAAGGCATACAGATTGTTTGATCATGACACATAAGAGGTTCATTTCCAACGTGATGTTCAGTTTGCTAAGTACTTCACATAGACATATCCTCCTTCAACTTATTCATCACAACCTAATCAATATTCTTCAATTGATGATTTTTTGCTACCTGAGAAATATTTTGATGATGGTCTTGATCCACCTCCTCATTCACCCAGTAGGCCATGAAGGGCTTGTGTTACTCTTGAGGAGGTTGGTCCTCTTGTTGGTGATCCCTCAAACACTCACCACACTTGTTTTCAGACTTCAAGAATTAGTCTTTTGAGTCATTCTATTTTAGATGATCCTCAGAGGTTTTCAGATGCTTCAGGTATTCCAGAGTAGGATAGTGCTATGACTGATGAGTATTCTTCTTTGATGAAGAATCATACTTGGGATCTTGTGCCTCTTCCTAAGGGAAGAAAGTTGGTTTGGTGCAAGTGGGTGTATCACGCCAAGTATGCAACAGATGGTTGCATTGAAAAGTACAAGGCTTGTCTTGTTGCCAAGATGGATTCTATTTGCCTTGTCCTTGCTATAGCTGCATCACAGGGATGGTCAGTGTATCAGATGGATGTGAAGAGTGCTTTATTGCATGGGGATCTTCATGAGGAGATCTATATGGAGCAGACACCAGGTTTTGTGCATGACTCTTCACTTGTTTGCAAGCTTAGACATTCATTATATGGTCTCAATCAGCCCCCAAGAGCTTGGTATGAGAAGATAGATAGTTTCTTGCTTGCTTTCAGCTACACTTGTTTCCATTCCGATCCCACAATTTATACTTAGAGACATGGAGAGGATCTACTCATACTTGTGCTCTATGTGGATGATTTGATTCTCATAGGGAGTTCTACTTCCATGATTTAGAGTACACAATGAGCATTGATGGAGCGATTTGATATGACTAACCTTGGTCTTTTGCATCACTTCCTTGGTCTTTAGGTTCATCAGACTTCTGAGTGGATCTTCATTTTTTAGTAGAAGTATTCTCTTGATTTGTTTCAAAGATTTGGCATGGCCGACTGCAATCCTACCCCCCACTCCATTTCAGTCAGGTGTTGTATTGTCTACCAATTGCACTACTCCTACGGTTGATCCTACTTTGTATTGGAAGTTGGTTGGTAGTCTTTTGTACTTGACACAGTTGTCCCGATATCTCCTTTGTGGTTGGACTTGTCTCTCGCTTCTCATAGGAGTCTCATGAGAGTCATTGGAAGGCCGCAAAACATATCTTGAGATACATTCATGGCACTACTCATTTCAACATTCATTACACATCAAGAGCTTCTCAGATTGTGGGCTTCACTGAATTAGATTGGGCTAGTGATGATCTCAATGATTGGAAGTCTACTTCTAGCTTTATCTTTTTCCTTATTTTTGGTCCGATTGCATGGCCATACAAGAAGTAGACTACTATTGCATTATCATTGACAAAGGCTGAGTATCAAGGTGTAGTTTTCGCTAGTTAGGAGGTTTTGTGGCTTCGTCAGTTGATGACTGAAGTTTATATTTCCTTCCACTTAGACCACTATTCTTTGGTGTGACAACCAAAGTGCCATACATATCTCTTGCAACCCAGTGGAGCATCAATGTAGTAAGCATATTGAGATTCACACGCACTTCATCAGGAAGCTCATCCAGGATGGTGTTCTCAACTTAGAGTATTTTCTTACAGATCTCAACAAGTTGCAGACATCTTCACTAAACCTTTGGCATTGCCTCATTATCTTTAGTTGTGATTGATGCTTGGGGTGAAGGAAGTTGTCCTTTGGGGGTCTTGAGGATTCCTCCTTTAGTTTTATTTTTAGATTTTTCTCTCTTTTGGAGAGGAGTTTTCTCCCATAGGGTTTTTCTCCTTTTCTCTGCTTATGAGAGTTTTTTGTTTTGTACATAGGTACCTCATCAGGCCTTGTTGTTGAGACCCATCTTTTGCATCTTCTGCATTGGTTTGTTCCTCCCTAAGTTGTACTTAATGGGGGTGTTGGTGTGAATAAGTCTTGTACCTAGTTAATTCTTTACTAGAGACTTAGGGGACCTAATTCACATGTTAAGTTTACTTAGCATATAATAATTTTCTAGAAGTCTTAGTTGTCTTATCTAGACAAGTCATAGTTGTCTTATCTAGACTTCAAATCATCCTAGGTAGTTATGAGTTAGTTGTCTCATGTGATAGGATTAAGACACTTTTCATCATCTTGTCTAATCCTATCTCTCATCCTTGCCTTTATAAGCAAAGGATTTCTAGCATAGCATTGCATTATATTGATCATATTCTATCATATTGGAATTCTTGTTTGGTGGAATATCCTCTTCCACTTTTGTTTCTCTCTATTTCTTGTGGAGGTTATTTGGTGTTGTAGACTAAATATTGTATAAGAGTGAATTTTCACTTCATGTGCAAATCCCCTTTTTTCCCCCCACTTTAGAAAACCAAGTTTGAAGGCTTAATTACACCTAAGCCCACTGCTTTCATCACACTTGGCACCTTTTTTAAGCATCGGTGGAGGATTTTCTATCGGGGACACCTGCACGATGCACTTATGTCCCTGGCAGATTCCTACAACTAAACCTGTAGAGGCATTACACTTCTCATTGGGAGTCAAGTTGTAACACCCTCTTCGGCTGACTGATCTAAATTTAGCCCTTTTATTCATCTCCTCTTTAAATTCTCTCCTTCTGCATTTAGTTCAGCCTCCTGTACTCACTTCTTGCATTCAAAACCTTTCAAGCAACATTCCTGCACTCCATTGTAGCAAATGCATCACTCCATCACTTCAGTAGAACAAGTGTGGAAACACCTAACCCTATACAACCTCCCAACATTTTCCTCCTCCTTATGTGTAGGTGAATTTGCTTTTGAGGAGCTAGCTGGCGAATGAGTTTCTTTGTGAGATCCTTCTTGCCACCCTAACTCTTGCATTTTTACTTTATCACATTAGAGAGTAATTTTTTTACTTAATCACATTATTTTGGCCCTTTAGTAATAGTTAGTTGGGTCATTAGCATGTTTTCTTAGGTTTGGCCTTGTCTCTATAGTTGTCTGATCATACAGATGCCAATCAGGACCACGCTTTCGTCCTTGGGCAGAGAGCTTCTTTAGGCGTAGTGTTGAACTTGAAAACTGGATCGCCTAGCCCCGCTCTATATTTTGGGTCTGTAGAGTGATCAAAGGACCTTATAGTCCTCATCATTCTCGTCTCGCATATCCTAACACCTCGTTAAGCTAAGGTAAGTTAGGGAAACATACCACATCTTGGCCCTCCATGAAATGGGGCCTTGCATGTGGTGGTCCCCCTCTCTTGTACATTTTTGGTGAACTTGATGTGAACCAACATTTTTTCATCTGTTGGTGTTGAGACCTCTCTCATGTACTTTGTGATTGTTGTGTTCCTGAGTGTTGTGAAGGTTTATGAGCATCACAACCCAGTCTAAAACTTCTGGGTATATCATTAGGAGAAGTGTATGACACCTCCCAATGGAAAGGATGAAGGTCTTTATTTGTTTCTCTACAAGCCTTTTCTCTGGTCCACCATTGGTCTAGCTACACAAGAGCAGTTGTCAAGAAACGAGATGGGATTTGTTGACGAAACCGATCATGTTTCCACTACCCCTACGTCTCCTACACCCTCATCGGTAGACAAGCATGAGGCCATTCAAATCCCTACAGAATATGTCTCCACCCTTGCTAAAGGGCTGGGTGACTTAGAAAATCACTTGGAAAGGAATTCAAAGATGGCTAGGGCTGCTCAGGTTGTTAGCGAGTTAAAACATATGATGGGAAAAGATTGAACATGCATAGAAATTTTGACTAGCCTCCTTAGTCTCACCGAAGCATGTGCTCCTTCAAACAATCCTAGCTTTGTACAAGGGGTCACTTTCAAAGAGCGTGAAGGAAATTTAGGAGTATCGATACCTCCCACTTCTGTTTACATGGATGATGCAGTCTCTTCTATCAATATCCCTTTTGTCTCTAAACAACTCAAAACTATCAAAGTAAACAGGGTCCCTTTAGGCTTTAGCTTCACCCCCCTGTCACCTCTAGTGGTGGAGGCTTTGGTGGGATGAGTGGTGGGGGCTTTGGTAGTGGTGGTAGATTTGATAGCAGAGGTGGTGCTGGTGGAGGCAGCTTCGGTGGAGGTCATGGTGGTGGTTCCAATGGAGGCCCTACTGGT
Source organism: Sequoia sempervirens (assembly GCA_007258455.2). Classification (NCBI taxonomy): domain Eukaryota; kingdom Viridiplantae; phylum Streptophyta; class Pinopsida; order Cupressales; family Cupressaceae; genus Sequoia; species Sequoia sempervirens. Next base: position 44,011,948 of record VDFB02379711.1, read on the forward strand.
GGCAGTGGCTTTGGTAGTGGTTCTGGCAGAAGTCACACCAGTGACGGTTCTAGATGTGGCTTTGGCAGTGGTTTTGGAGGAGATCCCTCTGGCCCTCTATCTTCTAATGACCCTATTCTGAACACTCTACTTCAAAATATGGGTAAGATGCAGAGTCAGTTGGTGAGTCTTTCCCAAGCCCCTGCCCAGCCTATCTTCCAACCCTTCTTCTGGCACAAACCATTGTCGGTTGCAATTTTAAACACTCCCTTCCTGTAAGGAATGGAGATCCCTAAATTTTAAAAGTATGGTGGTAAAGGAGATCCACATACACATGTTTTTGCCTTTAATGCCCTATGCATAGACTTCTTCCATCACAACGTGTTGATGGCTAAACTATTTCCCTGATCTCTCAAGGACACAATGCTCGAATGGTACTATTCCTTGCCTGAAAACTCTATTTTCTCATTTGACCAACTTGTAAATCAATTCCTTAGACAATTTCAAGAAAACATCAGGTCAAAGATGACCTTTTTGGATCTCCTCTGATGTAAACAAGGAGATAATGAAAAGATCACTGATTTCATAGTGCGTTACCAAGTGCTCCTTTCACAAATCTTGTATCAGCTGCTCGATTCTAATGTGTAGAAGGTATTCATAGGGAACTTACAAAAATCCTTGGCAAGAGAGGTTCACCCTTATGAAATACCCTTCTTTCGCACACTTGTGTACAACCTTACAGGAGTACCAATAGATGGTTGTTCAGTTTGGGGGATCATCCTCGCGCTCCCGTATTGAGGGAAAGTCCATCATATCAATCTTTGGGAAAGGTAAGACCGTTATGAATGTAGTTGCCACTGTTGATAAAAACAACCTCAAACATAACCAAAAATTCACAAAGTTATCAAAATCTTATTCTTCTATTTTGCAGAAGGTTTTGAAGGATAAGATCGTAAACTTGCCAAATCCTAAGCCTGTTAAGGAGCCTTACCCTAATTGGTCTGATGGGAGCACTTATTTTTAGTACTATCGAGTTAATGGACATGATATCGAATATTGTATGTGGCTGTGTCATGAGATGCAAGACCACATCGAGGACAATACCATTTGTCTTGATGGGAGTAAACAAAATACTAACAAATCAGTGGCGAAAGCTAATAGTGAATTGCATATATACACAAACCCATTTATGTCGCACTCTACTAACATGATTATCAATTCCATTGATTTTTTTACTCAACCCGAGGCCTATGTTAACATGGTCACGGTGATTTCTAGTACTCTACTTGCACCTAGTTCATTGGACATAACATTCACATCATGAGATTTTCCCTTAAACAATAAACCATTGCCTCTCTACATTCCTGCTCACATCAATGGTAACATTGTGACAGGAGTCTTGTTAGACCCCGTGAGCCATGTGAATGTTATCACAAAGGAAAAAATAGTATTAAATTCATTACAAAAGGAGGAATATGAAGAAACATGATCTACCATCCGTATGCACGATGGTATGTGTCTTAAACCTTACAACTCGATAACTTTGTTTGTCTTGGTTGGACCCAGGGCTGTTGACATAGTTTTTGATGTTATCCCGGAGTCAAATCTGTTCAAGCTAAAGCTAGACATACCTTGGATAGCTTCCATGAATGGAATCACCTCTATTATTCACAAGTGTTTAAAATTCTCCCATGAAGGTGTTGTGCATGTAGTGCATGACACCGGATACCAACCCTTGGTGTCTCATGGTGGATATCCATTGGATCACTTTTGGCCCTCTCCAGTTGGTCTGCTTCCTCCAAGAATGGACCTACTTTGCAAGAATTATGTAAAGTATAAGACTAGGGGAAAGGGACAACTGAAACTGACCCTTCCTATGATACAACACCTAGACACCTCCCCTCCTCGAGAGGGGAAGGAGAAGTCCATGCCGGCTCCCCCTCCTTCCCATAAAGGAAAAGAGAAGGTTGTCTTTTCCTGAACTACCTCATCCTCTCCACTTTCTTGGGAGGAGTATTGGATGACTAAGCCCAGTAGCTATCTGCTAAGTCTGATGATACCTCCTTGGTGCAAACCCAAGCTCAGGATCTCAGATCTCCCTAATGAATACCTTGGACCATGGTACTACTTATACAACAAAAAGAAAGGTTCCTGAAGGGAATTCGATCCACGACCTCCTACCACTCCTACTCCCAAGGCAATGAATGGGAAGAGGCCAGCTACAGAGGCTCTTGAGCTGACTCCCCCTGCCGCTCCTCAACTTGTTCCTCCTGCTCCCATTTAGGAATCCATCCCTCCACCGAAAAAATCTATAGTGAACATTCCCATGGTTGAGCAGGAGCCTTCTATTCCTTTGCAACCCCCAACCTCCAACTCAAAGAGTCGTAGAAACCTCCTTGCAAATGAGCACAAGTGCCAACAAAAGGATCTCTTGGTTGAGCAGGCCACCTCACAAAGGGAGGAAGAAACAACCACCCTTGCTGTAGGGCCTCCTGTAGCATCTTCCTCTCCCCTTCCTTATGCTTCTCTTCAATCTGGTCCTACACTGCTTCCAGCTCTTGTAGTGAGTACAAATGTGCCTAATGCGAAGTAGGTATAACTGTTCATCGCTCCTTTGGTGGATCCACCTTTGCTGATGTTTATTCTGAATATCCAGCCTTTCTCAAAGCTTGTAAATATGACTAACACCTCAATCATATCTACTATGGTTCTTTCCTCCTCTTCCTCTGCACCTCTATCCTTTTCTATGGGGAGTTCATCTCCTCTTACGAAGAAAAAGGTGGAGTGTGGTCCTTCTAGCAATGAAGGATGTAAGAGGAGCCCACCTTCTTCGCAAGGTGGCCCCATGTTGACTTGTTCTATCTTGGTGACAGAACCAATCCTAGCTTCCCTCGAGTTTTTCACTGCTCTTGAGTCATTTGGGAAGCCTAGTAGTGAATCTTAGGTGCAGCCTGCCCTATCCACTAAAGTTAAATACAACACTCCTATGGGGCGCATGCTTAACTTTGTGGATGAAATCTCAACCTTGTTTGCGATCTTCGCAAAATCGCTGACCTTAGCTCCACAAGAGCTTGATGAAGAAGACCTTGCAGAGGCTTCTTCCTTAGCCCTTGTTGTAGGAGGGTTGGATGCTCCTCCTCTTAACATACCACAATTGTAGGATCATCCTCCTTCCCCCTATGATGATCTAGAGTGGGAAGCGACCTCTTGGTTGATCAATGTTAGGAGGAGGCCTCTTCTTGATCTCTTGCGTGTGTGTGTTTTTGGTGATGTGTTCCCTCATGGTCATGCTATGTGTTCTTGGATGACCCTTGTCACCCCTGTTGGTGCTTGGATATAAGCATGATTTTTGTGTCTTAACCTTCTTCTATTTGTATAATCATTCTTCCATGTTTGTGCTTGATTTTTCGATAAATTGGGGATGATGCAAAGCATTGGGGGGATTTAGGCTTCCCTTCCATGTTGACCTAGTTTTTTTATTTTTACTTTGTCTTCTCGTGCATTCTTCACATGGCTTGATATAGTAGGGGGTTGATGATAGTTCATTTATATACTATTACTACACATACATATATATATATATCTATGAGTAGTTCTGACCCCAAAATATTAGGTACCCCTATGTCCTTTCTTCATGTTGTTTTCTCTCTTTTGCATTCTCTTTATATTTCTCTCTTCTTTTCTTAAGTTTTCCCTCTCACATGTGATGACGCCATTTCTTCAACATTTTAATTTTTAGAAAATGCATTCATTGCCAATGAATCTTTTCTCAAAAATCTTCACAAAATTTTCTTCAGAATCACATTCTCAACTTGGAACCCTAACATAACATGTTTGTTTCATCACAGGTTCATAAAGAAAGGACTTGAAAACCTTCTTCCAAAGCAAGGAACAACTTTGACCTTCCCTCGCGTGGGGGCATATTCTTCCTTTTGAATTCCTTGATGAAATGAACATCTTTCAAAAGGTTCCCTTGATGATGGATCGCTCTGAGAAAGAAAACACCCATTTTTGAATTGTGCATCCCTTGAGTGGACCCCCTTCTTTACGAAGGGTTCCCGAGGAATCCCCATTGAAAGATCTTATTTTGAGTGAAATTATTCATGTCTAGCTTGGGGGCAGCCTGACTAGACCTCACTTTTTAAATGGAACGTCCCTTCAGTGGACCCCTTTTCTTTTGAAGGTTTCTCGAGGGACCCCTTTGAAAGCTTCCCAATCTATCGATGGTCTACGTGACTATTCACTTACTTGCCTACATGGCCGCTTCTTGACTCTGTGAAATCCATTTCCTTGGGTATCCTCCATGTGAGAGATCTTGGGGGATACCTCCCTGTAGGCCTGAGAGCCTATATGGCGCTTTGTTTGGGTTTCCTCCATCCAAGAGATCTTGGGGGTTACCTTCCCTATGGATCTGTAGGTCTTTAGGACACTTCCTTGGGTATTCTTCATGCGATAGATCTTGGAGAATACCTCCCCTATAGGTCTGCGGGTTTGTAGGGCACTTTCCTGGCTTCCTTCATGTGAGAGATCTTGGGGGTTGCCTCCTTGCAGGTCCGCGGGCCTGTAAGATGCTTTTCAACTTCATAGTTCTGAGAAGCTATGGAGTCCTTCGCTTCCCCTATACCTTCAGGTTTTCCAAATTGTGGTCTGCTTCCTTGATGGTTTAGGTATACATTTCTAACCTTCCTTGATCTACTTTACTGAGCACTCATTAGTATTCATACTCATTAAAGTGGGGGAAAAATGTATAAGAGTGAATTTGCACCCCATGTGCAAATCCCCTTTTTTCCCTCCACTTTAGAAAACCAAGTTCAAAGGCTTAATTACACCTAAGACAACTACTTTCATCACACTTGGCACCTATTTTAAATGTTAGTAGAGGAGTTTTTGTCGAGGATGCATGCGTGGCACACATATGTCCACACGGTGCACTTACATCCTTGGCAGATTCCTATGGCGAAACCTGCAGAGGCATTACACTTCTCATTGGGAGTCAAGTTGTAACACACTCTTTGGCTGACAGCCCTGAGTTTAGTCATTTTCTTCATCTCCTCTTCAAATTCTCTCCTTCTACATGCATTCTAACTTCTTCTAAGCATTCAGTTCATCGTCTTGTACTCACTTCTTGCATTCACAAGCTTTCAAGAAACATTCTTGCACTCCATTGCAACAAATACATCACTCCATCACTTTAGTAGAGCATGTGTGGAACCAAACACCATTGTAGCAGGGGCTTGAGTCCTCTCATTTTCTACCCCAAGTAGCCTTGAGTGCTCTTGGTGGAGGTGGTAATCTTTCCACTCCTCTCCTCTATTACTTGGTTGAGTAAGAACATTTACTATTTTGTAGTGTTTTTGGTGCTCTTTATTACATTACTTTCTTTATCATACTTGCTTTCTTGGCTATCTGTGGAGGTGGAAACACCTAAATGGGGGTCTGACTAAGGAAGACCCCTATACAACCCCCCAACATTTTCCTCCTTATGTGTAGGTGAACGTGATTTCGAGGAGCTAGCTAGCGAACAAGTTTCTTTGTGAGATTCTTCTTGCCACCCTAACTCTTGCATTTTTACTTTATTACATTAGAGAGTATTTTATTTACTTAATCATGTTATTTTGGCACTTTAGTAATAGTTAGTTGGGCTGTTAGCTTGTTTTCTTAGGTTTTACCTTGTCTTTGTAGTTGTCTGGTCGTACGGATGCCAATGCACTTAAGAGACACCAACGTGCCATGCTATCATCCCAAGACCGCACTTTCATCCTCAGATAGAGAGCTTCCTAAGGTGTAGTGTTGAACCTAAAAATTGTCTCGCCTAGCCCCGTTCTATATTTCGGGTCTATAGAGTGATTGAAGGACCTTATAGTCCTCATCATTCTCATCCCACATATCCTAACACCCCATTAAGTTGAGGTAAGTTAGGTCAGCCTTCCACATCTTGGTCCTCCATGACCTGGGGCCTTGCACGTTGTGGTCCCCCTCTCTTACAAATATATTGGTTGCTCACTCCAACAATATATATATATATATATATATATATATATATATATATATATATATATCTATACATACATTAGTACCAACTAGAAAAGGAATACTCTCTTGTTTACAATTATGCATATTAAACTAATGAAAAATGGTAGCAACATGCTTACTCTGGCTTAACCAAAGCTTTATTTATATTTGATCCTTGTTAATCTCCACCCAAATAAGATGTTTTGTAGAGCTCCCAAATCTTTCATTTCAAATGTTTGAGTAAATAAAAGTTTGAGATCCCTAATCGTTTCCTTGCTATTACTAATAAAAAACATATCATCCACATACTAGATAATAATTAGAATATGATCATTAATAATTTTAAGTTAAACATAGTGATTCTCTTTGCTTAAAAAAAAATCCTAACTTAGTGTGAAAGTATAAAACATTTAGTACCATATTTTGGGTGATTGTTTTAGAGTATTGACTATTTTAGTTTGCAAACTAAGTGTTTCTACCCCTTAACAACAAAACCATCAAGTTGTTGCATATATTTTTTTCTCTCATGATTCTCATGCAAAAAAGTAGTTTTAACATGCATTTGTTGAATCTTGAAATCAAAAGTTGTCACAATAGATAATAGAATCTAATAGAAGCTATCTTAGCAATATGAGATAAAATTTCATTGAAATCATCTCCTCTCTAGGAGTAGCTTGTTTGGTCTTGAACTATTCTAATTGAATGTTTGCATCTATTTTTTTATGTACTCATTTGCAACTAATGGACTTTCTTCCCTTGGGGAAATTAACAAGATCCTAGGTGTGACAACTATCCAAGGAGATCATCTCCTCTTGCATGACTTGCATATACAATTCATTATCCTTGTTGTGTTGGCATTGATTAGTCATTGATGTCAAAGTCTATGATGGTTTTCCTTTCACGATTCAAGGTGTTTTCAGGGTGCTTCAAGTTGCTTCAAGGTGTTTCAGGTTATTCATTTATCTATCAAGTGGTTGGTGAGTATTTTGCATCAACGTATAGCATCAAAGCTTTAAAGGTTTGAATCTTCCAAGTCATTCAAGTAGACAAAGCTTTAAGGGTTCAAAGTATCGACATTTGAGTGTATAATATATTCAAACCCTAATTATCCATCAAATCTCATCCTCTTTGGTATTTTCTACATGAAATACATTTACTGAATGGAAGAGATTACAACACATTTAAGGAAGGATGAAGTCCTTAAGGTTTTATTTTAAAGTGACTAAGGTTTCTTCATTGTTTAAGAGCTTGTCTTAAAACATTTCTTTCATAAACCCTAACTCTCAAAGTTAAAAGGCTAGAAAAGTGAAATTTTTTTCTTCTTTTTATGTTTTGAATGTGATTTATAGTCACTGGTCATTTTTAGTTAAGGTGACCCACTTAAGACATGTAAAACATCTTTCAGACCTACCCTCTTTTATGTGAAACTTGTCAGGTAGGTTTGGAGGTTTGTGCATTGTATTTAAATTGTAATAAACAACCTGTTTTAAAAGTTATTTTTGGTGGCAAGAGGATGTCAACATATCTTGTTTAAAGGTTCTAGCAATTATTTCAGGAAGCACCTACTTTGACAGGTATATGAGTGTATGAGTGTCACCATTTTTGGTTGATTGGTTACTCAGAGTTTCATAACTATTTTAAGACAACATATGGTGTGAAGACCTCAATGAGTGTATAGAGATTACTCTTGGCCTATGGTCTGTGTAGAGTGAAAAATGTGTTGAATGTTATGATTCTGTCATTTTTAAAAATATTAACACATAGACGAAGTTTTTAGTGTCAATATTAAATAATACTTTTGTCTGTTTGTATTCATTTAGTGTGATCTACACATTATCACTGAACGTTGCCAATGCAATGAGAAGAGTTTCATGGTGGTCTAGGTTCTATGAAATATTTGTGAAGGAAAATGAATAACAGTGTTATATAAAACCATTATATCACTGTGTTCATAAAATATGATTTGCACAGGGGTGTGGTCTACTTGAAAGCAATGATTCTTAGAGGTTGTAAAGGCAGTGTGTATTTGTGAGGATGTTTATGTGATCAAAGAAATATGTAACATGAAGAGTCACCATTTTGTATTAGCCTTTGTAATCATTCAAATGATATGTTAGTCATAACATGTGTGGAGATTTTGTGATCTCTGTATCACAAGTATATCAATATAAAGGTTAGATTGTTTGTAGAGAAATCTTTCTTTCATGGTTCTTGATGATGTGAATCTTGTATTAGAGGAGATTTTTGTAGTCAAGGTGTATTTTTTGGTGCATATTGTAACAGAGTAACCCCCTGAAATAGTGTTTTCTCTTTCATTGGAGATTGGTCATTAAGACCAAGGAGACTTTACCAATGAGGCATACTTGTAACCAGTGAGGTTCCTTTGCTAGTGAGGAATTTTGTGTAGCCAGTGAGGCTTTTCCAATGAGGCACAAAAAGTAGCCAATGAGGCTCTATAATCAGTGGGATTTTATTAAGCCAGTGAGGCAATTTTTCCTGAGTGGTTTTTTATCCATGTAAGGGTTTTCCACTCATAAGTCACTATGTTATGGTTTCACATTATTTGTGGTCTACTTGGTTTGCATGTTCAAACATTTAGTCTTGTGTATCTTTCAACATTTGAGTTTCTATGGTTTCTTCAACTTTTATGATTTTCTTATGTTCTATATTCAATCAGGCTTGATAGCTTTATATGCATGATACAACACATGGTAGTTGAATTTTTCTAAAACTTGCATTTTATATGTTCAAAGTTGTGAAAGATTAATTCAAGGTCATTTTAAATTTGTATACCATTGATTCACCCCCCCCCCCTCTCAGTGGTATTGTACTCCAACAATCCTTCTAAGAAAGAGCCTCCTTGAAAGATCTAGGTTCATCATTAGTATTCAACAAAACAAATACACAATATAAATTTGGTGGGTTATGCCTATCAACTATATTTTTTTGTCTTATGGATCTCCTCAAGGTTGAGGTTAAGGTCTATGTGTGCTCTTTTGTATATTAATCATATACATCTTCATTCAAACTCTCTTCTTCATCTCCATCATTTGATCCATCTATCTACTCTTTCACATGTGCATCTTCTTGCTTCTCAACTTTAATTTTAAATGCACTATTTTTGGATCCACCTTTTTCCTTTTGTTGTTCTTGACTTGAAAAAATTTAATCTCTTTGAAAATTACATCTCTATTTTTTTTTTAAGATTAGCAGATTCTGAAGTTTATAACCTTTTAAATTCTCACCATTACCTATGAAGATAGATTTTAAGCTTTTGGATCTATTTATCTTTTTTTAAGAGACATGAACATAAGCCTCACAACCAATGACAATAAATGTAAAACATTAGGATTTTTAATTATTCACACTTCATAAGGAGTTCTATAAGAAGAGAAAGCAAATATATATTAATCAAACAAGTAGTACTTGCAACCTTTTCCCAAAAACACCAATCCAACCATGTACCACTAAATATACTTCTAACTCTTTCCATTAATATTTGGTTTATTCTTTTTGCAACCACATTTTGTTAGGGTGTGTATTGTGTAGGTTGTTGCCAGACAATTCCTACATGCTTATAAAACCTATTAATTTTTTTGGATCAATATTCACCACCATTGTTAGATCTCAACACATTTATTTTACAACTTGTTTTCTTTTTTAATTAAAGTTTTATCTGCTTAAACTACATGAAAACTTTAGATGTAGAATACAAAATAAATCTAGATTTATTAAGAATAATCGTCAATGAATGCGATAATAAAGATATTTTCTCATAGAACCTGCATCCACTGAACCATGCACACTTGAATGAATTATTTTAATGATTTATTTTCTCTATAGCTTTCAATAATAAATGAGTATCTATTTTGTTTACTAAACACACAATGCTCACAAAAATAAACTTTACTGATAGAGTGATAAAAAAGAATGAACCAAGCGTTTTTTATTAATAATGTTCTTAAGACCATTTCTACTTAAGTGACCCAAAAATTAGTGCTACAAATTAAATGCATTTTTAGATTTGTTAGTCACATTGGTGGAGTTACAAAATGTGGAGGCATTCAATGTAAACAATGTCCTAATATGAGATCTTTTAGCTACCAACAAGTTCTCTCTCTCATTGACCTACAATCATACTTTCCAAATATCACATTTACACAAGAATCATTCAACTTGGATATAGAGAATAAGTTTCTCGCAAGTCCTAGAATATGCAAAAAATTATCAAGGGTTTTAACTCTTCCATCACTAAAACACAATTGTACCTTCCATTTAGTAATAATTCATTTAATACTATTATTTCCAAAGAAAAGCTCTTCTCCATCATAAGCTATATAAGTTGAAAACCACTCCTTGTGAGGAGTTATATGCTAGGAACAACCTAAATGAATGAGTGAAAAATCATCATTAATAGTGAGTAAATATAATAAAACATGATAATCACTTTCAATAGAATATTTCTTTGTGGAAGAATATGAAGATTTATTCTTGCTTTTACATTCCTTCATGCTCTCTCTTCCCACAATTATAAATTTTTACTTTGCACTTCCATGAGATTTTTTATTGTCCTTTTGATTTGAATCTATCCCTCTTATTACCCCTAGACACTTATTTTTCTTCGTTTTCCTTGGTCCTTCCTTAAAAATGTAGGGTATCCTTTGAGACATCATTCATATATTTTTGAATGGATTGGTAGAGACCCACGCTATAAAATGGGTTCTTAAATTTATTAGAGATAGATACCTTGATGATTTTCCCCCAATGTCCTCATAATATAGATTCATTTAGAAGTCGATAGGTGCACAACACAGAAGTTCTATTGGTCCCACTTATTCTAGGTGTTTAGATTCTACAACCACTTTGAAAATTAGGCTCAAGACATTTATGAGCACACTAAGTCCAACCACTTATTGCTATAAAGATAATGGTGTGATAGGTGACAAGGTGAATGAGGACCATGCTCTTGAGGGAGAACTAAATGAGATAACATTAAAGGGAAAGGGTATATCACTAGATGATGAGGCAATACTAGAGAAGGATAAACTTGCACATTGACTTGTAACACTTGTGGAGTTGAGAGAGGAGGAAATAAGGATGATTGATTCCTTGTGGTAGTTTAGAGACCAAAGTGAGTACTATTCTATTCTACTCCTTTCACTCTTACAAATTTTCTAACAAAAAATAACCATACTCTTAACACTAGATTGGCACTATATTTCATTGTACTTGGATGCAACACTAATGATGGATGGATGTTTTTAAAAATGCTTCATTATATGTCTTGATCCTTGCAAATAAGACAAGCTAGAAAGGCACTTATGGTTGATGTTGAAGTACCCACACTAGCAGGTTGACACATAGATGTCCTTGCTCCTACTTTCCACAATTTATAGGATGTGGAATCCCAAAGGAAAATATTTTCTATATTATAGGTTACTTTCGTACAAGAGAACCAACCTTGGGATTGGTAAATGGACACCTACTCACTTAGATTAGGATGCTAGGTTAGTCACACCCATGGATTTTGTAAGGACACTCGTAGAGGACTCTCAAGCATTCAAATGTGGTATGTAGTAAGAGGGGATCACATATTTGGCCTTAAGGTCATTGAGAGACTTCATGTATTACTTGAAAATATTTTCTACTTGCCCTCTTGTGTGGGGATTTACACATGAGTGCATTATTTTATACTTTTGGCTCCCTTGATGAAGCAACTTATTCTCAACCATTTATTTTTAACACTTTTTATGTCGACCATGACTAGCTTTGATTTATATATAGTTGGAATTTTATCTAGTACTTTGCTTCACCTTTTTGTACATGGATGGTTATAAAATTTATGTTTATAATTATGGATGTTTATAGATATTTTTATGCTTATAAATGTATGATGGTACTACATTCATACTATTTTTGTTATTTTCTATTATAAATGAGATTTGTATGATTTAGGCATGATACTTATGAATGAATTGGATATATACATGGGTGGAAATGCAATGCATAATTTATATACTACCTTACTTTTATGAATGCCATTTTTTCTATGACATGATTTATTGCTTGTTTTTCTATGATATACTTATCTAGAACTAACATTGTGGTTACTAGTTAGATTTTTGACCCAATGGATTGTCAGTTGGCCTAGCATAAAGTGACCTATTAAAATTTTGACACATGAAATTTTAAGAAATCATGTAGGAGTAGAAAAGGTTATAGAAAATTTTTAGAATTGGACACTTAGATTAGTTTTAAACATAAAAATGAAAAAAAATTCGTAGGAATATTTTAGAAAAATGAAAAATATGGAAATTAGGTTAGACTTGGGGTATTGGATTAGCTTCTTAACAAAATATGGCCCCATAAAGCAACCTAGACTCTTGGCTTTACCTAACATGTGCATGTATGCACTTTGTTTCTCTTTTTCTTCCTTCAATGGGATGCCACCCTCATAGCTTTGAGCTTAGTTTTTTCTCCACTAAAGATTACATACATCTATAACTTTCTTTTCATTTTTCTACTATTTAGATGGTTTTGCACTATTTTTTTTCTTGATTTTGCTTTTGTATTTCTTTGTAGAGTTTTGATCCCCTTAACATTTTTGTCCAAGAGAGTAAGGGGCTAGGTGCAACAAAAAGGATACTTTCCTCCTAATAATTTCATCATTAAGGAGGATTAGGGAGGCTTTCCTATTAGCTTAAATTAGGTATTATAGGTTTTAAATTTTTTTTTTGCTCAGACTTTGGGATCAAAATAAATCTTAATGTTTAAATTTATTCGAAATTGTTGGGAATGTGAAGGGGAATTGTAATAATTATTTTTTGGAACCTGATGTTTTTTAGAGACAACCTATACTAGGAATTTCAAACTCCTTACTAGGAAAAATAAGACAAAAGTGAACCACTAACAAATGCAATGGTGAACTAATTTATTTTCTTTTCAAATATACAATTTTTATGATTTTTTGCTTTATGCTTTTTATATTTTTTTGAAGTATTTAATTTTTATAATTTTTACACAACAAATCTTGAGATGAAAGTGTAGACATCCAAATTTGGACACTTAATTTATCCAAATTTATCACTTTTCGTCTAAACATCCTCTTATCCAAGTTAATTAAGTAATATTACTATTATTTAATTAATACCCTTAATTCTACCAAATCCCCAAGGTATTTAATTAATAATTAAATACTTTACTCTTTTAATCCTCCTTTCATCAAATAAATTAAATAAATAATACATTTATTTAATTCCTCACATGTCATTTTCATCTAATCCTAATCCATCTCCTAATTTCTTCATTAGGGATGTGCACATGCCTAATCCTTGATTAGGATGTGTCACATCCTCCAACTTTTGCAAGTTGGCTTCTAATCCTCATTTATCTTCTAATTACTGATTAATTAAGCCTAATCAGTACTTTGGTCAACTCTTCCCATCCCCCAAGGAATTTTTAATTCCTTTTTATTCCTCCAAGAAACCCCTTTTCCCATGCATCTTCTAGAATCTTTGACTTGTCACACATCAAGTCACATGTGACAAACTCCCACCTTTTGGGAACATTGTCTTATCCACTAGATTCTTCCAATCATTGTGAATTTAAAATTCACTTTTATTCACCCAAGATTCTTCCCATCTCCCAATGTACTTGCAAGGTACTTGTACTTCCTCCACATCATGTACTTCTCTTCCACCTCACTTACACCTCATCTCCCCTTAGCCACTTCACCATCCACATGTCAAGATGTGAGGGCTTGTGAGTTTTCAACTCACCATAGCCCTTCATCTTGACCTTGTTGGATGAATCTCAACCGTTGAATTCTCTAGAGAATTCAAATTCTCCTATAAATACCCCCTCCTCAAGGGCATTTTCAAGACTTTTTGATTTGAGCAACCTTATGCTGCCAATTTGCATTCTCAAGCACTTGCTATCATTTAGCCATCCACTTTGATCATCTTGCACATTCAATCTTGCATCTAGCTACATCAAAAGCCATCCAAGGAGCACACAAATTCATCTAAATCAAGGGCCAACCAAGGAGTCTTCAACAACAAGGAAGGTATAATCGATTTACGTTTGTATTTCATCTATTTCCTTGTTTTATCACTCTTTAGGCTAATCATTGAAGTGTTCTTAGTATTTTATCACTTGCATTCTCAGTTATTTTGCACATTAGAGTAGGGTAAAATTCCAAGGTACACAACAAGAAATTTATTGTTTCACTAAATTATTCTCCTTCTGTTATGCACAAGTGATAAGTGTTGTTGTCAACATATTATTTAACTATATACAAACCTTTTTAGTCCTCTTGAAACTTTTTCTTGTTCTTGCACTTTTTTTTTTAATGCTTTCTCTTTTGAGAATAAATTCACCCTTTTTGAAATGTCCTATTAGGGCATCTTATGTAGTGTTGCTAATTCTTTCCTTTTGAGGTAGTGGTCTTCTAATATGAGTAAGATAAATACAATATTTTGTATGAATCCAAATACTTTATTTGGGATAGTATCAAAATAGGGTTCCATATGAAGCTAACAATGCTTTGAGAAAGCTAAACGCATATTTTATGATTATTCTAACCTCAACACATTCTTGAATTATTTTTGAAAGTTGAAATAAATCAAAGACAGTTTATGGCTCCCCATTTTCCCATGAAGGAACAAAACTTAGGTTTGTCTTACCATTAGGTTTAGGGCATAAATCAATTGAGTAATATGCAACCTCTTTGGAAATTATGAAATAGTTGGGTTCTCTATCCCAATAGTAGAACACAACTTTTCTTTTTCTTTTTTGAACTTTCATATGCTTACCTCATCTTTGTCAACAAATATTTGGATTTGATTGATTAGGACTTGTGATGGTTCCCCCATGTCCTTGGAATGTTTTGAAGTGGTTGGGGAGAGTTTATTAGTGGGATGGTTTCCTAAGAACAACCTTGGAGAAGCATTATGATCATTTTTTGAATCATTATCAATTGAAAGGGTATGGCTATGGTCTTCAAAACTAGATTTTTCTTATTCAATTGATAGAGTCTAAGGAGTGTATGAATCATTAGTTGGAATTAGAGGACAATAAGCATCATTTTGTGGCATCATGAGTTATACAACTCACTTGAAGAGGCTTCTTTAGATGGTGTTAAAAAAGTATATCTCTCTTGGAACATTTTATCTAGCACCAATAAAAGAAATAAGGTTCATCTCTCAAATAATTTTTAATTAAATGTGATGCAAATGGGCAAGACATCTTGAGGTCATAGACATTTCATTTCTTACAAGATATGTTTGAGTGGTTCAACTTGACTAAGTCATTTCATCTTCATTTACATTGAAAAACATGTCTATCTCTTGGACAATATTAATGGTAGAAATAAGGGGAATTATAAAGGTTCATCCTTTTTATTAATTCCATAAATTTTGTATTCATTTTTGTTGACACAACTGACTCTAGTTTTGATGTTTACCCTTTTCTATAGTATTGATTCCTACATCAATAATAGTTTTATAGTGATCATCACTCTTCTTCAAGCATAACACTTGAGGAGTAGCCTTTGGAATTGTAATATTGTTTGTGGATAATTAATAATAAATTAGGACACATATCCTCTTCTTTGATACATCAACCTTTAACAATCTAAATGATCTAATGTCACCTTTTGTGACATAATTGTTTTGTAAGTGTAGGAAGAAAGCCTCTTGGGATAAATTTTAAGGGACCATCTCAATATTATGTCTCAATCATCTTACTAACAATAGGTTGTATCTTATGTATTTTTCAATGATATAGAACAAAATTGAGACCATTTTGGGTCCTAAGGGGATTGTGAGTGTTATCTTCTAAATGCTGATTGCTTTTAGGTTGTAGTAGCCAACAATTTCCCCCTTTGTCATTGACAACAAACTAAAATGATTTGATCATTTTTTACTTAGGAAATGGAGAAAAAGCTTTTGATACCAATTTTTCTTTAGTTATTTCCTCATAAAATATGTGTATCTCTTCTCTCCTTTTTATAACTTGTCTCCCCCTTTTTCTGATCCTTCACTATAACTATGTGTGAGCTTCTACATAGAGCATTTGAAAAAATTCTCCCCCTTTGGCATCAATGGTAAGGGGACACTTTGTAGACATCATGCTTTTATTGAAATCATTTGTTCTTTCCTTCTTTGATATGCATAGAAAAGGGACACTACTTTACTACTTTTCTCCTTCCTTTCTTTAGATCATGAAAAAGAATGTTTCCATAAATCTGCAACCATCAAGTCATAAATTTGTAAAACTATTTATACTTGGCTTGATTTTCTCTCTAGGGATGAATAGGGCTTTTGTGATTCTCCCCCTAGACTAATACCCTATCAGTAGTATCTAGTGATGTAATATGGGAAAAACTACTCCCAATTTCTATCTTAGATACTCAAATTTCCCATTAGGAAGAGGTTTGGTGAATATGTTTGTAACCCAATCCTTAGTTGGTACATAGTCCATTGCAACCTCTTAGTTTGCAACATTTTGTCTTAAAAAGTGATATTTGGTTGAAATATGTTTAGTTCTAGAGTGCATCACTGAATTATTTCATATATTAATAACATTTGAATTGTCACAAAGAACAGAGATAGGCGATTTATATTGTACCTTAGTGTCTTTGAGTGTTTGTTTAATTCATAACACTTGAGTGCAACATGTTGCTGCAACATACTCTACTTCAACTATAGTAAGAGTAACAAACTCTTTCTTTTTGCTCAACCATAAAACAAGTTTGTTTCTAAGGAAAAATGCACCACCACTAGTGCTTTTTCTATCTATAGTGTAGCAAAATGTACTTTACATTTTCACACTATGTTTGCATACCCTTAATTAACTGTAATTAATTAAGCTTCTAATGGCCTAAATTATGCATTCCTAAGCCTTATTATTCCCATTTTTTGAAATAGAAATTGACATTAAAAAAATGCTAACATTATTTTAAACACCTTGGAAATTGTGTCTTGGATTTAGGTCCTAGGACCCATTCAACCAAGGGTGAATGGGTCCTCCTTAAGTATCAAGACCCAATTTTTAATATGTTTTTGGTGGCATTTTAATGATTCAAATTCAAGTTTCAAATGTCGGCTTATCAAATTTAATTTTTGAGAAATTAGATAAATACCTATAAATACATAGTTATTTTATTAGTTCAAACTTAAGACACACTATCAAAATTTTACAAGAGAAAATATTATTGTCAAGAGCATTGACAAGCAAATTTATCAAGCATCTACAACACCAATCAAGATCATATCATCATGTCAATGTTATTTGTGTTCTTATTATATTTTGGAGCTAACATTGTGATGTGGGTTTCAAGCATTCAAGTACCAAATCAAACAATCATTCAAGACAATTTAAGAAAGATCTAATCCTTAGTGAGATGTGTTAGACTTCATTCCTCTAAGGGTAGCCATTGAGGGTGTCAAGAAAAAAATTTCCTTCAATGTTTTTGACCCTTGCAAGACTTCTTTTGGTCCCTACTTCTTTTTTCGCATTATGATGGCACCATGCCCTGAAGGCTAAAGGTTACTCTTGCATAAAAGCACCTAATGTGCCATGTGGTGGCTACACAACTTTTCTTTATATCATCTTCCTTTTGGGCCCAAACTAGGACACATGGCTACCTAGCATGGATTTTCCCCAAGTTTCCCTCACAAATTCAGAGATCCCCCACTAGCATACCATGCTAGCCATTTCATTAGGCAGACTATTTCTTTCACAAATGTGTCTCTTTTTGTAGAGTTTGTTGAACAACGCGATAGATTTCTTACTTTCAGGGTTGGACTTTTGGGGTGACATCATCATTCCTCGTAGCTAATCAGATTGTGTTTTTCTAGGTTGTGCTAGGATTTTATCGTCCTCTAATAGCATATCTTCAAAGAGCTTCTACAATATCCAGAGCCATTAATGAAGCAACTCAATCTTTATTAAAAAAGATTGTTGCGATCTAATCAAACCCTAGATTGGATTGCAGTCTATCAGGCACGAAGACCTGATAGTTGTTCATCTCTATTTTTTGTGGTGGTGGCTCCTCCTTCTGACTATTTAAAGGGGTTTATAGTAAAGAGGAAGGAGAGTTAGAAAAGGTAAAAATTAGATCATAGGTATAGAATAGGGAGATATATTTTCTAGGGATAGAATATGACATGTTTAATTTGTTAAGAATATTAATTGGATTGGCATCCAACCTTTTTTTTTAGTTTATTTATTGCAAGAAAAAATATTATTAAGAAGAAATCTTTGAGATTGTGCATTTTATGGCCTTTCTCATGAATTTCTTTTCCCTATATTGTTTATGCTGAATGCTCTGTGTCAAGTCTTACGAAGATAGTCTTGGTAATTGTTTCATATTTCATTAGCTTTTATGTTTGATGCTATCTTTTAGAAACTGAATCATGTTCATTATACTCTTTCATTTTTTGTGAGGTTATGTTGTATTTCATATTATGCTGTAAGAGAAAAAGGGTTATGTAAAGATCCAAAATTTCCTGTTAATTTTAGGATTTCTTATTTCTATAAAACCTTAATGGATGCTTCCCATGGGGAGATTTGAATGACTTCTCTATGCTTTATTTAGCTTTATTTATTCATTCTCTTCCCAAGAATGAAGTGTTTGTGGAATTTTGTGTCCATTTAATTAGGAGTAAGGAATTGTTAAACTTTGAAATGTTGTAAAAGCTTTGGTGCATTGCCATATTTTTGTTTTCCCTGCATTTCTCTTTTCCTTTTCCCAAAAAATAGAGAAGAGTCAACTTCTATAATAATCTTGGAGGTTATTCAATGAGGCACAATTTGGTCCCCCACTTATTGAATTTCCCATAAGGTTGTTGGAGAGGTGCAAGATTTTATGATCAACAATTCTTTTTTTGGCATGCCTGGTGGAACCCAAGTTTTTCAAAAACATCTAATTAGATATTTTTTAGAAATATTTTATAAATCAAAATAATTAGACAGGTTGGAAATCTCATGCCCAAAGTTTAAACCAAAGCATCTTCTAGAGGCAATTTTCAATACTCCTAGCTACTTGCTTCAGCCCCTGGAGAAGATGAGTTATAGGTTTTGTATCACCTATCAGGAGCAATAGAGTGAGAAGTGTTAGCCCACAATCTAGAGCTTTATCCACTCCCCCAAGAGGCCAAACCTTCTAAATCATAATACCCATCTACCCCATCCACAGTAATATATTTTCAATGGCTCACTTAGGTGCTCTCGCTCCTAGAAATTTCATAACTCGGGATAGTGGTAGCCTACTACTTCCACCTGCGCCCTTAGATGTGTGGCCCACCATACCTACCAATGCTCTCAAAGGAATTCTGAGGTTTAATGGGGAGGATTTTAAAACCCCTTCCGAACACCTCTAAGACATATAAGAGGTTTATAGATTCCATAACACCATGAAGGAAAATATGGCCCTTAGACTACTGGCTGTATCTTTTAAAGGGAAGGCTCAGGATTAGTATAGATTCTTGACTTTTGGTTCCATCCACTCTTGGGATCAACTTGGAGAAAAAATATTCAAGTGCTTCTTAGAGAAAGGAGATCAATCCTCTTGGCTACAAAAATTGATCACTATCAAGAGAGCCCAATAAGAGGCCATGATTGACTTCAACACTAGGTTTCAAAAAACCTTGAAAAGGATTCCTATGATAGCTAGGCCTTTGACGACTATGGTATTCATTTTCTATCTAAAGGATTTAAATTCAGACATCCCAGTCTTGGTATAGTTAATGGGAGGAGATACCTTTCCTGATGTGTATTATTTGGTCGTGCACATAGAGAACAATCTAATTGATGTAGGGAAACTTCCACCATGAACATCGATGCCCATGTTCATAGAGATCTCTGGTGGACCTTGAGAGGAAGCAACTCCTAGCACCTCCACTCTACTCCCCAAAACATTGGCTGCACTATTGCCATCTATGTATGTATACCGAGGAACACAACCTAGCATGTCGGGCTCCACTTTGCTAGCAACGAATGTCAAAAATATGAAGAGCCTCATGTGGTCCTTTACAAATGAGATATTCCTTATTCAACGTTAGTAGGTGGAACCTCCGAAGCCTCCCACATAAAATTATCAAGGATGAAGGCCACTTTATGAGTAGAACACATACCAAGGAGCTTGAAAAGGAGGTAATAAACAATAGGTGTCTACAAGCTAGATAGTCCCTATCACCATGCCACTTTTGACTATCAAGAGCATCCCAAACAAGGATTTGGTCCTAGGTCAGAACAACCTAGTAGAAGATGAGAATGTGTGGTGCTTCCCATGTAATGATAGCCATATGCCCCAAAATTGTCTAAGGGGAAATCTTCAACAAAAGATAGCAGAACAGAGAGGTTAGGCTGTGTTTTCAAACACAAAGGACTATTAGTCTCCTAGAATGGAGAATGACTGGTTTAGAGCATAGGCCCAAGGGATGTCCTTAGAGCAAGAAGTGGATATCTCACTAGACCAAGAACTCTTTTCTTGGATGGAGGAGGAAGATGTATTATTTGAAAATGATGTTGACGACTAGCACTCCACAAGTATAGTTAGATTACAATACATGATCCAAGAGAATACTCATCCGAGAGTATGTGCAACAAGCTCCACAACAATCACATCCACAAGTACAAAAGGCTTCAAAAATGTGGCCCACTCAATATTCATAGGCTCCACCATTTCCACGGAAGGATATGGACAAGGCCTTGATCCCCTCTATGTTGGACTAACCATTTCTTAAGGAAAAAGAAATAACATCATTTAAAACCAAGGTATCGCTAGTCAAAATGCTTAATGTGGTAGAGAAACTAAAGAAAGCACCCACTAACATGTCTCTATGGGATGTTATATCAATACTATAGTAGAAGATATTGCTCTAGGAGGCATTGAAAAAGGAAGAACACTCATCGTTTATGGATATGATCCCACTGCTCAATCAAGATAGAGGAAAGGGCCTATGTCGGTCCCCCAACCTTCGAGAGCTACGACATACATGAATTTCATAGACAATACAAATGTAAAATAGGTAAGAAAACCAAATCCCACCCCCTTATTTTTAACGGTTATTGTAGGACATACACTTTTACACAATAATATGATTGATTCAGGAGCTAGCACCATGATCATTCCTAAACAAGTGGCTGACGCCTTGAAACTTAAGTACAAGCCTCTCAAGAAAGGGATCATGAAATTAGATAGGAAGAAAGTATTGACTGTTGGCCACATCAAGGATCTTTCTTTGACCCTATTCTCATGTCCAAGCCAAACTGTCAAGCAAGAAGTGTTCATAATCATCATTCCCTCTATTTTTGAAATGTGTCTATCAAGAGACTTCATGGAGAATCTTGAAGAATATCTAGAAATTTATTGGTCTCATTTGATAATATAGAAAAAGTAGAGGGAAAAGATGAAAATCCTATCCATTTTTGCACCCCAAACATATAGTAGAAGTATTACCGAGCTTTGAAGTAGTGCATACCTCCTTCTCAAAAAAGATGTAATTCATAGAAATTTTGGAAGATGAGGACACAAGTGATCAGACCCCTAAGCAGGAGGTCCTGCTTAATCAACTCATTGATTCTAGCCCATTCAGGAATTTCCATGCTACTAGGTTAGGAACCTATGCAATTTTTGATGAGAACCAAGTCCTCCCAAAATTGGTGAAGGAATAGGAGAAACCTACCAGAATGGGTGACAATAGTTTGTGGACACTACATTATTATGGTGCCAAATGAAAAATCAATTCCAGAGCCAATGTTCGATTAGTATCTCCAACTAGGTTGGAGACCATCAAAGCTTTCCACTTCTAGTTCTCATGCTCAAATAATGACATGGAATATGAGGCTTTGGTCCATGGTTTGAATCTCACAGAATGGATGGGCGTAAAGAGAATACAGGTGTTTGTGGATTTAGAGATGGTCGTAAGCCAGGTCCGTGGATAGGTGGCCGTGAAAATGTGAAGATGATATCTTACCAACATAGAATATGGGACCTGATCAAAGGTTTTGAAGCTTTAAACATATAGGTTATCCTGTAGACTCATAATTTTGACATAGATCAGATGGATTTGATTGACTCATAATTTGATCCAACCCTGGGATCAACTAGAAATTAGCATGCAGTGCATATCATCATCCGACCATCTATACCCAACAATGACCATAATTGGTAAGTCTTTGAATATGATGCTCATATCACCATGTTCCTACAAAATTCAAGGAAATCTTCCAATCATTCATAGTCTAAAGTTGGAAAGGTTACCGAAGAACAAGTAGTTCAATTATAAAGCAATAGCTCCTATGAGGATTGATTTCTCTTGAGAATATCTTCGACTGCGAGTATGCAAGAAATAGTAAGAAAAGATTCAGTACTGATGAAGGGGACTATGAAGACCTTAACATCATAGGAGGTAGAAAGCTAAAATTTAGAAGAAATGTCTCGCAGGCAGGCAAGGAAAGGTTGAAAGGCTTATTTGCTAAATATGAGAGAGTTATGGCCTAGACCTATGGCAACCTCAAGGGATATGATCTTTGCATCGTCTAGCATACTGTCAACTTAGCCAAAGGCTAAAAAATCATCTGATAGAAATAAAGGCTAGTTAATCCAAAAGTAGAAGCATTAATGGCATAGGAGCTTACTAAGATGATTGAGTCAAAGATTATCTATTCGATTAAGCATTCCACTTGGGTATCCAATATGGTCCTAGTGTAGAAAAAGAATGGTGACATATGGATTTATGTGGAATTTCAAGATTTAAATAAGGCCTCATTAAAAGACCACTACTCTTTTCCCTCAATTGAGAAAATTCTTCAGACCGTGGCTAGATTAGAGATGTGCTAGCTACTCGATGGTTTTTTGGGGTATAACTAGGTTTATGTAAATAAGGAGGACCAACACAAAATGATGTTCACCACTAAGTGGGGTACATATGCATACACGAAGATTCCCTTCAGACTCTCCAATGTGGGTGCCTCTTTTGAACTAGTAATGAATATTGCCTTTAAAGGATTGATCAATGAGATCATTCTAATATATTTGGATGACCTAACCATTTTATCCAAATAAAAAGATGATAATTTTGATCTAGAAATGGTATTCCAAAAGTGTCAATAGTTTGAGATTTCCTTAAATCTAAAAAAATGTGTTTTTGGTGTACCACAAGGCAAGCTACTTGTCTTTGTGGTATCAAAAGAAGGAATATCCATAAACCACAAAAGGGTGAAGGCAATAATGGAACTACTACTACCCATCAACTAGAAGGGGTTATAGTCTTTTTTAGGGAAAATTAACTTTGTCAACTAGTTTATTTCAAGTTTTACGAGCATCATGAGACCCATCATGTTGATTTCGAAGAAGGGATTAATATTCAAATGGACTCCTAAAGGTAAGCTTTCTTTTGAGTAGATTAAGGTAGCCATCTTTATAGCTCTGGTGTTAACTAACCCAACTTCTCCAAATATTTCCTGCTTTACGTTTGTAGTGGCCAACACAACTAGCTTCAGTGCTCACTCAAAAGGACAAAGAGGGAAGTGGAGAAAATCCCATCACGTTTCACTCTAGGAATCTCAAGGGATATGAGACTAGATATAAATTTGTTGAAAAGAAGGCCTTTTCTATTATCAAAATCCTAAAGAAATTTTTACATCTGGTATCAGCCAAAAAAATTACCATCCTCATCACTCATCCTAGCGTTAGACAATACATCACCGAGGGAGAGATAATTGAAAAGAGGGCCAACTAGATCATCAAGATCCTGGAATACGATGTGGATATCCAATTGACCAAGCTAGTCCAAGGAAGAGGTATTTGTGAATACCTCACATAAGAATTAGGCCCTCAGGTAGAAAGAGAAACCAACCACATCTATGCGAATTAGTTTGATTCTGATGAGTTGTGGGTGGTTGATATGCAATTTATGTAGACTGGAAAATATTTGACTAATATCCCACCTCACAAAAGAAGATACTACAGGCTGCAAGGCATTGGGTATGTATTGGTAGAGGATATTTTATTTAAAAGAAACTATGATGGAGTCCTTCTTCGCTGTGTGGAAAATCCATAGGTTGATGGGATTCTAAATGAATTTCATAGTAGCCTTGAAGGTGGAAAATTCTCTTCCAATACCATCACATTGAAAATAATGTGGGCAGGCTATTATTGTCCTATGATGTTCTCTGAGGACTATCATCTAGTGCAAAAATATACTCAGTGCTAGTATTTCATTGGCAAGCGAAAGAACTCTACCATGCCATTGAGCTTGATCATGACTGAGGAACCATTTGCATAATGGAGTTTGGATTTTATTGGAATGATCAATCTTATCTCAGGCATAGAGAAAAAATGGATACTCATGGTGACTGAATATTTCATGAGATGGATGAAGGCCAGTCCCCTAAAGAATGCTACAAAAGTGAAGATTTTTAGTTTTCTCGAGGAATTTTTAGCAAGGTTTAGTTTGCCCAAAATCATCAGTTTAGATAATGCACAAGCCTTCATAGACTCTAGGATGTCAAACTTCTCTCTTAAGCACAGGGTCTACCTCAAGACTTCATCCAATTATTACTCACAAGGAAATGGGTTACTAGATTCAACCAACAAGAACCTAATCAGGTTAATAAAGTGTATCAGGTCAGAGCACCAAAAGGAATGGCACAAGCATCTACTAACAGCCTTATGGGTAGACAGGATTATGCCTAAGCAGATTTTGAAAACCTCCCGTTATGAGTTGGTGTACGGAAAAGAGGTAGTCCTACCCATTTCCATGGAAATCCCGACACTATACAACAGTTAAAAGCTTTGGAAGTTGAAGAGGAAAACTGAATGGAGGTTAGACTAGTAGAGCTCTTAAGCCTCAAGGAAAAAAGGGAAAAGGTGTTTGACACCATGATCGAATGCTAGTAGGTGGTTAAATGTTGGTTTGATAAAAAGGCCTTCAACCCATATTTTAGGGAGGGGAATCTTGTGTTGAAATAGGATGAGCAAGCTACAAAACTAGGGAAACATGCAGATTTTGATTCATTGTGGAAGGGTCCCTTCCACATCCATAAATGCAAAGAAATAAATACATACGAGCTAGAGGATATGAATGACAAAATTCTGGATATACTGGTAAATGGTATTCATCTAAAATTATTTAATTAGGTACACATTCCATCAAAATTTATAATTATGCACCATATGTATTTTTTTGTAAAATATGTGTTGTTGCAAACAAGCAATGAGTGTGAGCATAAAAATAACAAGAAAATACTATATTTTATATTCATCAAAAAATATTTACAATATAGTATGAGCTTATGAGCCTAGGGCTCTAAGAGCATCTTGAAAATATTCTTCAAAACCTAAAAGATACATATTCTAAAAAATAAAAAAGGGTGGAAAAACAAAAATGACAGAGCAATTTAGCCTCCAGGGGTAGCAGCAGTCAAAACATTATGTTTTTCAGGGTTCACCAACAAAGCAGTAGCAGGATTATAAACAGGGCACACAGGCATGGCATAGACCTTAATCATCAACGATGAGGCTATAGCCCAAGTGATCGAAGTGGGTCATGCACTCGACACCACAAAAGCAATCCACATTGTACATATTCAAAAGAAAGGAAGCCGCAGGTTAGGCCAATAGACGATGGTGCTCTAGGTCCATGGTTTGAAATTCTGTGAGGAAAGGCAACCAAGGCACCACTTCTACACTATCCATGTGCCTCTGAATATTCATGGTAGATGGGATGCCAACATCAAGAATGACCACTTGAATGACCTCACCAACCCGTCTAGATACACCAAGTCAAACATGGTGTAGAAAAGCTTGAGGATCCAGGGCTTAGCAATGTCCAATTCCAACAATGAAGCCACGAATCAAGAGATGATGTTCATATTATAGCACGTTTGGTTCTCATCTTTTACATAGTATTTCTTGAGCACCAACTTAAACACCAAAAGAACTAGGAAAATCTTTGTTCGTAACAAGTGCTTGATCCTCTCATTGTTGACTTCTCCTTCAAAGGCTATTTGCTGCTTCTAGCTCAAGGGTTGAATTGTGGTACCCAGCCCACTCATAATGGCAATAAGAAAATTTACAGACTCATAAATGGAGGAATGCAATAGAGAAAACTCACCAAATTAATTCCAACTCAATGAGTATTTTCACAAGACATTGCTATTTATAAAAAAATGTGTGATGAGGATGCTGGCGAATGGAAAATTTATTTCTTGTCAAGTGGCAATGGAAAATGTATTAAGGTCGTAAGAAGAAAAGGGTAAACCAACATACAAAATAATTTTAACATAGTTATGAGGAGTTAATTCAAGCTTAATTTGGGCATTGGGAGTCAAAGCTTGCATAAATGACTTGTTGCCATGTGTTCGTCATCCTCATCAATGCCAGCCAACTTGCCTGTGTGAAAAAAATGGTTTTGAAGCTAGCCCCTACTTAATTAATGAAAATTCCTTTTCTAAGCAACCTTCCCATTGCTCAAGATTATCTATCCCTAAGGGCAGAATAAGGAATGTAATAAATTCATTCTTACTATGAGGATGGAATTTTTAACAAGTACAAACCCCACTCTACATGTATCGCCTCACTGGTAGTGCTTAGCAAGATATCGATAACGAAAACACATTTACTACATGTGTGTTTGAAAATTAAATGCACCACAAGGAAAATTTTCTTTCCAAGTGTTGAAAACTTCACGTAATAGTTTCTTTGATAGTTTTTTTTGCATAATTTTTCCAAGAATACAAAAATGGCTGAAGCATCATCCTTTGGTCAGTATGCTAGAGTCCTGTTTGCAAGGCCAGGCTTTACCACCATCTTTGGAGAAATTTCATATGCTAATACTCTAGCACCATAGGAATGGAGATTTCTACATACCAAAGCCATACAACTAAATCAACATGCCAAAGATGAGGTGGTTAAAGATTTTGTAGACAATGTCTATGACCCGAAGCTACACATAAACCCTAAAGGCCTTAGAGAGGGAGCATTGCAGAGAATGCTCACCAAAGGGTAAACTGATGGCTTTGCAACATGACTCTGGCATTGTGGTCTATCACAATTAATACTGACCTCCACGCATGCATACCGAGAGCTAGTTGACGCATGCACAAAAAATCTAGACAAGGAAATTAGGGTTATCAATGGAAACAAATTGAAGGTTACCATCAATGCAGAAACCATCGAAGATATGCTATGCATCTCCTCAAACTGGGAAGCTGATAAATTTTGTCACAGGAGAATGGAAGAATTCCAGGAAACCAGGGATAAACAATTGAAATTCTATAAGGGTGAAACAAATGAGGAATTGGAGAACAATAAAATCATCTTCCCTTTGGCACATAGAAAATTCCATTTAGATTCACAGGTCATTTTCTCAATGCTGGATTTTATATATGGCCATGAAAATGATGTTAGGTTCTACAATTTCCAGATGGGCTTTGCCTTCATGCTCAAGAAAGAAAGGAGCCAGAAGTAGTTTAATTTCACCGAGATAATCTTTGAGAGAATATTGAAACAATTAATATATTATAATAGAGCTTTCAAGTTCAAGTATTCCTCTTTTCTGCTGTACTTGATTTTACATCAAAACCTAGAGTTCTTTAGTGGAAATTTTCCACTTAGTAAGTTTGATGTATTGGGATTATATAAGCCAGCTTCAAGTTGGACCCATGTGCTTTCCAACACATGGGATTATTATTCATTTGTCGATTATTTTCTACAATCGGTACTTCTAGATTTGTCTTCATGTTCTCTAGGTAGGTTTTCCCCTGAAGGTTTGGATTGGATGAAAAACCACCAGACCTCGACTAATTATTTTATGGGAGTGGATTTTTCTTTTATCAGATGTCATGGTTTTAATGAAGATCCCTTTAGGCTTTCAACATTTGTAACATATAGGACCCTCTCCTTGGAGGAATGTCATTAGGAAACCATTTTTGACAATGCTTATGGTTTTGGGAGGTTCAAGAAAGCACTCTACGCACTTCCCCTCACCATCGCAAAAATCTAGGTAACACTCGTAAAGAGGGAAGAGAAAGGTGTACTAACCAACAAGTTGGTCCACCTTGGCCTGGTCATCATTTGTGATAGATGGAAGTACAATCCTACTTGGAATTTCACTTTTAAACATGAAGAATGGTCATATTGGGAGTCGAGGAAGAACTTGATCAAGGAGAGGGTAGAGTTCTACATAGACCTAGCCTTTATACCATTTGAATGATCTCCATGGATTGACTTCTATCCAAGGGTGGCAGAGTTCTAACAAAGTGTTTAGATGGAAAAATCCCTCATAACCCAACTAAAAAATTCAGGGTGGTTGGAAAGAAAGACAACAGATTTTTGGACATATCGACAAGACACCAAACACCTAAATTCCCCATTCAGAATATTTAGAACAATAGATGAGTGTTTTAAGGAGATTAATGACACTGAGGTTGGATCTGATAGTAATCCTGGATTGGATCAAGATCCCAAACAAGATCATGCACTAGTTTCAAATCCACCACCTCAGGCCTTTGAAGTAGTGAAGGGGAAGGAAAAAGGACCAAAGAAAAGGGAATCATAGATCTCATCCTCTACCAACATCCTACCAAGGGGTAAGAGGACTCGACAGTCTCCAAAAAGTTGTATCATAGCTCCAAAGACCCAGGGATTGTCGGGATCAGTTATTAGAGAGTATGAATCAACCAATGTAGCCCTTGAAAAGAGGAGAAGAATCCAAGAATTAGGTGGACCAAGCTCCTTGGATAGAGGAGAAGAAGAGGTGAACTTCATTCTATCAGTATCTCCAACCCCAAAAATCTAGGTAAGTTTTGCACCTGATATCCTTTCTTCTACTACATATTTGGTTCTTGTTTCCCCCTCATCTATAGAGAAAAATCATCCATCCATGGATTTTGACATCCTCGTCCTTAATACACCCTCGACTATATTTGATAATGAGCCCCATGTAGAAACCCCGCATGTCAAACACACATCTTTTGCCTCAGCTGTGATTAACTCTTTGATTGCCTTATTGAAGGTGTAAATTATAAACACTGAGATACCCATGCTACAAGTTTCATCACCCTAACCTACTTCTAGGCATATGCCTCTTTTTCCACCTACTTCCCCTTTTACTCTGATAGGTTCCCCTCCTTCTTAGGTTCTACATGGAATCCAAACCTTTTCAATGATAACACTTCCTTTTGCCTCTCTGTAAACTCATTCGGCTGAGAGTACCCCTTTTGTCACCCTCTATAGCCTCCCCACCAGTGTTTCTCTTGCCCCTAAAAGTATTGAGTCTCCACAGAGCCTCTAGACTCATATTGAAGTAACCAGGCAGGCCCAACAAGTGAGGAAGCAAAAGCTGTTGGTACAAGTCGTGGCAAATCCAACCACCCCAAAATTGGAAAATTGTTTCAATGAAGAGAAAAACATTATGCTGATCTTAGCTATGAGGTCCCATATATCCAAACTAGAAGGAGAAATGCAGTTAGATGATTATGACATCCAAGATGTGGGTCTCAATTTGAGCAGAAATCTTTTGCACAACAATGTGGGCTTGGCCATGTCAACATAGAAGGTGGTCTATACTGACTATGAGAAATTGGACAAGAATTTGAAGCATGAGGAAGAGTTGGTAAGTATAAAGGCCACAATAGATAGATTGTAAACAGAGATCAAAGGAAAATATTTGGAGATGGCCTGCTTAAGGAAGGTACAGGGTCAGTAGGGTGAAGCGACCGAGTTGCTTAAAGAAGCTTAGACTGAAAAAGATCGGCTTCATGTCAAGGTGCAAAGATTTAAATGTGAGATCAAGGTAGAGCGTGAAACAACTACAGAGCATCAACAAAGGAAAAAAGAACTTAAGGAAACCACAACCCAAAAAAACAATATATGTCTAGAGTTACAAAAGGAGCTGCAGGAGATGGATAAGCAAAAGGTAGATATACAAGAAGATTTGGCTAACACTTGATCTCAAGCCATCAACAGTCTTCAAAAGGCCTAGGTAGAAACAAAAAAGGAAAAATGAGAGAAGCAAGATGTCAAGTCTATCCTACTGACATACAATGAAGAGATAGAGAAGCTGCACTTGAAAATTTCAAACACTGTTCAAGAAATAGAGCAATTAAAGGAAAGCATGAGAGCTTAGGAAACCCAATTCTAGCAGGAATTGGCTACAACACGAGCATCCACGCTCCTCTTGATACTGAGAGGAATACTATCCTCCCATTTGGAAAGGATCATGATTGCGGTAGAAGCCTTGAAGCCAATCTTGAAGTTCCTAATGGATGCATAGGAATTAAATGCCAAGGTCGGTCCAACAGTTGAGTAGATTCTACAAATAGTCACCCCTCATTCTAAACAATCAGGGAGATTGATCGCTAAGCTGTATAAAGTGACTAAGGAAGCTTTGAGAGGTGCAAGAATTCTAGATCAAAGGGAAGTGAAAAGAAAAAACAAATAAGTTTATCTCTTGTAATCGAGTCTCTCAGGAAAGAAAGGCTTATCAGGTGGAATTAACTAAAAAGGTCAAAGATATTAGGGACGATTTGCAGGCTCTAATCCAAATTGGGTTGCCCTCCTTATTTTCAATGATCGAGAAGTATTGGCAGAGGATAAAATCAAAGAGGCCATTCAACTCAAACAATAGGACTTCTCATCACTTCAAGGCCTGAGCCCATCTCCCCTAGTCATGAAGGTTGAGATGGTGCTCCTCCATTTATCCCATCTCTACTACCTATAGGCACTGAAAATTTCCTAAATGATATCATGCACTCAAATTAGATATACTAACATCATTTCCTCCTAAAACCCATCCTCTTTTCACTTAATTGATTAAATTAGCCTAGCTATTTAATTATTTATGTCATTTTCATCTATTAACCTAATTAATTTAATTAGGTTAATTCACCCCTTTTCATGCTAACATTTCATCTCATTAAATTAAATAAATCAAACTATTTAATTTAATTCCCTAAATCTTCTTATTTAATTAAATAACCCTAAGTTATTCAATTAAATGTCATTTCACCTTTTCCCATTCATTAAATCATTTAATTTTATGAATATCATTTATTCTTCTAATTCCCTAATTGCATGATTAAACCCTATTTAATTAGCAATTATCCAATTAATCTAATTTCCCCCCACTTGCAAAGGAATATTCCTCCTTTGCACATTCCTCCAAAGGGGAATATTCCCATGGAATATTCCCTCCCCTTTTGCACAATTAAACTTTGTTTTAATTTGTAAAATATCCTTTTCCCTCACCCATGAGAATATTCCAAAGAATAATCTCTCTCCTCCAATCATTTGAAAAAGGGAATATTCTCACTTAGCTTCATATGCAAATTAACTTGTGACTTCTTGTGCAAGTTAACTTTTGACCTCTTGTACAGGTCAAAAGTGTGCTTGTTTGGAAGGAATGAGAACCCTTAATTAAATATCATCTTGCATTTTCACCTATTGATGAGAATCCATGGTCCATTCCTCCAACTTCTTCCATCCTTGACCGTTGATTATATTTTTCAATCTTAACCCTTCATTTCTCATTTGCTTTCCTATAAATAGAACACTATTTGGAGACAAATTGATCCATCTTTTTTAGAGAAAATTCATTCTATTGAAATCACCCACACTCACACTTTTTTAACTCACATTTAGCATATTTTAGTTTAAATTAGTTGCATAATAGGTTAGCTTCCATTTTCCAGTTAATTAGATAATTAGAGTTTGAATCTTTTTAGTTTAAATCTCATTTAGATTATCTTAGAAATTACATATTTGAATCATTCTAGCATAAATCATGGTAGATTAACTTTTGCATCATACCCATTTTAGCATAAATCAGGTTTTCAATCACATCTCACAACCGTTTCATCGATTCTCTTCAATAGAATCGATTGAAACAAGCTCAATGATCCATGGGATTAGGAAAGGGTCATCGTTTCACATCAACATGACACCAATCCCAAAATGGGATAAGTTGCAGATGGGTTAGAGTAGACATTTAAATGCTTTCATAGTTTAGAATGATTTGTTTTAATGAATGCCTAGTTTAACTTCATTTTGATTGATCTTGTTTAGATTGAGTATTAGTGGCATGAATATTTTTGATTCTTCATGGATCAAGCATAATCGACCCATGCTAATATCCTCGGTCACATTCTGGCACTAGAAGGAGGGAAAAATTGATCAGATTTAATCAATTTATAGTTCAAATTCTATTCGTTTGGGTTTTTGTAGGATAGAGCAATGCCCAACACAATTTCAATGACACCTTTGCAAGGTGTCAACAATGCTATCATCATTAAAAATAATGGCACCTATTAAATGCATTGACATTGATTAAACAAAAAACAACACTAATACTTTCTAGAGGTATCAAAGATTTATAAATGGTGACACACGACCAAACAATGATGCTATCATGCTCACTGGTTTCTTTGTAGAGCGACACCCAAATTCACCATAGTGACACTATCATGAATAGTGACACCCAAATTTGGTAAGAAATTTAATGATCATTTTTTAGCATGTGTGTTTTTTTTTTTTGCTTTATTAGAGTACTAACATGCCTCTAATGTTGTTCTGATTTTTAGACTAATGAGGTTTTACAAGATTGGATGACACGAAGCTAAAGTGAAGAAGCATTCTCATATTAAGATTTTATGATTGTAACAAGCATTTGATGCTTTGGGGAAATTATAACCTAATTTTTTATGATTTTTACTTTATGCTCTAAGATCTCACTAATTTTCATTTGGGTTTAAAACAAATGCTCAAATGGGACTACAATTGAACCCTCATCTCATCATTGTCTTTTGGGTTTTAAAATTGAACAAGGCAACTTAACATTTTGTTTGGTGAATAAAATAAATTCATCTTAGATTTAGTTGGTAAAATGAATGAGTGTTTGCTTTGCTGTGACACACTTGTGGTGCATATCCAATCCCCTTGTGCTTCGTGCAATCTTGGGTGAAGAGAAACACTCTAATGTACTTCACTATTTATGTGCACTTATAGTACATATCCAATCCCCTTGTGCTTCATATGATCCTGGGTGAAGAGAAATACTTAAGTATATTTTTATGCTTTGTATCACCCTTAAGAGAGGACTTACTATGGGACACACCTCACAACGAGAAACTTATAGGCAAGTTCTTGCAAGAAAATTTATCGGTGTGCTATATTAAAGGTTAGGAAATCCTTAGAAAGTGCCTTCTATCCTAGACTGAATGACATACTTCACCTAGTACCATGCCTTAAGTGAAACGAGAATGATAGTAAGAGCCTTCAGTGGCAAAGTAGGTGTGTATACGGCTAGGTGTTCTTGGTTTGTTACTAAGAACCAAATTGTTTAGTTACCAAAAATATTTAATGCTTGTTGGTGCAAGAAAATTCGCTCTAAATCCGCCCACATTTGTAGTATTCATTGTTGAAATAGAAAAATTATTAGGATCTTAGGATTTTTAGGATTTGGAGATTTGGTAGTCCTGAGAAGTGTGTGCCATGGAGGGGAGCTAGTGTCACAAAATCTCTAACTATTCTCAATGTCTTAGTGTTTAGAAAAAATCCGAGTGGGGACTCAAAAAGTATGGCCATTCCAAAGCTAGGATTGTAAATGATTGAGTTAGTTTAATACATTGCTTGGTTCCAAAACATTACAAATAAAAATTCACTATATTCCTCAAAATTTCAAACACTTTGGCTTAAATATGGATACCTTTTTAAAAGAGCCTTGATATTGCTTCTTTTCCTAAGGGTTTCTATCCTTAGAGATTTAAAAATATCTTGACTCTTATCTCAATCCATATTTTCCAAAGATAACATAGGCAATTATGGCTTCAACCTCATGATTCTCACAAAATGGACATTGTGAAAGTTATGATTTTTTAACATAAACATTTAGTTTGAAAACTTAATCAAGACAAGTGTTTGTGGTAAAAGATATTCACTTAAGCAAGATAAATTGACAATTGAACCCCACATGACTATTTGGAGACCGATTTATCACATTGAACACCCTGATCTTGAAGGTGCTCTCATTCAACCAAACTTTGAACTCATTAATGGAGAACAAATTGATATCATTAGTAGTTTGAGAAGCTTTACTTTTGAAACAAAAGAAACACCTACCCAGTGGAGAAACACAAAAAATGTTATAGAAAAAGAAGAGGAAGAATCTAATATTGAGGATAGAAGGCCCATATTACCACCACCACGTGGCAATAAATATATTCCATACTTCCATAAACTTGAACTTTTCTAAATGATCTCACACAAAATCAGAATCTCGAAAAGAAGGTCTACAGGTCGTCACTTCAAACTTAGGAATTTTAGTTCGAAAGAAATCAAAAAAATCATTTCAACAATCTACAAAAATAGAAACAATTTGTTAATTAAATTTTATGAACGCGCACTAAGGAAACATCCCAATATGTATATGTTCTTTATGAGTCAAAATCTAGGTTTTTTTTTTCAGGATAATCAACCTATCTAAAACATTGGGTCTTTAGGATTTAAAAACTTTAGAGGTCTGCATGTTTTTCACTACCTTGGTATTAACAAACAAAGGTTCACTTTAAGTCAACATTGGGTCAAACATTTCATCCACCCCTTCATTGAAATTTCATCCTTCACTTCACCAAACTTTACAAAATTTTTGAATACACCAACACTTTTTGACTTGAACATCTATCAATCCAAACCCTAACTTCTAGCTACTTTGTATGTAGAATGTATTCTTTTCCATGCACTTAATTAAGTTATTTATCACCTTTGAACTAGTTTATCTTGAAGTTCACGAGTCTATTGTTGGTAGGTGGTGACTAATCATCACTGAAAAAGGAAAAATCAATGAAAAATAGAAAAATCCAACTTTGTAGAACCCAAATCTGGAAGCTTCTAAGCTTGTTAAAAAGAGGTTTGGATGGATGTTACAGTATAATGAAAAATGTGATTATTCGCAAGATTGTAATAGGTTTTTGGACTAGATTATAAAATCATTGGATGGCTATGGTTTGGTGGATGTAGCCCGGATTGGGTGAACCACGTTAAATTCTCTATGTTATAATTTATTCTGTGTGTTTTTGGTTTCTCTATTTATTACTTAAATATTAATTGTTAGATATCTACCTTTTCTAACCCTAACATCTACCATAAAGATTTCTAAGTTCATCAACACCCTTTATCTTAACATCAAAACATTAAACTTGAGTCAAAAGTGTTGTCCCAAAATGTTTACAAATATCTCTCTCCACATCATTCACCTTTTCATCCCCCATTATCACCATTGCTCAAAAAGACTTAGAGTGTCCCTTTTACCTAGGTTTGAGTCAACTAGAGATTTCAAACATTACAAATCATGACATAACTCTCCTAAAGGTGACACAAAATTTAAGGTAAAGACAAGATCACAACACAAGAGAATAATGGAGAATACCTCAAGTGATCCAAATCCTCTAGAATTTGATCCAATAAGTCAAGTTACCCCATCATAACAACCATCATCTCCATTAGGGCCATATGAGATAGAAGACATTAAAAAAAATCCATTTGAACTTACTAGGGAGGAAATCATGGAACGTCAAGCCTTTGAAAATGTAGCTCCTATCTCCCCATCATTTGTGGCACAAAGTTTGACACAAGGCTTCACAACTCCATCATTAGGGCTAAATCAAACATACATTCCCAATCTTGCAACTCACCTTGCTAAGGAATTTGGCCATACTCTTCCACTTGAAAGCAACACACTTGTGGGAACTCTTGAAACCAACCCTCCATCCCAAATGACCACTTGGACACCAACCTTTGGTGCTCCTCCCATTCCCGAAGATCCTAAATAACCATATAGACCCCTTGACCTTCATTAATCCACAATAACCTCAACATATCGAGGACACCCCTCTTCATCCATACCCATGAGTACCACAAGTGTTCCCAACATCACACAAGGTAGCTTAGAACAATTAGATCCAAAAGGGAAAGGAAATATGCTCACACAAAGTCAACCCTTAATACCATAGGGGACATCTTCATCTAATCCTCTCATGGATACCTCAAACATAGTGGTGGTTCAAAACACATCTATCCCATTCATTTTCCACCCATCTCAAAACAATCCCTTGGTAATGAATCCCGCCAAAATGGGTAATACCTTGTCCACATCCCTAACACAAGGAAATCCTCAAGACTTGGGACAAGGAAACCTTTTTAAAGAATGGACTCAAGGTCCTAGTGTGTCATTCCAATCACACAATCTAATGGCACCATCCTCATCTTTTTCCATAGTCCCCTTTACCATACAAAATCAAATGGGATTTAAAACTTACATTCCTCCACCTCAATCCACTATCTCACAAGGAATGTTGAAAAAAGGGAACCCTCAACCTCTCATCACCAATCCACTACCCACTTAAACCATCAACACCTCCAATCCTTCATAGATGTCCCAACAACCAATTGATCCTACATTACAAGCACATGCCTTATCCCTACAACAAGCATAAGAATCTTATCAACAAAAAATACAACAACAACAAAAACAACAAGAAGAAGCCCTAGTAACACAACAAAAACAACAAAAAAAAAAAGAAACCTTAGCACAATAACAACACCAAGCACAAAAGCAGCCCTAGCAGCACAAAAACAACAACAAGAAGTAGCCTTAGCATCACAACAAGCCACCCAACAACAAGCAAACTTAGCACAAAAACATCAACCCCATCAAGTAGCCTTATTAGCACAACAACAATAGCAATCCCAACAACAAGCCCTAGTGGCACAACAACAAGAAGAAGCTCAACAACAAGCCTTACTAGTTCAACAGTATTCCCAACAATAACAAAAACAAACCAGTTCCTACTATAATCTTCAACAGAACATCGTCAATACAAACATGTTAGAAACATATACATCAATACGTCAATCACCTTCATAGAATCTCACACCACCATACACCCCATACAACACTTTATCATATCAAAAAACATCCGTCATCCCACGATATGTTCCTCCACCAAACCTACAAGATGATCTAGCATCACAATTTAATGTACTATATCATGAAATGCAAGACCTTCATATGGGCAAGACAAAGAAGCCCCATACAGAGAATCTATGTCCTTATCTATTTTAGCGAAACACAGTAATGGTACTATTCCCTCCTAGTTTTGAAATCCCCAAATTTGATAAATACAAAGGGAGAGGAAGTCCTGTGGACCATGTCAAAGAGTTCAACGTCATGTGTATGGAGGTGGCCTACAATGATTCTCATTTAATGTGCCTCTTCCCCTGAAGTTTAACACATCCTGCCATGGATTGGTTTTCTCATCTACCTCCCAGCATCTAAAATTTTTAGGAAATTATCAATAAATTCATCAATCACTTCTCCTTTAAACTTGACATGGATGTAAGTCTAGAAGAAATATACACTCTTAGGAAAAACAAAGGAGAATATTTTTCTTATTTCTTGCAACGTTGGAGACAAAGAGCTAGTAAAAGCAAGTGGCCTCTTCTTGATGAACAAGTAGGGATCACCATAGAAAATATAGATCTAGATCTATTCTTCCACTTGAAAATGTAGTGCATCACATCTTATGATGAGCTTGTCCCTAGAGCCCTTAACATT
The DNA here is from genome assembly GCA_007258455.2 of Sequoia sempervirens. Classification (NCBI taxonomy): domain Eukaryota; kingdom Viridiplantae; phylum Streptophyta; class Pinopsida; order Cupressales; family Cupressaceae; genus Sequoia; species Sequoia sempervirens. The sequence continues at coordinate 44,049,561 of VDFB02379711.1, forward strand.
AAGAGAGTTCTAATCTCATAGGTAAATACTCAAGCTTACAAAGAAAACCACCCATTAACTAGTTCAAATGATAAGCATCGTGTCTGGGTTAAGAACAAGAATGTAACAAATGATGACGTAGTAGATGCTAAGGTGGTCCTAAGTGCTCCTAGACCAAACAACAATCAAGTTGCTAACATTCAACCAATGATGTAACAAACAAAACCTCCTTAGAAAAATTAAATCAATAACACCGATATGCAACAAAGGTAAACCACTAACAAGAACAACTACCCTGAACACAAGTACACATAGTTATCAGAACCCATCAAAAAAATTATGAAGAAGTTGGTAGAGTAAAACCTAATAACACTTCTTAACTTTGAAAATTACCAATAACCACAAGAGAAACCATCCTGGTACAACAAGAATGATCTCCGTGACTTTCAAAAAATCAAAGGGCACAAAACAAAAAATTGCATGAGGCTCAAAAACATTATCCAATACCTTATAGAGAATGATACCATATTTGTTGAGGTACTAGTAGGGAATCAATATATTAAGATATACAAGAACCCTATGCCAGATCATAGAAAAGGGAACAATAACAGAAAAGCTAAGGATTACACAAACATGCAACATACCTATTCTAATGTATTTAGTTCATGTGATAGTGTTATCACCATCATCACCATCAAAGGGCCTAGTGTGGAGTGTGGAGTCACTACATGACATGGAAAAATCACCATCCAAGGAGTCCCATCTCAATCTAGGACATAGCCTACTTTGTCAACATCACATCCCAACAAGTACAATCTCCTAGATCAACATAAGAAGACCCCCACACATATATCAATCTTAGAACTATTGAGGATATCACCCACACATAGGGAAATCTTAGAGAAAGATTTGTTAGAATCATCCGTCCCTAAGGATATTGATACATATCAGTAGGGCATATTGCTAATCACCTTCTCACCTTCTTGGAACAAGAATTACCATCACAACCATCTCATAACTGTGATTTACATCTTGAGGTTGTCATTCATAAGAACAAGGTCAAAAGAGTCTTCATAGATGGAGGTATTAGTTTGAATATTTGTACCCTTCAATTGGTCAAGAACCTGGGCTATTCAGAGGATACTATTGAAAAGGAAAAGAGTACCACCATCAAAGCATATGATGACCAAGAACAAGTATAACAATGCATCATTCCACTACCCATCCAAGTGAAACCTATCATTGCAAAAACTACATGCCAAGTATTAAACCTTGATCTTCCCTACAACATCCTGCTTGGTTGACCATGGATCCATGCCCTAAAAGTTGTAGCCTTGACCTATCATCAATGTGTAAAGTTTACTTTCAAGGGAAAAGAAATTACCATCCATGGCAATCTTGAGCCCTTTTACTAATGCAAGAACCTTGAAGCTAAGTTCTATAAAATCCCCTAAATACCCAATAATGTTGAAAGGCCTACACCTTCTACCTCATTTGTTTACCCATCATCCCTTGTATCTACCTCTGAAACAAAATCACTCATAATGCAGAGCATACTCGACATCAAATTAGTGATCCAAGATGATGGTTGTGGAAAATATAAACTAATGAAGGATACCTTTGTCTTAGGAGAGCTACCTCTTTCTCCTCAATCCCATGGGAAACCCACATCTAGAAAAAAAGAGCCTAAAACTATCAAGATGGTAGCTACTACCATCACCAAGTGGGGAGATTTGAATCAAGAAGATTTCAATGAGGAAAATATCTCTAAACTCTATCAAGATGAACAAACTATCCCCACTCTTCCCATGGAAGATGATAACAAAGGATTGCAGCTAATGAGGGGAATGGTATATAACAAGAACAAGAAGCTAGGAAAAAATGATAATGGCTTACTAGAACCCATTATTCCTAAGAAATGACTAAAGAATCTTGGCTTAGGTTGTACTACTAGTAAGGTTAAAGGTACTTCCGCTAAACAGGCTAAGACTTACTCTTGGTTACCTTTGTCATGTGACACAACCTTAGATGACTTCCCCCTTGATGTTGCTAACCTATTTTAAAATAACTCCCACTTCATGATATCCATAATATCATTTTCTCTAAGCAATCAACCAACTGAAATATGCCTAGTATACCCACAACTCATTGACATGGACCAACAAGGACCACCAATTCTTGTTTTATTCAAAAGATGAAGTGATCTCAGAATTCATGGGAATCCTTGAAAAATTACCATGGATAGATCAAAAAGTAGGTTTTGATATAGATCTAGATTCATAGGAATACTATGGGGAGACAATTTTGAGTCCTTCATTCGCAAAATTGATGAAATGCAACTAACATGCAGATCTTTAAGTGAAAACCACACTATGGAACTTTCTAATCCTAAAATAGTAAAAAGAAAGGATGTATATGAGGGTGAAAACCTCTCTGAGGTTCCCAAGGATGAGGGATTCAATCTCCCCTATAGTGCAACACATTCAGAGAAGTCAACAGTGCTAGCAGAAAAGGCCACTCTAGTCAATGTGGGTACCGTATAAGCACCTACGATCACTTTCTATTTTGAATCCTTGTTGGACGAAGAATATAAGAACCTAGTAGTGTTCTTGAAAGAGTGAATAACTAAATTTTCATGGTGATACACTGATATGCTAGGGCTTCATCCAAAAGTGGTTGTGCATCACTTAGTATTCTATCTTGAAGTTGAACCAGTAAATAAAAAGTTAAGGAAGATGCACCCTCATATAGCACTCTTGGTCAAACTTGAGTTACAAAAGATTCTTGACATTGGATTCATCCGACTGATAGATTATCGTAAGTGGGTTTCAAACCTGGTACTAGTCTCAAAACCCACTGTGGGCATCAAAATCTGCACTAATTCTAGAGAATTAAATAAGGCATGTCTGAAGGATGATTTCCCTCTTCCTAACATCGACATCATAGTGGACTTAACAACTGGGCATGAAATGCTATCACTCATGGATGGTTTTTCAGGCTATAATCAAATCATGATCACCAAGGAGGATCAAAATAAAACTACATTCACTTGTCCATGGGGGGTCATATTGCTGGAACGTGATGCCCTTTGGGTTAAAGAATGCAAGAGCAACCTATCAAAGAGCAACAACCCTCATATTTCATGAAATGATCCACAAAACAGTTGAAGATTATGTGGATCATATTTTGGCTAAATCAAAGAAAAGAAGTAAGCACATACAAGTATTAGGACCCATCTTTGACAAGCTTGAAGAATACAAGGTACGTCTAACTCCAAAAAAGTGTCTTTGGGGTTACATTAGGAAAAATTCTTGGCTATATCATCTCACAAAGAGGGTTAGAAATTGATCCAACAAAGGTAAAAACCATCCTTGACATGGAACCCCCACAAACAATAAAGCAAATGATAGGGTTACAAGGAAGATTGTAGTCCATCACGAGGTTCATAATGCAACTATCAAATAAAGGGATAAGTTACAAGTGGGATGAGAAGTGTGATAAAGCTTTCCAATAGATCAAAGACTGTCTACTAACACCTCTAGTGCTCATGCCACCAATACCAAACAAACCATTGATCCTATATATCTCAGTAACATTAGCAACATTAGGAACTCTTCTAGCACAACATGATGAAGATGGGAAAGAAAGGGATATCTATTACATCAACGGGACCTTGGTGGGCTATGAAATGAACTATTCACCTATTGAGAAAGAATGCTTAGCAGTAGTTTTTGGTCCACAAAAATTTAGACACTACACGTTGTCACATCAAATCAAACTTATTGCTAAGATTGATCCATTGTAATACCCATTGTATAAAGCGATTCTCAATGGGAGAATGGCCAAATGGGTAATGATATTAACAAAATTTGACATAAAGTATGTGGAGCACAAAGCAATCAAAGGATAAGTGATCACAGATCAACTGGAAAACACACCTATCTATGCTGAGAACTCCTTGATATCTGTGTTCTTTATCAATCTCACAAGTTAGTGGAAGATGCACTTTGATGGATCATTCACTCAACATGGATCAGGAGTAGGTATTATTTTTATCACCCCTCAAGGTGAATACATTCCAAAGTCATACAGGCTATCATTTCCATGCACTAACAACATTGCTGAGTACGAAGCCCTAATCATAGGTCTAAGGATAGTAGTTCAATGGCAGATACAAGAGATGAAAGTCTATGGAGACTCATAGTTGGTTATCAACCAAGTCAATGAAGACTACTAAACTAAGGATGATAAACTCACTCCTTACAAAAATATGGTGGAAAAATTCAAGGACCTTTTCATTGAAATTAATTTTGAGTAGATTCCTTGCATGAACAACAGAGCAGTGGATGCTATGGAAATAATCAAATCACTATTAGACATACCGAACAACATCCTACAATGTGAATTCTTGGTAGAACAACTTCTTGTACCAAATTTTGAAATCCCAAAATTTGAATTTTTGTTTCATTGTTGGTCCTAGATCCCCATGGTACCATGCCATCTTTACCTACCAAAGTAGAGGAACCCATCCACCTGATATCACCTCGAACCTTAAAAAGACCTTTTTCAAGAAGGCATCCCAATTCATGATCCTAGGTGGTACCCTTTACTGCTGAAGCATTGAAGGGACATTACTATGATGTATTAACCAAGAGGAAGCCTTGACCACTTTAACATAAGTACACAATTTGACATATGTGGTTCCCATTCTATTGATATGACTTTACCTAAGAAACTATTGAGGATGAGGTACTATTGGAAAACCATGGAAAGAAAAGCTCATTAGTATGTGCAGAAATGTGTCTAGTGTCAACAACATGGAGATTTGATTCATGCTCCAACTCAAGAATTGCAACCAATGATCACTTTTTGCAGTGGGGGCTTGACCTCATAGGAAAAATTACTCCAATCTCATCTAATGGCCATAAGTTTATCATAACAATCACTAAGTATTTTACCAAGTGGGTCGAAGCCATTCCTATGACCTACATAATGGGGAATAAAATTACCAAATTTATCATGAATTACCTAATTTGTTGTTATAGTGTTCCATAAGCCCTTATCTTAGACAATGGAACACCCTTCAAGAATTAGGATGTGAAAGAGCTATGTCAAAGATTCAACATCCAACATCGATTCTCTACCCCATATTACCCACAGGGAAATGGTCAAGTAGAGGCTACAAACAAGACCATCATGAAAATATTGAAGAAAACGGTAAATGAAGTTGGCTATGACTAGCATCTACAGTTGGTTCCCACTCTTTGGGCCTATTGAACTAGTATTTTCACACCAATAGGTGCAAACCCTTTCTCCTTGGTCTATGGATCAGAATCCATTCTTCCTATTGAGGTTGAACTTCCATCATTGTGAGTGTCACTACAAAACTTGATCACCAATGAAGAATACAAAGTATCTCGGCTGAATGAGCTAAAATTCCTAGACGAGTGTCATCTTGATGCCCTTAATCACTTGCAAGTATATCAAAATTGACTAAAAAAAGCTATAATTTAATAAGATCAAATGTCAATCTTTCCAGGTAGGGGATCTTGTCCTAAAGCAGTATTAGAAAATCTTCCAGATCAGGATGGTAAAGGAAATTTTGAGCCTAACTTGTTAGGTCCCTTTGTCATCACAACAAGCTATGGATCTAGATCGTATCAATTATCAACACCTGAAGGTGAAACCTTGCAAGATCCAACTAACAACTTGCATCTTAAAATTTTGTATTCCTAGTCTTGAAGGGTGTAAAATTTGAAAATAAAATAAAATAAAATAAAATAAAAATCCAAAAGAATAAAAAATGATCAAAATCCAAAAAATAAGAAAAAAATATTGAAAATAGTAAAGAAAAAAATCGTCCTCTAGAGAAAACCACTTCGGTGGCACTTTGGGCAAGTACCTTGGTAAAAACCTAGAAAATAGGTGCCTTGCATAAATAAAGCACCTCCATCTATTCTTTGACTCTTTATCTTATCATTCTTTGCATCACATCACATCCTTCATCCTATCATTTCATCCATCGCCCATCCACATCCTTATCATAGCTTGATACTGTGAAGTATCATATCCCCTTAGTACTACTTGGCATATTCAAAAAGGTCAGTTTTTCCTCCCCATATTGAGGTAGTCTATCATTTAACATTGGGGGTAATTAATTCTGGATCATATCAGGTTCTTGTATATCTTAAGGTCATCAAAAATCTCAAAAATATTCATAAAATTGCAATAAAAAATCTCAAAAACATTCATAAAATTGCAATAAAAAATCCCAAAAACATTTGTAAAATGTTCATCAAAATCTAAAAACATCCAAATTATATTGTATACTAGAAAATCCAAAAACATCCAAATCCTATACAACTAAAATCCAAAACATCCAAATCACATCAAAATCCCTAAAAAGGTCGAACATCAAAAATGCAAAAAATAGTTCCTTGTGTTGAACTATGAGTCTCTAAGCTTGAACATAGGCAAGGCCATCATTGATGTGCCCTCAAGACACTGTAGGTTAGTCCTTTAGGAGTCTATCATAATAAACTAGAATTCCATCAACTGTTCATATCTCATCTTCAATAAGTCATGTCAATCAGACTACATGGTCTCAACATGTATAATGTAAGCAAGGCTTATCTTTGATCAACCGCCAAGGCCCCTAGGATAGGTCTTTTAGGTTAGGTTCTTGGTCAAAACTTGGAAAATCCTAAAACATTCAAATATCAGAAAATCCCTAAACATTTGAAAAATTAAAATCCCAAAACATTCAAATATCAGAAAAGCACAAAACATTGGAAAACATTCAGAAAAACCTAAACAACCTCAAATATCTTAGAGAAAACCCTAAATAGTCTCAAATAACTAAAAACCAAAACATTCACATAAACTTTCAACAAACCAAAAAAAACCTCAAAACATTTTCAAAATACCAAAAAAATTAAAATATTCCAGAAAATCCAAAACCATCCATTCCATTTCACTTTCACCCACAATAAACCTTCATCCATAATAAATCGATCACCACATTCAACCTTTGGAAAAATGAATAGAAAACAAGTATCGCAAGTCATAAAGTGAGAAATTAAGTGTCAAAATCTAAAGTCTAAATCATAGGTAAATGTGTCAATGAAGTTTATATCAAAGACTTATCATAAAGCTTATCATCATCCTGCATCAAACAAACCTCTGATATACATGTCCTAGGATGTATCCTTCTTGGGATGGAAATTAGCATTAGAAATCATCTTAGCTAAATTAAACTGGCAAGAGATATATATAACATTGAATATTTGTCTTTAATCTTTTCTTATGGTTTATCTTATTGACCCATTCTGAGGACCTCTCGATGATGTCTACTCAAAATGATTTTAGAGAGAAAATAATGGGGCATCAATCATTATCTTTCATTTGTTGTGCTTGTGGATATTCTTTTAAAATAATCTTGGCACATACTTACTTAGTTGTGTGTAGAAAAGTTGTTTGGAGTACGTTGTTGAATATTGCATATGCTATGGTCCAATATATTCTAAACTTCTAACTTGTACATTCCAACAAGGTTTTTGTATGTCAAGATGTGAACAAGTATTATCCTATCTATTTGCAGAGTCAAAGTACATTACACTAGATACAACACCATCCTGGTTATTAATACCTTGATGTATCGTGTCTATGTGTTATATCAAACAATAAGGAATGACAAAAAATCCCAATGTCGAGATATGAGCAAACCATCATCATGCATTTTTCACCACCATCTCTAATAAACTCTCGATGGATCGTAGAATTATTGGATCATTTGAAGAAATCATTAAAATCAATGGTAAAATCATTCTCGCTTCTTCTATCTTCTCTCTATGCTAACTTGGTATCTTGACAGTCAACAAAAACATCGACAATGCATCCATCCTACATCCACAAATCATCAACATACATACATCCTACCTTATCATTATCATTTAAGTTGTGAAGAATAATATAGATTTGTTTCTCCAAACATCTTAAATTATTGCATAAATATCATAAACATGCATCACATTGTCATATCATATAGAATAAAAATTTGCATTATCCATCCATACATCCACATGCATACATCATCACATCATAAAGCTACATAGAAAATACACAAAAACAAATGCATCCATAAAAATTTGCATACATAATCATAGCATAACATTTGCATCTCATATCATCCATCCCATAACATGTCACAAAAAGATACTGATAAAGAAGTACATCCATCTATTACATAGCATTCCATTGCATATCGCATAAGTGCACCCATACATGATAAAATATAAGCATGTAACATCATCATATCAAGTGCATCCATACATTCATAAGCATGAAATAACGTGAAAACAACACATAACATCAAATCCATGTCATATCATATATATATATATATATAAAAGTAACTCATAGTACAATATCTAAATCAATGTATGTATATCGATCATGAATACAATATCCATGAGGTTATAAAAAATGATCCCATGAATGTATATTTGTATAAAAGAATTGGGAAAAAATAAAAAAGTGTCTATACAATCGAGCTAGCCCTGATCGCTTCTCCCCTCTCCAACCTATCTCTCTAGTTGATCCTCTACTCTAGGATGTGCCCTACTCCTCTAGGAATAATTTGGTTTTCTGAGTGCCTATGGGACATCCCTGTGATAGTGCATCCTATAGTAGGCTGCCTCAGTCACAACCTCTTTGTATAATCTCACAAACATTGTCCACCCCTGAACTATAGTTGTCATGGTATCAAGCTGTTGATGGTGCTTGACCTCCTATGCTAATTACATCTCGATAGTCTGTCTGAGCTATCGCTCATGGTCTTGCTTTGCCATGACAACTTGTACCTGTTGCCTCACCTGATCTCTCTCAATAATAATGACCAAAACTTGTTGGCAGGCCTGATCCCTCTCACCTTGTAATGGTCTGAACCTACTGTTATAGCTGTTGAATCTATAAATCTCAAGGATCTAGCCTTGACGGTGGTGGTTATGCTGGTTGCTACTACCCTACCTACTATTTTCCTGGTTGTTGTTGAATGGGAGGCTACTGATCCATTCGTGGTGCCCCTAGAATCTGCCCATCCTAGCCTTCCTAGCCATCCTATCCTCTACCTCTGCCTCTGCTTGCAACCCTCCCTTGCAATCTCCCTCATGGAGGTGCACTCGTTGGATTTGTCAAATGATGAGGGGGTGTGAACCATCCATCGTATATAGGTGTCATCTACCCATCCACCTATTCCTAATCATATGCCCATGGCTGAGCAACCAACTGTTGAAAGCCCTCAACCACCTCAGGGCTAGGATTGTAGATCCCCATGTGGGTACCTCTCATGCTAATCTGGAAAAGATGGCTTTGTATGCATCATCAGGCCTATCTTGGCTCTCTCCAAACTGCCTCACCACCCTATTCGGTAGGTACCTCTTTATAATGGTATGCTCCCAACCCTGCATGTATCAGGTCTTTCGGGCGAAGAAAAGTTGCTACACATCATCATACCATGCTGGCATCTAAAGCCAAGATCACCATCTAAATGCTATCATATCATCAAGCACCTTGTGCTAGTAAGGAATCCTAAGCTACCCAGTGTGCTATAAAGTAATGGTGCCTCTGTATCACCAAACCATGGGATCATCTAGCTCTACATCAACCATCTGGACAATCGGTTGTAGTACTGTGATATGCTCCCAAGCCCAACTGTGTAGCAAGGTAACCCTTGTACCGATTTCTCTACCATTGCAATATATGAAATCATGCATTTCATGATACAATGAGGCCAACATCATTGGCCCCCATGCAAACAGTGTCCTCCTATAGAGCATCCTGTGCCATGCTAGGTCCCATCCTAGGCTGAATCCTCTGCTTTGTCAGTCAGGAGCAACCAAACCAGAGATAATTGTTGCAATGATCAATTTGAAAGTCAGAACTCGACCTTTGTACATCTCAAGGTCAATCTATGAAGTAAATAGAATGATGTCCTCCAACTCCATCACCTCATGGCAGGCATCATAATTGGCATCATAGTCATAAATCACATGCTCGCCATGTATCGAAAAACACAATATTTTCCATACATCCTCTAGTGTCACTATCACCTCGCCTATGGGAAGGTGGAACGATGAAGTCTCATAGTGCCATCGCTCGCATGGCACGATCATCATAGACAAGTGTGTCCAGACAATAGGCATGTATGCGATGTACCATATACCAATCTTCCTCAGGTGCTCCTATAGCATCTCAAATAAATCACCAAGTTGCTCCAAAACTGTGGGCTGGTACTCACAGGAAATCAAAGGTCGAATGACCTCTTGCACCCACAAAGCACACAACATCAAAATTTTTAAAAAAAATGGGCTAAGTTTGGAAATTTTTAGCTCCAAAATGACAGTAGCGTCACTATTTATGATAGTGTCACTATAGTACAAATTTCAAACTACAACACCCTAGACATTTAAATTGCAAATCACAAATCATGTCACTAGAAACACGTGTCATGATTTAAAATTTGGAAACCCTAACCCTAATTTTCAAATCAAGAAGTGTGTTGCTATAAACATATGCATCATGATTTAGAAATGGAAACCCTAATTCTAAATTGTGATCTACGTCTCAATACACATATGTGTTACTAAAATTCAATTTAGCGTCACTGATTCTAAAATTAGTATCACTCTAGAGTGACACTACCAAATTTTAAATTTTAAAACATAATAAATGCATCAAAAAGTCAAATTTCAAATCAAGTTCTGGATCACATACCAATGGTCTTGCACTTGGAAGCCTCTAGTACTCTCAAACCCAGTTAGAAATGTGTTGTGGGAGCACATGTCGCGCCATCTCGTCAGAGGGTCAAAGCTCAATTTTCAAGAATTCCTTAAGGTGTGAATGCACAAATGAATTGAAAATGACCCTTTCTCACCTATTTATACATCAAAATTAGGGTTTTTTTCCCTAATTTAACCTTAAAGCTAGGGTTTATCATCACTTTCACCAATTTTGCACAATTTTAGCTTATTTTGCATTTTTGGCATTTTTTTGCATCTTAGAGCCTGTTTGAACCCTTGAGGTAGCCTTTTACGTTTGTTGAGAAATCAACCCAAAATTCCAAATTTCCACCCGATTTCTTGAGGGGCAAGGAATCAACTTTATCCTTCTGCTAGGGCATCTAAAAATCTAAAAATAATTTATATTTGATTTAAGCAATAGTTTTCACCCGAAGAGCATCATTCTTTGAATTGAAGCAGTAGGAACCCCACTTCAAAGAGGGGAAAAATGTAGACACTAAAAAATGTCCTGAATGATATCATTCACTCGAATCAGATATACTAACATCATTTCCTCCTAAAAACCATCCTCTTTTAGCTTAATTGATTAAATTATCCTAGCTATTTAATTATTTATGTCATTTTCATCTATTAACCTAATTAATTTAATTGGGTTAATTCACCCCTTTCATGCTAACATTTCATCTCATTAAATTAAATAAATCAAACTATTTAATTTAATTCCCTAAATATTCTTATTTAATTAAATAACCCTATGTTATTTAATAATTAAATATCATTTCACCTTTTCCCATTCATTAAATCATTTAATTTAATGAATATCATTATATTATTCTAATTCCCCTAATTGCACGATCAAACCCTTGTTTAATTAGAAATGATCTAATTAATCTAATTCCCCCCCTTGCAAAGGAATATTCACTACTGAATTTGACACCATTTTCTGACGTACGTTCATTGGTCATTCGACAAATCTTTGTTGAAAAAGCGACGAAATGATGAATTTTTTTTTGTCGCAATGCCAATGACGAATTAAATGTCGAAATAACAGCGCAGATTTGTTGGTCATTGGCATCATAAAATGACTCAGATGTTCATCAAAATATTGACAAAAACTTTGTGTATCCATTGACGAATTACAACCAAAATGTAATTGCAATGGCTGTTCCAAAGTGTCGAAAGAACACTAGAAGTTCGTTGCCATTTTGACAAAATGGGAAAGTATTTACAATGAAGCCTTCATCACAGCTAAGCAACTTCATCAGAACTTTTATGTGATTCATCAGTGGCGTTCGTCAAAATTGTGACGAAATGGGCAAGGAGTTACGACGAAGCCTTTGTCACATCTAAGCAACTTGGTCAGCCCTTTTCTATGATTCGTCAGTAGACTTCATCGAAATTGTGATGAAATGGACAAGGAGTTACGACAAAGCCTTCGTGGTAGCTATAGCAACTTTGTCAAACCTTTTCGGTGATTTGTTAGTTGTGTTCATCAAAATTTTGATGAAACAATGCAATTAATTTTTTAAAAAATATTTGTTGAAATGTACCATCGGTGAGAGATCAATCATCGACACAGGATAAAAAACTCATTCCGATAGTCCATGTCTTGCTAATGACTTCCGTCGGCAAGACAGATCCAATGTTACACTGATTTGACCTCTTCACGAGTTTTGAACACTGTTGGTTATCAACAAGACATTCTGAGGGTCTCGCCAATTAAACAAGTGTCTAAGAGCAAGTAAAAAAATGGAACCTATTAATTTTCTTATTTTGGGGTTCTTTAAATCAAAGAATAGATACCATTTTCTTGTGTATAATGTACTTATATTCAAATTTGAATTCGAGACCAATTGTCATTGCACATTCCATTTTACTTGCACAGAGTATTCTATAAGCAATATATTGATAATGCCAGATGATTTATGGTATTGTACAACTCTACCTATCATCATAGTTCTGTTGTTCCCCCTGAGAGAATCCTGTAAAGACAAGTTTACAATACCAAGTCAAATAATATGAAAAAGACTTACTTCCATACAAATTAAATGATTATTCTCACAATGGCAATTGTCTAATTACAAAAAAAATTCCATGAAAGGTTATCCATGCTTCATAAGAGATGACTGATCATACATACAGATTGCAAGATGCATAGAAAAAGAATTACACTTGAGAACAACCAAGGGCTAACAAGGGAAGGAGTTAAGAAATGTCTAGATTGAAGAGAAAATGTGTAGGGAAAATGCTGAGTCAGTGTCAAGAGAACAAAGCTTGTAGAACATATTCTTGACCTAATCAAGCTCTTGAACAAATTAAACAAAATTAAAATACTAACACATACATGAGACATGTAATGAACTTCCAATATCTGCTATCTTTTTTTTTTTGTATTGAAAATAGTTTAAGGTCCATTACATATCATGAAAATTCCTATCCGGCATTAGGATCAGTACAACATCAAAGCATTTCCATAATAGGAAATATACCGTATTAGTACTTTACATAGCAAGAAAGAAACCAAAAAGCACCAGTTGTTTTCAAAACTAGCATAGATAATACAAATTGCTATTAACAGCACCACAGGTTGCTGCTATTCAAATTAGCATAAACAATACATAGTGTTGATTACATTCTCCTCATTTCTGACTTCTTCAATATCAAGGTTCACCATTGTTTCTCCTTGGGGGTCCAACTGCTGGGGGCTGCGCTGTCTTTCTAGGTTTGCAGCTTCATCAATTGCTCTCTAGAGCTCATCAAATGTTTGCCAGAACAACACGGTCTCTTCCAAGCTCAACCTATAGGCAGGTCCACTTCTTAGATCCTCTCTGGTATTGTTAGCAACACCTTCAGTTATTGACTTCAAGAAATTATCCATTGAGATCTCCACAAGAGTTGAAACCTGCAAAGCAACAGAGTAGAAAGTGAGTCTCTTGCAAGACTTAGTAAGTACCCTCTTGATACCCTTAAATTTATCATCATTTCTCACCTTCCACAAATGCCACATGATCTCATTGGATAAGAAATACCAAAATATATTACAATCAAACTTGAGCTTGAAATTACAAAAAAAAATATCATGCTAATTAATTTTACCATTGCTATTCCAGACCTTCAGCTTATGGCAGAATAAGTACCAAATTTCCTAAGCATAAAAACATTCAAAAATAATATGTTTGATAGTTTCCGGAGTCCTACAGATACTGTAAATTTCAACACTTTCATGGTTAGATTTATAGGGATCTATCTTTTTCATTAATGCAGAGGTAGGTAAAGGAGAAATAATTATAATTGTAACAATATTCATAGTCCAGTAAATTATGTTCGTAATTTTTGTGCAATGGACCTCAGTTTTATCATTATACTTCCCATCTAATACCATATTTTAATCCAAGGTTCAACTATCTCAGATTTAAAGAAGCACCTTCAATTAACCATTTAAAGTACTATAAAATAAGGTAAGACTTTTACTTGAGAAAGATTGGGTACACTTGTAGGATTAAAGTTCTTGCAATCATTAGGATTTATTGGCACACAAACACAACTTGCAACATATGAAGTAATGGATGACTACAAGTTAGTGAAATGGTCCTTAATATGTGAGTGGTTTGCAAATTGATTGGTAGAAAATAAGGTTACAAACAAATCTACATGAAAAATTATGAGGACAATCTACTGTAATCATCAAAATAGATGAAAAGTGCAAAGGAAAGAGTCGAGCTACATCTCTAGAGCCTAAAAAAAACACATGCAAGAAACATAAAAAAAAGAACAAACCAGTTTTTGGATGAATACAAAATGGTGCCTTCAACAAGTGATTCATATGCTTTCACACTTGACACATGACATTTAGAAGATTTTAGTCTTCCTCTATGAAATTAACTACTTATAGAATAAATCCAAAAACCAATATTATATACCTCCATGTCTAGCCGAGGGTAGGTATAAGAGAAAAAAAATTCTTCAATGCAATGCCAAAAAATATCAATGTGTGTGTAGGTTTTTATTACTCAAAATATCATTTCACTACCTAAGGAAAAATACCAAAGTGATGTTTTAAATTTCAATCTTCACATAGGCTCCCTTATTGCTACACATGCATATACAAGCATTATTCGAGCTCTAAAATATTCAAATATTAAGGATTTAATTAGCTATAAGATGGAAAGTTGTTGTTTAGACATAATCCATCATCTTTTACATATCTTTATTCACTCCTAGCGCTTCAGATAAATTTGTGTAAATGAGACAGAAATGTGAATCTTTTATGACAAAGAAAATTCTTAAAAGGAGGGGGGTAGAGCAAAGGGTAGGGGGAAAGAGAATGCTTGAATGTATAGCAAAGTATAACATTTTGATCATTATAATAATGAAATGAATCTTAAGTTTGAAGCATTAATATCATTTACAAAATTTATGATCAAGAATGAAAGTAAGTAGAGAAAATTTTGCATACCTGCAGATGGTACAAAATTTCATGGTTAAGTTGAAGCCTCTCATCAACAAAAAGATCCAAATATCCATGTATCTATCTCAATCGAGCCTCTAAACCCTTCAGAGCTGTCAATTTTTCCACTAACCTATTATGCACAAAATTCAAATTTTAGAGTTATGTCACCACTAAAAATAGAAGAAACAGAGCTTTGAAACCAAATCCACACACAACACAATGCATTATTCATACAAATCCATACAAACAAACTAAAATCAGAACATTAGAATGGAAACAACTTCAAATTATGATGCAGAGCATGGATTCAAGGTATAAAGAATAATTTTTCTGCCACCATAGTGAAAAGTTAGCACTTTCTTTCATCTTTGCATATTGGTTTGATGCTTCAAATGATTCATTTCTTATATTGAAAAGTGCATTACCTTATTGAGCTTCTCTTTGTTTTGAGAATAGTTTAATATTCTCTACTTAACAGGTCCAACCACATGATAGTGGAAGCGCATTTGGCCCCTCCCCCCCCCCTCACATCACTCTCAATTCCCCATACCCAATCATATAACATTAATCATTCATTCATCCATTAATAACTTATAACATTCATTCATTCATCCATTAATAACATCTAACATTCATTCATTAACATATAACATTCATTAATTAACATATTCACATTCATTCATTAACATATAATATTCATTCTTTCAGTTTTTACATATTATAA
Source organism: Sequoia sempervirens (assembly GCA_007258455.2). NCBI lineage: Eukaryota > Viridiplantae > Streptophyta > Pinopsida > Cupressales > Cupressaceae > Sequoia > Sequoia sempervirens. The sequence goes on from VDFB02379711.1 coordinate 44,065,513, forward strand.
AAAATATGGTTGTCATGATATGATTACAATCCCTTTTTTTTTGTTTCTTTTTTAAAGCTAAAAAAATATGAAGTGGAGTATAATTTTCTAAACCATGTATCCCCCCTTTAGTTGTTCTGCCCTTTGCTTGTGATCTTAATGTATGCCTAGTTGTCTTCTCACAACGTGGACGCCATTGCAAGGGGGGTTTGTTGCAATAACAAAGAAATGTTAAACTGATATGTTTTATTATTATTGTTACAAGTATTTCATTAATTAAAAGAACATTAGAGTGGTTCTCTTTACCTGATGGGTCCACATTGTGTTCTTTAACTTCTGTTATAGACTCATGCTCAACATGTTGAACACCCTCTAAATCCTGATTTGCAGTTGAAACACGAAAGGTTACATTAATTAATACACCAATTGAAATTAAATATGTTTAAAAGAACATGAGAGTGGTCCTCTTTACCTAATGGGGCCACATCATGTTCCTGATCATGCTCAACACGTTGATCATGCTCTACATGCTCTAAAGTTGAAACACGAAAGGTTACATTAATTAATACAACAATTGCAATTAAATATGTTTAAAAGAACTTTAGAGTGGTCCTCTTTACCTGATGGGGCCACATCATGTTCTTGATCTTCTCTAGCCTAATCATGCTCAACATGTTGATCACACTCTACATGCTCTAAAGTATCGGGATGCACACCATGACCTTCATCTGCAGGTTGTGCTCCAACCTCACCAAGCTGCATTCCAATGCCATGTGTAGTATTATCATTGCTTGAATGTTTAAAACAAATAGGCATGTAATTACTTTATGGTGGAAATTAATATTGAATATATTTCACAAGTATTCAATTTTAAATAAACTTTATTGAGTTTATTTACCTATGTCGGATGTAGTGGAAGGTTGTGTTTTCCCAGTCAAGACTCTTAGGCATTTAGCCACGACTCCATAGCCTTGCTGGAAAGCAATATTCAGGTCATCTTCTATGGGAACTCTGTTGAATTCAGAGCCCTACATTTTTGCATAAGATCTGAATTTTGCTTCTATGGTGTGATAAAACCAAAATTGTTTTCAATTTATTATTTGGATACTATATTTCATTTATTGATACTTACAATTCGTGCGGCTAATTTCATATAACCACCACAACCAAGTTTGTGCTGCCCGTGTTTTTCTAGTATTTCCTTTGTTGCCTTCGATGTGTTGGGAAGCCTATGAAAAGTTTGAAATATGTTAGATTATGTAAAAAGAAATAGTAATCATTATATAATTACATTGTTGATAGTATCACATACCTTCCTTAGCCCGGTGGTGTCTTTCATTTTTTCTTTTTAGCCTTCTCCTTTCCATTTGACACCAGGTCCTTCCACTCCCTCTCCAAAATCATGGGGGGATGCTCATACTTTTTTTTCTTCTCCAAATGTGACCTATATTGGTCCCTCGCATACTTTAGATAGGTACCAACTTTCTTAAGGACCTTGGTTCGGTTGAATGTTTTATCACCGAACAACACAACTAAACGGTTAATGAGCTCATCTTTTAAATCTTGATTTTGGGAATTCCACTGTGTACATAGGGTGGGCCCGAAGAGCTCCAATGTAATATCACTTAGATTTTTATAAAAAACATTATTTCCTGCAAAATGATCATGGGATCAATAGTCTAAAAAAAGTGATCAATAAGTAAATTTCAATTGGATTATATATAATAATAATTAAATTTTATTAAAGTACTTGGGACCTTCTCTATCTTTATGAGAACGGAATCCTCGGTCACCACAATTGTGACCAGCAATGTTCCCGTACTAGTAATACAAGAAGATCTAAGAAATGTTGCTAAAACATCACCAACACTAGTGGTCTTTGCATCCCCAGGTACATGTCCTGACACATGTTCTGGCATGTGTTCGCTGCCAGAGGGTGCATTAATGGATGCCTATATGGTATGTGTTGCTAACATTTCAGATGACAATATAGGCACAGATGATGGGGTCAGATGATGTGATGTGTGCACAGGAAGATCAGGATGGACACTTGTACCAACCCCTACTCCTTGGGCAGCATTTGTAGTACCCTGATCATGGCCAGGAGCATCATGAGGAGGAAAATAACCCTGTAAAAACAACACATATTTTAGTTCATGAAATAAAAGAGTACAAAATATAAAACCATGAATGAACTTATGTTATAATTAAAGACCTCATCACAACTTACTTGCAAGTTTTGTAATCTCTCAGACAATATTTTAACCCTTTCTCTTATCTCATCTGTTTGAGGCATTATCAATATCAACTTAACGATTTCTTCATTGCATTTTTTTTTGGATCTTCTTTATCATATCGAGAGGGTTTCCTGAATAAGCGATATCATCATCACAAAATATTGACTACACCTCACCATGGATGCTCTTTTCTACTACTGGTTCCTTTCCCCAATCAGTCGACTGCAACAAGAATATTAAAAACATTATCAAAATTAACCAAATAAACTTATGAAAACAACATAATAATAATTTTTTTTGCTCGTATCTAATTTGTACAATTACAATGAGGTAAACCTATCTGGTAGAAGTGCCTAAAGATACATCACGATCTGTGCTCTGGGCCAAATCCTTCTCCGTACGATCAATGTCCCTCTGTGACAAAAAATAAACATAAAAAAACATTACTGAAATGAAACCAATAGACTTACGAAAAAAAACATAAGAATAAAATGGTATATTGGAGTCATTAATTGGAGGTTGGGTAAAATGGTACATAGTACATACCACCCCCATAGTAACTATGTTTGTAACTAAGCGATTCAAATTGTAATCGATTATCAACTCTTCCCATATAGTTATTTATTTTATTGCACATACGAATACACGGTTTCCCTCGTGCACCTCAAATATGCAATTGGGTTGCTTATTTGTTGACCCAGGTAGTGTACTATTTATAAACCCTACAATATTCCCTAATACTTTTGGCCTTCCATCAATGTACATAGCCACTCCTTTATTTTGATCCTTATCTTTTAGTTGTATATAATTTGCTGACAGTGCATACCTACACATACTTCATGTATATCGAACCAGTTTCATCCAATCTTTGTAATTGTAATAGGGTCTAACATACTCCATCAATTCAGTAACTTTTTTTGTAACAGAACTTTATGCCATCCATGCAAAATAGGCCCAAACCATGTAATGAGGATGGTGCTATGCGATATCCTCTCGTTGACACAAAAATTAGTGTTTATTGGAGGAAGTTCCTTGGGTACCCATTGTTTCTATAGATGTTTGTACCTCAAGGGAACCTTGACGTCGCCTATGCTCTCATCATCATAAAAACATGACCCCCCTTCAACAAGAACAAATTCCATGCGTTTATGAAATTTTCTTCTAATCTTTTGACCTCTAGTTGATCTCCCTCTTTTAGACATACTACATGTCTCGCTTTCCTCTTCTCTTCCTAAATTTCCCTCGCTCGAGGAAGAAAAATCTTACAAATACCTATTTGGTGGTACCTACACTCATAAGGATGTTGGATGAAGTTCTTTCATGGTGATGTGATCCCAAGGTAACATTATGATTAGTCTATCATTTCATCGCTAGAATTTCACAGGTTATAAGGTAATCAAGTCTTGATAGATTGCAAGTTATTGTTACTATCATCCAAATGTGTCCATCACAAATCAAATCTACTTAACATTTTAAATCCCAAACTTTGTAACAAGTGTTAAATGTGACTATGGTCCACCAGTTACACAACCAAGGCCTCAAATGTATTCTCTAATTGTAATCAAAGGAATTTTTCTCTTCATTCAAGTAAATAAACTTGAAGGGAAACACCACCAAGTGGTTTATTGGACACCTACGTGACTAAAAATAGCAGAAAATTTACATTTTAATTTCCATATGTCTAAGTGGTTAATGGGGAGGGTGTTATTTACTAGGCACAGTTAAGAAAGTCATCATAAGTTTATGCTTCCGGAAATAATTCTTTTTTAAAGTCATCTTTTAAATCTTCCTATGTCTAATTGCTAGGAGACTTTTGGTATGTTTTAAGGTAGGATGATTGATGAAAGGCCAAAGAGCCTTTCTCCATAATTATCAATTGCACATAACATGATCTTCTCTTATCACGGTTGGACGCGGATTTAAAGGGAACTTAGCTTCAAAGGAATTGTCCATTTCCAACCCTGAGTTTCTCGTAAATGCCATCATTGGAAAAGTATGATCAAATTCTTCTATTATGAAGAATTGGTCTATGTGCCTCTAGTAATCACTATAAATGTTTGTAAGGATAGAATGACTAATTGCATCAGGTGGGAGAGAATCAACTTTGAGTTCTTCAAAGATTATATTCCTCTATTCATAATTTTTAAGGGTTGTGTGTGGAGGAGGTTATCACTACCAAGAAGGGAAGAGACCTTTCCTTGTATTCTTTTATAATTTTCATTATTCTTATTTATTTTACACTTACATTTACAAATACACATACATATGCATTTACTATTTTTATCTATTTCTCATGTAGTTTAATGGTTTGATCGATTTCATATTATATGTGTTGAAGACTTTAGAATTTCAATTGCATTAATTTATGGATATGTTGTATCTATAACACTACAAAACCATATGCTCTTTGCATTTACACTTGCATTTAGAAATACACATTTATCTACATAGATATAGATTTCTTTAATGATATGTTGCATTTATTGTTCTAGGAGAGAATCTAGTACTTGCATTTACATTTACATTTAAAAATACATACATACATACATACATACATACATACATACATATATGTGCATGTGTGTGTGTGTGTGTATGTATATCATTTATATTTAGTGTTCAGAAACAACCCATTAGGTTCGCACATGAATAAAAAATTATAAAATAAGATCTCCCATACATGTTTTGTTGAAACCTAGGCTTGAACCTCTCATTTCACATGCTTTTCTTCACAAAACTATTGAGGATAGCAGCTATACCTTCTTTATTTCCCATCCTATGCATTATTCATGTATCCTAAAATTACAACAGTATCCATGGGGCCTCTTACACAAGCTATAGTAATCACAAAAAGTGTAAGAGCCCTTTTATATCATGTTTTGACTACAAAACCATCAAAAATAGGGTAAATCAGATTATGATTTGTTGGTGAGCTGTATGGAAAAAAACATTAGCACTAGCTCATTCTTGGAGTCTTTTGAAAGAGAAGTGAATCAGGTGGCAGTTAGTACAAACCTTATAGTGTCAAGGTGAATGAGGTGATTAATTTTGATTGGCCAACTGATGAAGAGTACCAGAAATGGGTAAATGCATATTTAACTAAGGAAGAGTGAAAAGGAGTAGGTTGCTAATGGTTGAAAAATCAGCTATTATAGTTACAATGGAATCCAGTTTTGTTTTTTGGTGATAGTCTAGGCATGAAATTCTTGAAATTTTTTGTTGCTGCATCAACCATTCTCAGCAGGCACAATGAACAAAAAGATTCTCTAGGGAGATTTCTATTGTAACAAATTTTTGGAATATCACAAGGTGGTCCAATTGGTTGGTGACACGTGTGCTTTTTGGCCTGATGCTTGTTTGCTCCTTCTTTTTCTATAAGAGAGAAGGTTTGAGGCTAAATGCAGGTTTAACAAGTTTAGATATTTTTTAGTTGAGATCTAAGTGAGTTGGGAAAAATTATGAAGTCACACGATGGTTTTAGGAAATACAGATTTAGGTTTGGAGTCGTGTAGTAGGTTTTTGAATTCATGGGGATTTGATGTTTTTATAGTGATTAGCATTTGAATTGAGTATGATTAATTGAACTCCATGTCTCTCTAGGTGTACAAACATATCTGAATTTTGAATAAAATGATCAAAAGGGGTTGTTTTAGTTCATCTCCTTTATTTGTTAATGTATGATTCTTTATTTTTAGGTTTAATTCAAGGAATTAATCAAAATTCTTGAATGGGATTGTAGAGTGTATATGTTTGTAAGGATTTGATAAGTAGTATTGGGTTGGAATACATATTGATGATATTGTGAAGCAATGTTATCAAGGATCTTATATGTTATGTGTTAAATCTATCATAAACCCTTAGATGCTTATAAATTTGGCTCCTCCAATGGATATATGGCACTGATCTAAGTTGTACTTATTTTGTATGGTTGGTATTTGTTTCCCTACCTAGAGCTTGCTACAGAGTGCCAAATCATGGCTATCTTCCTCTTGTGAATTGTTATTTGTAGTTATCTCATAATAAATGGTTATTATTATTGATAAACAACCAATTCCTGTCAATTATCCTATTATGTTGGAAATATTGAAGTAAGGGATTATCTATTGTTGTTAATGTTTTTTATGATGATGGTGGAGAGGTTGTAAAAGCGTGGGGATCACCCTCTTAAGGTCTTGAGAGCCCAAAGTCTCAGGAGAGTCTTTCAAATCCTAAATCAGTTAGTCCAGTCCTTGAGAGTGGAATTGGGAATTCCATAGGTAGATTAGAAGATCAACCTGCTTACCATAAAAACAACCAACACCTTGCATATGTTTGTGGTGGAGGTATTAAAGAAGAATTGTATTCCTCTATTTCCATTCATTAGATATCCCTTAGCCTAGCATATGCTTGGGCTAGAATCTGCAGAGTCTCCGGACTCATCTGAATTAGAAGTCTATGTGTGATGAAATCCTAGGCCTCAACCAAGATGTGGGTAGATTATGGGAGTTTTTCCAAGACCTGAGGCTGGTGGATAAAAATGTGAAAGACTAAGCTATTTTATTTTTTTTGTCTTATCTTATACCATTTAATGAGAATAGGGGTGCCAATGTACGAGAAGATCTTTGGAAACTAGGCATGCAGTAAGAGGTTAAAGAGAATGGGGTGTAAACTTCTGAGTGCTCATTTGCCCCTTGGTTTGTGGATTTTTCCCTCTTTGGAGTTCCCTCAACCTCATCCTCTGACACTTGGTATTGTGTGCTTTCACTCCCAAGCTCTTCCTTATGCCAGTATTGGCCTTGTTTCACTCCAAACTCTTCAGTGGTGCTGGTATTGACCTTGTTTTAACTCAAGCTCTTCCTTAGTCTTTGAGGTATTGACCTTGTTTTCACTCCTCCAAACTCTTCCTCAACGCTGATATTGACCTTGTTTTCAATCCTCCAAACTCTTCGTTGGCACTAGTATTGACCTTTTTTAACTCCAAACTCTTCCTCGACGCTGGCATTGACATTGTTTTCACTACTCCAAACTCTTCCTTAGTGTTGGCATTGACCTTGTTTTCACTACTCCAAACTCTTCCTCGGTGCTAGCATTGACCTTGTTTTCACTGCTCCAAACTCTTCCTCAGAGCTGGTATTGACCTTTCACTTCTCCAATTTGATGAGCTACAACTTGGTTTCATTAGGTTTTACAATATGTGAATTAAGTTTAAAATTTTGGCACCATTTAGGTAGGTTTTAATGTTCTACAATATAGTTAAGTATATATTAGCTATATTTTACATAATAAATAATATAATTATTCAACTTATTATAATCATATATTATATTCTTTAACAAAATTATTAAATACGTATAAAATTATTATAATTAATAATTAATAATAAGTATATTTTTATATAATACAAAATATAATTAATATAATATATATTTAATATAATAGTAATATATGTTAATATGAGAGAGAGAAACTAAATTTTGATTGGTTGTTTCATGTCAACAATCCAAGGATGGCATGTGTCCTTGAGGAGTTATGCTCAAGGTAGCATGGCATTTGATTAAAGATATGATAGTTCTCCTTTAAGACCTCTTCAATGTACCCATTGCACACTTAAGGAGACAAAGATAAAGATAGGGAGGAAAATATAGAGAGAGAGGGAGATATTGACAAACATACAAATAGAAGGGAGACAAAGAAATAGAGAGAGGTAGAGAGATAAAGAGATAAGGATGAATAGATGAGAGATATGTGGAAGGGTGATTGATATATCTCTCCTTGTGGGCTCTCTATATCTCTTATATCTCCTACTATCTATGTCCTCCTCTCCCCCCCTCTATCTATTGAGCTATCTCTCTCTCTCCCCCCTTTCTCTCGCATTCACTCCATCTCTCCCTCCATCTCTCCTACTCTATATCTCTATCTCTATCTCTATTTCTCTTTTTATCTCCCTCTCACTCCTCTCTCTATCTCTTTCCATCTATATCCCTTTCTCTCCCTTCCCCTCTCTATCTCTCACCATCTCTCCCTCCCTATCCCCCACTATCCAAGTGACTCTCTATCTCCACCTCTCTTCTTTTTCTCTTCCCATATGTCTGTAATCTCTCTTTCTCTTCCCATATATCTCTATCTCTCTCTCTTTCTCTCCCCATCTATCTCTATCTCCCCATATATTAACTAAGAAGCAATGCAAGCATACAATAGTATATGTTGCTAAAACTATAATAGTGTTTTATTAAACTATAAGTAACACTTATCTTTCTAATGTCAAGCCTTCTTATAAAAATAGTGTTTTATTAAACTATAAGTAGATTATTGTCACCACTCTTCATTCAACATGAAATTCCAAAATGTAGCAATTTTTTTGTTGCTTTTGTCAAGTTTCATTAACCAAGCTATTTACTGGGTTGAATAAAGTTGTGTTATGACCCTTCATCTCTTTAAAATAATTAGACAATATTAGCGAGATCAGGAAGGGGAGAAAACTAAACTCCTTTAAAATAGGCATAGTTGTGGTTTTGTTGGTTTTCTTTGTATACTATATACTTATTTCCTCTAGGATAAATAAGTCACTTTAGATCATTTTCTTAGTTGTGTATCCTAACTAATATAGAGTAAGCTTTTTCATTTTAATTGACTACTACATAATAGTTTATGTGTTAAAAGAATTGTTTCCATTCTTTGTAGTTTTTACATTGGAATACAAATCATATTTAATTTCATGCCAATATACTTCTTTCATAAAGATATTTGTTTGAAATAAGTTCTTCATAACCCATCTAATCAAATCATAATTAACCTATCAAAAAGGAAATAGGAATTTTCTAAAGAAAAGAACATTTGACCCAATCATAAGTGTATGGCCTTCAAAGAAAGGAGTGATCCACCTTAGCAATAACAACTACCTGATTTAGACCTGGGTATGTGTAGGATCATGATGGGCCAAAAAGTGGCAACATTAAAAAAAAGTAGCGTTTTGAACTCGGCAAAAAATGTGAAAATCCTGAGTTGACTTTTTTTTTGGGTTGGGTGTCATTACATTGCTTGATAGCAATGCCCAAGCCAAAGTACTACAAATTAGATATCTAATTCAAATCGGATATCCGATTTGTTTTGGATATCCAATTCTTGTCTAATATCTAATTTGAAAAACATTTTAAAATGTAATATTTTGGTGCTAT
>VDFB02379711.1:44074982-44124112 GCA_007258455.2 Sequoia sempervirens
GTTAATAGGGGATGACCATTCTTGCATGAATGGTGTTGAGTAAATGTTTCAGTTAACTAGAAATCACTTGGAGCCAACTTGGGCGCCCAAGATTCTTTCTTGGATTTACCTCTCATGCATGATAAGATATTTCTCAAGGCTCAGTTAAGTAGGATTACTTAAGGGTACCAACTTTGAGGAAGAACTCTAGAATTATCAACATAATGAAGGTTGAGTTGTAGTTTTAGTTTGGGATGCCCAAATGGATGAAGCACATGTTTTAGCATTTTTCTTCATGAGATAACCCTATTTTCATGAGATATGGTGTACCTTTTAGGGATAGGACTTGTGCATTGTAATTGTAACTCATGTTGAGTTTACAAAGCTGATTAAAGCCTACTTATCTCAAGCAAGTTGAATAGAGTTGTGAGAGTTTGTTATTGCCATCATCTTAGGTACCACTGCTACAAGATGATAAATTACAATCCTTGTGTTTGTATGCACGGAGGTCCTAAAGCATACTTTGGGTAAGGTGCATTCATGGCATCTTTTGGTGAAAGGTTTCCCAAGCATGAACAAAGATCTGGTGTTCCATCAGGATATGTTGGAACAATTATACACTAATCCCTCCCCTAGGGTGTTTCCTCACATCAAAACCAATCCCTTCTTCCTATCATTTGTTGACAAGGGAAATTAATTAAAATTCTTAAATGGGATTATAGGTGGATATGTTCTGTATAAGGATTTGATAAGTAGTATTGGGTTAGAATACATATTGATGAGATTGCAATGCAATGTTATTAGGGATCGTATATGTTATGTGTTAAATCTGTCATAAAACCTTGAGTACTTATGAATTTGATTCCCACAATGGATATATTGATGGATTTGATGAGCAACATATTGACTAGATTTGGATGTCCAAAAAGGATTGTGTCAGATAATGCAATGTGTTTTAGATCTAAGGAACACATAGAGTTTTGTGAGAAGCATGACATCCAAATTTCTTATTCATCACCATACCACCCACAGGGAAATGGACAAGTAGAGTCAAGCAATAAAAGCTTGATGAATATTATTAAAATAATCTTGGATCAGAATAAAAGGGCTTGGGATTCTAAGCTAAGATTAGCAGTCTGGGTAGATAGGGTAACTGTGAAGAATGCAATAGGTTGTGCCCCATTTGACTTGGTTTATGGGATAAATGTCAAGTTTCCCCAAAATAACTTAATGGAAATGTATAAGTTTGTCCAGATGTATGATAATGAAATTGATGATGAGATGCAATTGAGAGTGGAAGCTCTTATATAATTAGATGAAACTAGGAGGGAAGCCCAAAAGAGAAATGCAAAGTTGTAGTTGCCAGTAAATAATCTGTATGAAAGGAGGGCAACTGCAAGGAGTTTCAAAGATGGAGATTTGGTTTTAATGTGGAAAGCTAGACTAGAAGATAAAGGGAAACATGGGAAATTTGATGCAATCTGGTTGGGTCCATTTTTTATTAATGGTAAGTGGGGTGAATATTCGTACTTCCTCCAAGATATGACAGAAGATATTCTAGAACTGCTAGTTCATGGATAGCTCTTGAAGTTATACTTCACTTGAAGTATTCTTTTCCATGAACAATAGTTTAGGTTTGTATATTTTGTATATATTTTGTACATAGTTGGGGTTGTTTTGTCCAAACAGTCCCTTTTTGGTCATCTCTGCATCTTGGTTTGCTCTACCTAAGATTTTGGATTCTCGCTTCATTCCAGTGAAATGAACGTCCCCAACTAGAGCCACTGATGGAAATTTAGTATTTTTCTCCTTGTTTTTCACTCATGCCTTGCCTTATGTCTCTAGTCTTTCATGGTGTTTGAGTTTTCTAAGGGTTGGGGTTTTAGCTTTGTCTTCATGTAAAACCTTAATGTTTATTTCACGCTTTGGCTAGGTTCTATTTTGTTGTTACTTTTGATGGGGTTTTAAAAAACCTTTTGTCATATCGGTTCATCTATGCCGAGTCCCTTTGATTTTAATACTTTATTTCCTCCACAGGGTTTTATTTCCTAAGTCTCGGTTGGCCTCGTGTTTCATCTTTTTAAAAACAACTTATGTCGTTTACCATTGGCCTAGTGATGTCCCCTCATCCTTTTTAATGAATGTTTTATTTTGTAGAAGGGATCGAATTCACGCTACCATTGATCAAATTTCCTTTGGATATCAATGGTTGCCCGCCATCACGTGATCAGAAGTTGCAAGATTTTTACCGATTGTGATATCGCGGGTGGATGCCACGTGTCCTTCTAGGGGATGAAATTGCGCGATTGCTGATCAACTACTGTTTAATCTTAGTCATTCCCCACCATCCCGCGATGGCCCCACCATAGTGCTTTGGCCAATCGCGATATCATGGGAAGTCACCATGTGTCTCATCTGATGAAGCCGAAAGAATAAAGGAAATACCATGGAACATTAATCTAGCCTTAAATAAATTAAAAGGTGGGTTACTAAAGTTCTCTTAAGATGCACGTGATTTAAATCGATGGATGTGTTATAATCTTGATGGAAAAGTTGCTCGAGGGTTAATGATAGGGCCGATGACTATGTTGAAGGAATGAGATCATTAATGCTTGAGATCTATGGTTTCCCGCCATCGCATGATCCGAAGTTGCAAGATTTTTACCAATTGTGATATCGCGGGCAACCGCCACGTGGACTTCGTTCACAGTGTATGGTATGGTGGGCCCCTTATGGCCATGTTGGCGATTGTGTCAACCTATTTTGAAGGTAGCTGTCGATGATTTGATCAAAATGAAGGATCGACGACTCAAATTTAAATCTGCATCAAATATGGTTGGAGCCATTCATGCAACATGCGAGTGAGCTTTAATGGAAGATGAGACATTTATTGGAAAAAATTGATCGAAATAAAATAAATTCTCTTGCTTTATGTGTGTCACAAAGAATTTAGGTATTTTGCGAAGTAGTTTGAGAGCCGAGAGCAAGGTTGTGAACCCTGACAGCCAAAATTTGAGATTTCTGCAAAAAGAGCTGTGAGTTAATTTATGTGTTTCTCGGTCACTCTGTGCTTTAATTAAGGAAAAGATTTGTTGTACTTATCATAGGGCTTGTTGATAAATGTTCTAGGGATATAGTTTATTTAAATTTTAAGAAATTGGAATATTTTGTTTTGTAATTTCATATCTCTGGTTAGTCCTAGCTATTTGAAGTGTGAAGTTATAAGAAGCCCTAGTTTGTATGAGATGGCATCACCCAAGCAACATTATGGCCATATTGACTATTTAAAAAGAAACCTGTATGATGATTTCTTGGATCAATTTCCCTTGTCAACGAATGATAGAAAGAAGGGACTGGTTCTGATGTGAGGGAAAATCCTAGGGGAGGGGTTAGTATACAATTGTTCCAACATAGCCGATGCTAGGGTTCCACTCACGAGTTTGGAAATGTTCAAATTGTGGTATGGATAGAGGAATTTTCCTCACCCTTTTTCAAATGGATGGATGTATGATATGGGGAAGCTGGTGGTACTAAATGTTTTCCCTAATGTAGACCTACTTAGGGCAGTAGCTGCAAGATATGACTCTGTCACACTGGTAATTAGGGATAATGATGGAAAGGTTTTCTTAAGTATTAATAGAGATGATATTCAATGGATTTTTGACTTGAGTGAACCAAGTGAGGACTTGGTTCCTATCAACCTTGAGGAAATGAAGCAGGAATATGCAAAGTTGAAGTCTCTTTTCAGAGCTAAATTGCTTCCACCTCATCTGGCTAGGGCAGGAGGTTCAAGATTTCATATCAAGCCTAGTGACTAGGAACCTTTCAGACTAATTTTTTTTTCAAATCATTTCAAATCATTTCCTGGCCACTTTTTATTCATTTTGTTAGATTTTGGGTTTTAGTCCTGGTGTGGTAATGCCCATTGCATATATGTTCATGGGAGTGCAAATACAACACCCTAACTTCTCTATTACATATGACTTTGATTCTTTCTTGGCTAAGAGGATACATGAGGGGCTGTCAAAGTTGCAGAAAAATGATACCAACACTCAATTCTTTTGGTATACTATGTTGATGCATATGTTTTTATTCAAGAATGTTGACTTCTTCTCTGAGAAGATGAAATTAAGGGAATTGATTGATGGTGAAAGATTGTCAATATAGATATGGGCTGCAGATTTATCTTGTAATAAGGAAAGCACTAGTTATGTGCAATTTGATAATTTTTTTGCTTCCAGATTGAGGGCTAGATTGATGGTTAATGTACCTAGGATTCCTGAGGAATTACATGATTTCCTCAGGCCAAAGGGGAGGAAGCCAGAATTAAAAGTTAGCCATAACTGGGGTGACATTATCCCATACCCAGTCAACACTGTTTTGAAGGTATATGGTTTTCAAGGATCCCCTCATATACTACCATACAATGTGCCACCAAGAGTGGGGTTTGCAGAAGTTATGTGGCAGATAGGTTGCATCCATGAGGACAACCTCATAGGGAGGAGTAAGGGAACATTTTTCCCTGATTATACATGGTATCTAATTTTTCCTTTTCAAAAGGAAGTAGGGTGCACTTTGAGAAATTCTTTAAGGATTATCATTTGAGATGTGCTCCAAAGCGGCAACATGATCCTGAGGGTTTCTTTACCCTTTTTAGACAAAGAATAAAGGCTGGCAAATTTGTGCATGAGTTCAACTTTCCTAAGGACCTGATCAGAAATGAGTTTGACCTAAATAAGCAAGATTTGAACAAGGAGAAATGGATAGCTTATGATAAGCTATTAGATATTGTGCACAAAATAGATCTGAAATATGATCTACTGTTGGAGTTCAGTCCCCACCATAAGAAAATTGATTTTCTGATGGAGAACTTCAAAGAGATTATGGGAACTTTGAGAACCAAAAAAGTAAACTTAGAGATGAGTCTGGGTCTACAAGAACAAGGTACTAGACCATTTGAAACAAGGCCAACATACCAGCCTATAGAAAATTGGCCCATTTATAGGAGAAAAAAGGATAGAAACAATGATGAGGAAGAAGTGGACAGAAAGGGGAAGAAAATTATGAAGTTTCATTCACAACGAGGTCCAAAATTCAAAGTGCTTGGGGCAATTAAGATCATTGATTTAGAGTTATCACCAAAAGATAGTCCCCCATCACCACCATATGAGCCAAGCCCTAAAAGGAAAAGAACTGATCAACCACAAGAGATTTTGATGGATGAAATTATTGTTATTGATCAGGACATGCAGGTTGGTATGGCTTCCCCTCCTAGGCCAGCTAAATTGGTTTTATATGATTTAGATATGAAAGGAAAAAGTGTACAAGATGCAAGAATGGAAGCATGTAAGGAGTTTCTAGATGACAATGCATTTGTAAAGACTCTTGTATTCTTGCAATTGGCATGGAGGATGAAGTTTAAAGAATATAAAAATAAATGTAAGGAGAGAAGAGAACTAAGACCTGATAGGTCAGACCAGGAGAATGATGAGGAAGTGAAAGATGAATTAATGGAAGAATTTAAGAACATCACTCCTAAGGAAGGCAAAAAATTGGTGAGTCAGGTTGGTGTATTGATTCTTCCTCAGTGGGACATTGTAGATGCAGTGGCCTTTAATGCTATTATGAATTCCAAGCATCCCTTGCAAGAATTTGAAGAAGAAGTCAAGGCAACACTTCAAGATTCTACTTTCAGTGAAAAGTATGAAACCTTGGCAATTTGGGCATTGGCCCCACAAGGGAGAAAGCCAAATATTATAGACATTAATCTAAATTTCAGAGGGGGATTAATAATAAAGAGAGCTTTAGAGACCTCAACCATTGAGGCCACTAGTTTAACTGTGAATGTGGCCAAATTGGCCCAAAAGACTGCTGAAAGGGAGGAGGCTGAAAAGAAAATCCTAATGGAGAAGTATAACCTTTTGATTGAAGAATACAACAAGATGCAACAGAGGAATGTTGAGTTGCAAAATAAGGTGGAAAGGTTTAGGTATAGACAGATTGGGGAGACATCAAGTGCTCCAGGGACCAGTACATTACCTTTCACAGTAGGGTTAGTGCCTCTTGCTTCTCCAATTGTTTCCACACCAGGGTCTCCCAGTCAGAATCCTGCCTTCAACACTTCTTTAAAGGAAATTGATGAAGAAACAGAGTGCTCTGTTGATCCTACAAAGAAGTATCTCTTACAAAGAATTGATGAGTTACAAGCATCTTTGAGGGTAAGTGAGGAGGGATCTCTTTCAAAGCTAAAAGAGATTGTTACTACTGATTTAAGGAATTTGAATTAAAGGGTTGATAATAAATTGCTATCTATACATTCTTTATATTCTTTTCTATTATATGCAATAAAGAATATTGATAGGGATCAGAAGGTAGTGATACCATTGATTGAAAATTGGATCCCTAGGGCTAGTGATCTGGATGTCATGTATAAGGCCTCAAGGTTTGATACAAACAATAGGCCCCAATCATTAAAGACTACTCTTGTGTTAGTAAAATAATTGCAAGGTTTTCAAACCTTACCAGATGACTTGAGTAGGAAGATTAGGGAGTTGGTGAAGAATTTCAATGATTGGGGTAACACATTGTTACCTGATATAATTGAAGAGAAGGGGAAAATCAGGTCATTCCAGTAGTGGTAGGGTCAGACAGGTGAGGTCATCAATGATCAAATTAAATTAATTTGTGATGACTTAGATTATGACTTGTTGGTGAGCTGTATGGATAAAATCATTAGTACTAGCTCATTTTTGGAATCTTTTGAAAGAGATGCAAATCAGGTAGTAGTAAAATACACACCTTATAATGCCAAGGTGAATGAGGTAATTAATTTTGGCTGGCCGATTGATGAAGAATATCAAAGGTGGGAAAATAAATATTTGACTGAGGAATAAAAAAATGAATTACTAACAGGTGGTAAATCAGATGTTGCGGTTACAACGACCTCCAGTTTTGCTTTGATGGTGGTCTCAGCGTGGGTTTCTTGTGGTTTTTTGTTGTTGCCTCAATTTTCCTCAGCTGACATGATGAATGGGAATATTCTCTAGGGTGATGGTTGTTGTAATGATTTTTGGAATATCACCAGATGCTTCATTTGGCTGGTGACATGTGTACTTTCTAGCCTGATGCTTGTTTGCTCCTTCATTTCCTATAAGAAGGATTTTAAGCCCAGAAGTATGGGTTAGAAAGTTAGATAATTTTGGTCGAGTCTAGGTGAAGCTGCAAAGCAAATTGTAAAGTTTGATGGTTTTAGAGAGAAATATAATTTAGGTTCTAAGTTATTCTGTAATCGGTTTTGAATTCATGGGGATTTAATGTTGTATAACAGTACTAGCATTTGAGTTGAAATGATAAATTCAAACTCACGTCTCTCCACTGTACATGCATATCCAAATTTTGAATAAGATGACTAAGGGTTGTTTCATTCATCTCACTGTTCTGGTGTATATAATCCTTATTTTAGCTTTAATTCAAGGAATTAATTAACATTCTTGAATGGGATTATAGGCGGATATGTTCTGTATAAGGATTTGATAAGTAGTATTGGGTGAGAATGCATACTGATGAAATTGTAATGCAATATTGTCAGGGATCTTATAAGTTATATGTTATGTATTAAATCCATCATACACCTTTAGATGCTTATGAATTTGACTCCTGCAATGGATATATAGCACTGATCTAAGTTGTACTTATTTGTGTAGTTCAATAATTGTTTGTCTTTTCCTAGAGCTTGCTACAAATTGTAAATTAATGACTATATTTTACTATGGATTGTGTTTTAGTTATCTCATACTCCACATAGTTGATATTATCAGTGAACATCCAATTTTATTCGATATTATCCTATTGTGTTGTGCTATTCAATGTGATTATTTGTTATGTGTTAATGTTGTTTATGATATTGGTGCAGAGGTTGTAAACAAATTAAGGGATCACCCTCCTGGTTTTTGCAAATCCCAAAGTGTAGGAGGCTTTTTAAAGTCCTCGTCAGTTGGTCTAGGTCCTTTGAGTTGCCATTGATTGGAATTGGCAATCCCATAGGTAGATTAGAAGACCAACCTGGTTACAGTGTACAAAAAACCAACACCCTCTACCTTTAACCCTAAACCCTAAACCATTAACCCTTAAACTCTAAACCCTTAAACGCTCTACCCTCTATCTCTCTCCCACTCTAAACTCTAAACCTTTCCTTGTATTCTTTTATAATTTTCATTATTCTTATTTATTTTACACTTACATTTACAAATACACATACATATGCATTTACGGTTTTTATTTATTTCTCATGTAGTTTAATAGTTTGATCAATTTCATATTATATGTGTTGAATACTTTAGAATTTCAATTACATTAATTTTTGTATATGTTGTATCTATAACACTACAAAACCATATGCTCTTTGCATTTACACTTGTATTTAGAAATACACATTTATATACATAGATATAGATTTCTTTAATGATATGTTGCATTTATTGTTCTAGGAGAGCATCCAGTAATTGCATTTACATTTACATTTAAAAATACATATACATACATACATACATACATACATATATATATGTGTGTGTGTGTGTGTGTGTGCGTGTGTGTGTATGTATATCATTTATATTCAGTATTCAGAAACAACCCATTAGGTCTGTACATGGATAAAAATTCATAAAATCAAATCTCCCATACATGTTTTGTTGAAACCTAGGCTTGAACCTCTCATTTCACATGCTTTTCTTCACAAAACTCTTGAGGACAGTAGCTATACCTTCTTTATTTCTCATCCTACGCCCTATTCATGCATGCTAGAATTACAATAATATCCATGGGGCCTCTTACACAAGATACAGTAATCACAAAAAGTGTAAGAGCCCCTTTATATCATGTTTGGACTACAAAACCCTCAAAAATAGGGTAATCGGGCTGTATGCAAAGAAATGAAGCTTTCTAACTCAAATCAATGCCTTAAGCCCTCAAATCAGATTCAAATCAAAGCTAACACATATCTTCATGACCTGGAATTTATTTCACATCAAAATATGGCTGCATGTGACCATACAGTGCTGCATAACAGAAAAATACATAAATTTTGAAGAAAAACACATATTTTTGAATGTCAAGAGTTTGTATTTTAAATACTCAACCATCAACAACCATTACAATGATCAATTTATGCCTTTTAAAGGACTTTACATGTCAACTACTGAACAACCACCTCTACAACTGAATTTTTAATATTTTATGATCACATGAAACATAAAGCACACTCATTTCAAGGTTGTTAACATCACTATTGAAATGTTTTAATTTTTTGACCTTTCAAACATTAAAAAGTACATCATTAAATTAATTATGTAATGGCATAAAAATTAAAAACATCATAAATTAATTATGTAACCACATAAGTCAAATATAATTCTATCAAGAAATTAATATCAAATAGATAATATAATCGCATAACTCATACATTTCAATGCCATTGATCTTCTTCTTCATCTAAATATTTGTCTTTATCATCTGATCTAGACTCGACATTGTAAGGATTGGTCATATCATCATCATCATCATCATCATTGATATCAATTTCGATAATGTCATCATCCACATGGATATCATCTTCATGAACATTAACTCCTACATCACTATGATCTAGTTCCTCCTCTTCGACATCTTTGTTAGGGACATCATCAACTAACTATTGATCCTGATAATCATCTACATCATCTTCTATTTCTTCGATATATTCTTCTTCCACCACATTATACTTTACCATCCTTCCTCTTGGATCAAGTCTAACAACAAATGACCAACCCAGTTTACCTGGAACCTCTAAGTAAAATACCTACTCACATTGGCTTGGAAGAACATAGGGCTCATTTCCAGCTCGCTCGATCAACCTTGTATTAACCATGTTAAATCCATTATCATGTTCAATAATAGTTCTCTTAGGATCATTTTCATTCAAGCATAGCCTATACCATAGGATGACAAACAAAATTAATCTAAAGGACTTAAAGTCACACTCAAGTATATCATCCAAAATCCCATAGTATCGATTTTCTGAGACTTCTGGATGTATTTCACTTCTAGATGAAACATTAGTCACCTGAAAGACTATAGTTAAATACCAGAATCACAAGTTTTCTTCATGTCATCCAACATTTTGATTTGAAATTTACGACCATTGCACCACATAGCCTTGTGGTGTTTAACCTGCAATATGTCAAACATGTAAAAAATATTGCAATATCGTCAGTTGATAAACATATTTATTCTTGGCTGAATGTATGCAAAGAAAACAATCTCAACATATATATACATCAATTTAATTGAAAATAATTAAATAATATGGTTGATTAATATATTTATACGTACCTGTTTATCTCTTAAACCATATGCTAAATCAATTTTCCTTTGTGTAACATTGGAATCTCCATTATGATGAGCTTCTTTAACCCATGAAGCCACACCTTCCCATGTTAATGTGCGACCAGATTGTTGACATCGTTCAATCCATACCATCATCCAATCAATATTGTTGGTGATGTACAAATTTAGTGCATCCCACTCTCGACCAACTGTATAGAAAAAAATTGAAATTCACAAATGACGTATAATTAGTTAAATACCACAGTATACAACCTTAATTTATAATTGATGTATATTGAAGATTAAAAATTAAATAAGTAGAATATACATAAAAACCATATGTAAAATGTATTCCAATTAATCTCCATGACCATCTTATAATTACCTCTCACTTTCCTCAATCTACCTTTCCCCATCAGGTACTCGCCTTTGAATTTGTTAATGGAGTTGGGATCCCAAATGCGATCTACATGGATCTTTGCTGCAAACTTAGGAAGATATTCACTAATGTATACCATGGTATGGTATACCATATATCCCTCCACCATAGAACCCTCAGGATGTGCTCTTTGTCTAATCAAAGCCTTCAAAAATTTCAAGTGCCTCTCAACCATCCACATTGACCTTGTGTGTACAGGTCCACACAATTCAATCTCCTCAACTTGGTGTATGAGGTAGTGTTTTTGTGCATTGAAAAATGTTGAAGGTAGACACTTTTTCATTTCACACATTAGACGAGGAATTTTTCTCTTCTAATAATTTATATCTTCTTTATGGATTTCTTTAGATGACAACCATCTACAAGTGATTCAAGGCACAAATATATTAACGAGATTTAACAAAAATATACAGTATATTATATAACAAGTAAAACAAATGGAAATTATAAGATGTATACAACGAATTGAAAAAATATCGCTACTTACCTCATGTATTTTCCAAGATCATATATAACTTGCTTGAGATTGTTGTCAAAGTTGTCTGGGAGAGATAGAGGTAGAACGTACTGCAACAATTATAAAATGATCTTTTCATTATTTTTCCAAAAGTAGTAAACAAAATATACTGAAAAGTACATGCATTATACAAGTGCATATAATATACCAAAATAATTACCTTAATGAAGGTATGCCAATCATGCGTTTTCATCCCTTACCCAAATTCACCTTTTTTTGTTATTATATTGTTTATGTTCATAGCAAATCCTATGGGAAATTGAATTTTTTGTATGACTTCTTTTATAGCATTGCTTTGCTACTTTGTTAATAACCAAGGAAGGGCACTTATATTAATTTGGTCTCCATCGCTATTTAATTGAATGACATTTTTCATTGCATGATTGGATTCCTGAATGTCACTACAAATTTTGACAATTTTTTCTTTGTCATGCCTTCCATCCAATATTTTCCTTAACGTTTCTGTTATATTCTTTCTGATATGCACTGTATCAAACAAATGCACAATTTGTAGCTGCTCATAGTAGGGAAACCTACTAAATTGTATGGGATAACTTTTTAGTCCCTGTGGAAGCTGACTATTAATGCCTTGACGACTTTCATGAAGCATATAAGTTAAACAAATTAACAACGGGGTGATCCCACAATAGTGGTTTACAATTTTTAGCCAAACTGGACATTGAAATTATTTTTTTAAACTAAATCTTCACATTCGGGCACCTATAGCAGCTAAACCATGAAGAATTTGAAGATGATGTAAACTAGAGTCTCGTCAAATTTTGTCTGTAGATTCTAAAATATTTTTTTCAAATTTTTGGAATTAGATTCCACTTCTTTTCCATCTCCCACGAAGCTTTTTTCAAAAACAACATTTTTAAAAAGTGGCCACCGTACAATGCATAACTTTTTTTCCATGAAGGATAAAATTCTAATTCTTTCAAATTTAGATTTGTAACTCGATATCTAGTGCTTCCACTTGGTTAGATAGTTTTTATTGAATATTTTTCTTTAATCAAGTTTCAAAGTCAAACCAATTACAATTCAGACATAGCACAACCGTATAGCATAACTTTTTTTGTATATATCAAAATTCAATTTTTTTTCTATTGGATCAAGGACTTCAATATCTGGTGCACTCATATTTTTTAATTTTTTTTTTGATAATCTGCTATTTTTCCACATGTGCAGAAAATAGACCTTCATTTTCGAAAAAAACCTATGTTTAATAAAACTAAAATATCAAATACATAATAAAACCAAAACATATTAAAATTATATTCGTTGGATAGCTTGTTCTAGGACTACCTGATTCCAATTGGGTTTGTGAAATATTCCTCCATTTTCATCCTCAAACCGAGCTCCGAAGTGCCAAAATTCAAGTTTTTTTTCTGTCTTAGGGGGGATGAGGAATAAAGGGGGTTCGAACAAACCACTAGGGGTTCACTCGAACTAGGGTTCATTCAAACCCTAGTTCATTCGAACCCCCTTCTATAAGGGGTTTTGATGACTTTTTTGGCAGGAAAGTACTAAGAGGGTTCAGCTGAACCTAGGTTCTACCGAACCCCTAATTGGTTCGGTTGAACCAATAGGTTCGTACGAACCCCTAAAATCAAGTTTTTTGCCATGCATTCATTTTTTGTGAGTTTTCCTTCCTCACTTCAATTGTAAACCACTATTATGGCTTCACCCAATGACAATCATTGTCAATTACAACATGAGTAAACACAACACAATATAAAAATATAAATTCAAAACATATCATATATGATAGATAAATAATTTGATCCAATGTATAACCTTGACGATTAATTCTATTATATTCCAACTTCCATAGGCGAGGTGTCATTCTTCGTGGTTTTGATGTAGTCTCCTCTTTCCCATTGAAAAGATGTTTTTCATAGTTTGATACTTATGATTTATGTGGAGGAAGTACCTATAGTCATCAAACACCTGCTTTCCTAAACTTGTTGAACGACGATATTTCATCTTGGGACCACAAATTGGACATGCAATTTTTCCCTTTGTTTGAAGACTTGCAAGATCATATATAATTGGATTAAATATGTCAATTTTTATAATTATATATAATGAATATATTATTTTGAAAACATGCATGATATCTACTTCATCAAATTAAATATTCTTAAAGTGCAGGCGAACATTATAACATACCACAAAAATGTGTTAGCCCTGGGGCATCATGAATTGTCCATACAAGCATTGCATGGAATTGAAATTATCTTTGTCCTATTGGTCTAGAGATGTCATACATAGTGACGACATTCCATAGCTTTAGTAACTCGTCGATAAGAGGCTCGATATATACATTCATATATTTAATTTGATACTTACCTAGTTGAAGGAACATAAACATTACATAATTATTATAACCATTTTACTGCAATATATATAAATTAATGTGCATGACTATTGAATGAAAAAAATGTAAGTCATTATGCAATAAATAAGACAAATAAGATGCTACTACGTTAAAGAAAATTGATGTAAACAAATACGTGGAACAATCATTGACAACATTATGTGCTCCCTCTTTATTGACATCCATGGAGGAATGTAATTGTTGATAACAAAAATAGGCCACATCGAGTAAATAGATCTCAGCTCTCCAAATGGATTGACACCATTCACTCCCAATGAAAGCTTGAGATTACGAGGTTCTTCTTTAAAGTGTGGCCATTTTTCCTCCATGTCCCTAAATGCAGAACCATCCGTAGGCATTCGAAGAATGTCATCTCCACTTCTATTCCATGCATGGTAATCCATAAATTGCACTAAGCTTTTGCACCTAAATAATCTTTGCATACGTGGAATAATGGGAATATAATGAAGAACCTTATGAGGCACCTTTTTTTTTAGTTGATCTGTTCGATATCTACTGATATGACATTTCGAGCATTCTGTTGCAAACTCCTATTGTTTATGATATATAATATGATCATTGGGACATGCATCTATTGCTTGATACTGCATTCCGATATCTTTCATAATGGTAGATAAATCTGGGTATGAGTGAGGTAAAATATTTGATGGTGGTAATAAAAATTCACCAATCAATCTACAACAAAAAATAATTTGTTTATATAAAGAATATTAATGGTACATATTTCATCCTTTATTTACTAGTGATGAACTAACAATAATTAAAATAGATGAAAAAAGATGAAATATATGACATACCTTAACATCTGTGAGATTGCTATGTTTGATAAACCATTCATAACCTTCAAGTTCAACAACAACAATACAACAGAGAGAAGAGTTGTTTGGGAGCCTTCATAAAGGGGCTCGTATGCTTTCTCAAGTACAGGTAAATCATGAACATCATCAAAGTCATCTTGATCATCATGATCAACTCTGCCACTAAATGTGTCATGGATCAATGTATTCGTACCATCATCTTCAACTGTGTTTTTTGGTGCATGATTATCTTCTTCCATAGGATCATTAACTTCATCTTCAATATTCATAGCTCCATGTTCATCCGCTTGTAAAACCACATTCTCCGGGCCATGATAATCCATATCATCTGCCCTAGGGTGCCCCACCTTTATAATAATGATAGAAACAAATGAACCATGATCATGATCAAGTGATTATATATATATATATAAAATGTTAAAACGATATAAAAATTTAAAAATTCAATCAATATAAACACATATAATGAATAACTTACCAATGGATGATAATCATGCCCCCCTTCAATGTGACCATGTTTCCTACAATGTTTCTCAGCTGTTGTGATTAAAAGTCATCTTGTCTTTAAGCCCTTGCAATTATTGCAAGGACAATAACATTTCCCATCACCCTTTCTTTTCAATCTAGCCCACAATCTATCAAGTGTCTCTTCATTTTGTTCTGGAATAATATTATCTGAGATGATTTTTCTTTACCAAGCTTGACTATTTAGATCTTCAAAAAATATCAAACTCACACTCCAATAATTTTTATTCATAGATAGGTAACAAAATCTAATAATTTTGATATTTTACACCAAAATTTTTTAGTATGCAACCACCCCTGCAAAAGAGAAGATAGTCTGAAGTTAATGATCCCAAAAAACACTTTAAAATGCTAATTCCAAAACTTATTAAATTCTGATTTTACTATGATTTCCAACTGTTAAGACTCCTAAAATCAGAATATTGAAATTGATCACAAACTTCCTACAATGATGGAGGTAGCGAGCTAGTAAGAGCGAGTGACCCATTCCTAAGGATCAACAAGTCGGTATCATCATTGATAATGTCAATATGGATTTATCCTTTTAGTTAAAGAAACAATGTGTCACTTCTTATGACGAGCTTATTCCTAGGGCCCTCAACATTGAGAGAGCCCTAATCGTACAAGGAAGCACACACTAGTAGAATTTGGCAATTAAATGACTAGGTGACTAAAAATTTTAGTCACAACAACTAAAAATGACTAAATTCTGCTTATTTTTTGCAACTCAGCTATAAATGAGTAAATAAATTACTAGTTTGGTTGTTGATTAAAAATTATTCAGTCACACAAATAAAAATCACTAAATAGCTAGTCATTTATTTAGTCACAATCCATTTGAATAAATAATTTAAGGAATCAAGAATATAGCTCGAAATACTCTAAAACTTTAATAAACATACCCTAAAACTTTTGTCAAAATATTATTTTCAGGTGTAACCCACCAGAATGGAGTTTTCATTTTAATAAACATACTCTAAAACCTTCGTCAAAACATTATTTTCATGCATAGACCACCAAAATGGAGAAGTGTTTACGTGAAGAATGATAGAGAACGGTGAGGAGATGTGCATGAAAGGAGGAATAGGATTCATTGCTGCTTATCTCATTCTTGCTCTACTCAACAAATCTTACATTGTTCCTGCTACTATTTGTAATCTAGGTATTTACTTGACATAGATTTGCATAATCTCAAATTCCTTTAGAGGATTTTGAAGTATCAATGTATCCTATATAGGGTTTAGAATGATTTATTTTAATTAAAAAAATAAATAAATGATGTATTTCCCTGTAATTAGATAATGTGGAGATCTCCTAAATCTGCCCCAACACATTATCCTTTTTGGCACTGTATTCATTATTCCAGCTACTAGGGTTTTTCATGTGACATCTTTAATATCTTCATGACTGTGGATTTTAAATAGATCTCAGTCTTTGCTTTAATCCTTTTCATGGTAACCCTTGAGTTCCATAATCCACCTTCAATCTCTTCTAAGAATAGTGTCTTAAGCTAGACTGCATAGTATGCATCTAAAACAAGTCCTTCATACCTGCCATTGTTCCAAACCACCACTCACTGCCTTGCTTAAAATGTTTCCTCCATAAGCACAATAGCAAGTTTTAAAATCATGGTTTCTAGTGATTGACCATTAAGGTCACCTCTTTCATCATGAAGATATAATGAGATTTTTTTCTTCAAACTCAAGGCATTATGCAAGATAACATTGTGAATTATTTGTTGTGTATGATTTTATTTTCTTGCACATTTACTGCTTTGCTAACTTCCTTTAAGACTGGGTATTGCACCCTCAACTGCAATCTCAAACAACTCACTCACTATCACTTGAAGATTCCTTTCATGAGCATCCTTCTATAAAATCAAACTATACCCTATAGAATGCCTACTTACTATAGGGGACTCATTGTTTCATGGTATTGTAGTTCTTAAGATCCTTCAACCTTATTGACACTACTTCACAGTCCACAAGGCATTATTCACTATTCTCCCATCTTTGACGAGTCTCAAAACATTGCTCAAACATGCAATCCACTACCTCCATTATACATTAATAGCTAAGAAGAAACATTGAACCTATGATTACCACTGTTACTTCATTTGGATAGTCATTCCCTGATTTCATTTTCCTTGTCTAACATTACTAAAAGTATTTAAAAAATCCTTAAGGTTAGCAAGGGGGTAAGGAAACTCATTGTTAAAATCTCCACTTTACTATGCAAGGTTTGAGCTTTATTATCTTGTCATTGTTCAACCTCTTTTTGACTATCACATCTCAAGTGACTATCATTCTTCTTACTTAGATTGCATTTACAAATGTCACTAAGCTACATAGTGTGCTTGTTATTGGCTACAATATTTAGATTGCAAGATTTTGTTATTACCTACAATGTCTCAATCTTTCGGTATTGCAACCTCACTAATCCGCTATAGTTATTGTTTATGTTTCTATGGAGGCCTAGGGTTTGTACCCTAATCATGCTCTTACCAATGCTTCTATTGGTATTAAAAAAAAATCTTAAATCTTGGGTCAGAAAATTAGTTGTCTTGACAAAGTTGTGGTATGATCTTGGATTGTATCCTAGAGTGTGTGGGAAGCTTGTGTTTGATCATTAAGATATGTAAACCTGATCAAGGAAATGTATCCTATATATCATGGGTCTTGCTTTAATACTTTCCATAATGGTTATTAGCATATCACATTATTATAGTTTGCGGTAACCCAAGATTGCATTCAAGTATGTAACAAACTTGGTTTTTAGTTTAAGCTATACACTTTTAAGTAACATTCATAAGGTTTAGAAAATATTGATCACTCTCTAGAATAGCCCATTAAACATGGGTTGTGGTTGAATGCAC
Organism: Sequoia sempervirens; assembly: GCA_007258455.2. Taxonomy (NCBI): domain Eukaryota; kingdom Viridiplantae; phylum Streptophyta; class Pinopsida; order Cupressales; family Cupressaceae; genus Sequoia; species Sequoia sempervirens. The sequence continues at coordinate 44,092,899 of VDFB02379711.1, forward strand.
TACATAATTGATATAACACAACCACTTTGCATATCAACCAGAGTTATATGATCTTTACTGCAACAAGAGGTAATCACTCTTCGATCATGCTATAATTACATCCTAACCTGTTAAACTTGAGACAACCTGATTGCACCCAATGATGATTTACACCTACATTATACAACCTGAATTAACTACATTATATGAGTGCCTTCATTTCTATCACAACATAGCCACATTAAACTTGGGTCACACATGAATGCATCTTGTATTTTTTATAGCAAAACTGTGCCACATGACCAATAGAGTTATGGATCACATAATTACAGTCACAAGAATTTGTTCCTTGGTTGTGATCTTATGGTAATTCCACACAACAAAATCTGGACATGAAATTCTCAAAACCCTAAACATCTAAAAATGAAATTTCATGAGATGTTGCTTTAAAATATGATTTTCAAACCTAGAACTACAAATATGACTTCACAACTAAATTCTGCAAAAAGACAATGACTACCCTCAACCTGGCGATATCTTCTTGAATTTTTTTTTATTTTTCCCAAGAAAATCATCCTTAGTTCTCCACAAACTGTCTCAAGTAGAGCAAAACACTGTCGCAATAAATCAACAAACTCAATTTTCTTTATGTTGGCCACAATTTGATTTTTTTCTATTTTTCATGTTTGTCGAAATTTCAATGAAACTGATAGTCGACATTTTGATGAACCCGAGGTTCATTGAAATTTTGATGAATGTCGGGGATAAACTTTCAAAAAGTTGAAAATTACACGTCAAATTTTACAAGCACCCGATGATACATCAAATTATACATATTTCGTTAGACATTTTCATTGGATTTTGCAGTCAAATGAGTTAGTGATTCCAAGGGAATATTCCTCCTTTGCACATTCCTCCAAAGGGGAATATTCCCTCCCCTTTTGCACAATTAAACTTTGTTTTAATTTTCAAAATATCCTTTTCCCTCACCCATGAGAATATTCCAAATAATATTCTCTCCCCTCTAATCATTTGAAAAAGGGAATATTCTCGCTTAGCTTCATATGCAAGTTAATTTGTGACTTCTTGTGCAAGTTAACTTTTGACCTCTTGTATAGGTCAAAAGTGTGCTTGTTTGGAAGCAATGGGAACCCTTGATTAAATCTCATCTTGCATTCTCACCCATTGATGAGAATCCATGATCCATGCCTCCAACTTCTTCCATTCTTGACTATTGATTAGCTTTTTCAATCTCAACCCTTCATTTCTCATTTGCTTTCTTATAAATAGAACACTATTTGGAGACAAATGGAACCATATTTTTTTAGAGAAAACTCATGCTATTGAAATCACTCACACTCACACTCTTTTTTTAACTCACATTTAGCATATTTTAGTTTAAATTAGTTGCATAATAGATTAGCTTCCATTAATGGCTTCCATAATGCATCCATTTAGTTAATTAGATAATTAGGGTTTGAATATTTTTAGTTTAAAGCTCATTTAGATTAGCTTAACAATTACATATCTAAATCATTCTAGCATAAATAATGGTAGATTAACTTTTGCATGATACCCATTTAGGCATAAACCATGTTTTCAATCACATCTCACAACCGTTTCATCGATTCTCTTCAATAGAATCGATTGAAACAAGCTCATTGATCCATGGGATTGGGAAAGGGTCATCGTTTCACATCAACACAACACCAATCCCACAATAGGATGAGTTTCAGATGGGTTAGAGTAGACATTTAAATGATTTCATAGTTTAGAATGCTTTGTTTTAATGAATTCCTAGTTTAACTTCAAATCAATTGATCCTATTTAGATTGAGCATTAGTGGTATGAATATGTTTCGATTCTTCATGGATCAAGTGTAATTGACCCATGATAATATCCTCGATCACACTACCACATTGGAGTTGTTGCATCAAAATGGGGAGGAGTTTCTTTGAAAGAGGTGCTTGATCTTGATCAGGCCTATGAGACACTACACACCCTTGTCCTACCCTCTAATGTAGACTAGGAGTCCCAACATGCCACTTTCCTCAAACTCTGAGGATTATTTTATATATGGGTTCATGCCTCCACAAGAGAAGTCCCCTTGCGATTTGCCAAAACCTATGGAGCAAAATTTTTCCTGTAATTTTTTTTACCCTTGCAAGTCTTCTTTTGCCCCCTACTTCTTTTCTGTGTTATGTTGGCATTGCGCCTTGAAGGCTAAAGGTTACTCTTGTATAAAAGCGTGCAACATGCCACGTGGTGGCTACATGAATTTTCTTTATATCGTCTTCCTTTTGGGCCCAAATCAGGACACATGGTTGCTTGCAAGGATTTTTCCTAAACTACCCTCACAAATTCGGAGATCGCCCACCAACATGCCACATCAACCATTTCATTGGGTGGGCTATTTCTTTTGTATATGTCTCTCTTTTGGTGGAGTTTTTCAAATAACATGATAGAGTTCTTACTTGTAGGGTTGGAATTTTGGTGTGGCATCATCATTCCTCATAGGTAATCGGATTGTGTTTTGATAGGTTGTGCTAGGATCTAATCATCCTCTGACAACATATCTTTGTAGAACTTCTACAATATTCAAAGCAATTAATGAAGCAACTAAATATTTATTAGTGAAGATTGTTACAATCTAATCAAACCCTAGATTGGATTGCAGCCTATCAGGAGCGAACACCTGGCAGTTGTTCATCTTTATTGGTTTCAATGGTGGCTCCTCCTTCTAGCTATTTAAAGGGGTTTGCAATTTAAAGAGGAAGAAGAGTTAGAAAAGATAAAAATCAGGTCATACGTTTATAATAGGGAGATATATTTTCTAGGGATAGGAGGATTTTTACAAGGCACTATATATGCTCTATGAAATGTTTAATTTGTTAAGACTATTAATTGGATTGGCATCTGACCTTTATTTTTAGTTAATTTATTGCAAGAACAAATATTATTATGAAAAAATCTTTGAGATTGTGCATTTTATGGCCTTTATCATGAATTTATTTTCCCTATATTGTTTATGTTGAATGCTCTGTGTCAAGTCTTACAAGATAGTCTTGGTAATTGTTTCATATGTCATTAGATTTTATGTTTAATGCTATCTTTTAGAAATCAGATCATGTTCATTATACTCTTTCATTTTTGGTGAAGGTTATGCTATATTTCATATCATGCTATAAGAGAAAAAGGGTTCTGTAAAGATCCAAAAGTTCATGTTAATTTTAGGATTTCTTATTTCTATTAGACCTTAGTGGATGCTTCCCACGGGGTGATTTGAACGACTATAGTTATATGCTTTCTTTAGCCTTATTCATTCATTCTCTTCCCAACAATGAAGGGTTTGTGGCATTTTGTGTCCATTTCATCAAGAGTAAGGAATTGTTAAAATTTTAAATGTTGTAAAAAATTTGGCGCATCACCATCTTTTTTTTTCCCTGTACATTTCTCTTTTCCATTTCCCAAAAAATAGAGAAGATCTATCTTCTGTAACAATATCATAGGTTATTCAATGAGGTGCAATTTCGTCCCCCACTCACTGAATTTCCCATAAGGTTGTTTAGAGAGGTGCAATATTTTATAATCAATAGAGGGTTTGGTGAGTTGTGAGATAGCCTTTGTTCATTCATCAATCCTTGTCATTATCTTTTATCATGAAGGTTTAATTACCAAACGGGGTTTGACCAAGTCAAACCTCTATTCACCCAAAAAAAACATTTTTCCTACTCTTTGTGTGTGGAAATTTGTAGGTGAAAAAGGATTGAAGATTGATCAAAAGTGCAATTTTGCAAAGTTGTCAAAGTTGCCATCACAAATTTCAAGCCACCAAAGCTCATTTGTAGAATTTATTTTTGACTTTTTGACAGTAGAATTTGGTGGAATCAATAGTGCAAATCCAGGACCATAGGACTATGGAATCAAATTTTGAATCCATGTGTAGAGAACCATTCACCCTAGGGCGAATCTATCCCAACATGACACTCAACAACCATTTTTGGTGATAGGTACACATCAGTTTACCCTTCTTAGATCTACCTAAAAGTTATAGTTTCTATTTGTTCTATCCTTTATTTCATCATTTCAAGTTTTACATTACACAATTGAGTTCATTATGAATTTTATTTTTATCTCCCCAAAGTGCATTTTAGTCATATTTGTCATTTTCTATCATAAAGGAAACAATAGATCCTTTAATAGGGTTGACTCACCTAAATGTTGAAAGTCAATCCTACCTTTGGGAGATCTCTTTTCCTAATAAAATTAGAAGAAATATAGGCACATCACATTCCTTCTAGGTTCCATTCCCCATCCCCCACTAACATATTTTTCTTTGTTTCATTTTGGTGAACTTGACATTCTTACATTATAAGCTTTTTGATTTGGAGATCCTTCAAACCCTAGATCTAGGATTTTGCATTAGTTTGCATTTCATCTCATTTAGGGTATTCAAAATTACATTTGTTTCCATTTCATTTATTGTTTTAAAATTGCATTTTGTATTATTTAAAATTTTAAAAATTCAAAAAATTTCGCACATATTATATTCATTTCACATAGTATTCTACATATTAGTGTTTTTCAATCATTTATATTAGAAAATTAAAAAAAAGTTGCATCTAGAAATTGTCATTTTGCTTGTTGTTTGTCATCAAATTGTACTTGCATTTCATCATATTTTTAAAAAAATCTGTAACTAAAAGTGTCTATTTAAAAATTGAATTAGAGACCTAAAATATCAACTCAAAAACCTGGATTTTAATTTTTTCAACCCCTCTGCAATGACCCATTTACTCTAGGGAAAATCTGTCTTTATAAAGGTCATTTTCTGAATTTCTAGGCAATAAATTTATCTCTATTTGCTTTGCATATTTTTGTTTTCAGATTTCAATTTCAGTTGTTGGCATTACAAATTTATGAAATTGTTTGCATTCAAGTTAATTGGTCAAAACAAGTGCATAGTTTAAACATAAACTTTGCATTCAAAAGTGAATATTTTTAGTTTCTTGCATTCAAAAATTAGAATATTCTTGCATGTCATACCTGAAAATTGCTATATCATTTTACTTTCTTGTATTGTACTTTCTATTTGTGGTTTCTTGCTACATCTGTTTGGTTCACTTTTTCCATTTTAGATACACTTTTGGTTTGGTGAAACTTGTATGAGTATTACAACCTAGTGTCCTATTGATAATACTTTAGTGTGACATAGTTCAAGATTCATGTCATCCCATGCTGGTATATTCATTGTGGATCTCAGGTTTTCTAACTCTTTCACTCATAGTGTTGACACTATTCAACCAATTTTGGAATCCATAGCTGAAATAATATGTCCTATGACCTCCAATCCTGTTGATGTTGAAACCATTATTGCTAATGTTCCTCAAGAAAGCTTGGAAAAAATGGACAAAGCCTTAGAAAAACTTCAAAACCTTATGAGTGTTGAATATTGTGACCACCAAAAAAGTGCACCTTTTCCTTGCTTGATTTGGGAATAATTAATGACAAATTGGACATAATTTCACCTTGTTCTACTGTTGTGAGGTGTTTTACACATCCACATTAGGTCTTGGGCCCATTTTAAGCTAAATTAACCTAATTGTATCCTAATTTAATGATGTAAAATGTATTTATTTACATCTTCACATTAAATTTGAGAGGCTTGTAAATCAAGTGGACCTAATCTAGTGTTGTAAAATGTTCTACACATTCACATGGGATTTAGGGCCCTTCTAAGCTAAATAGACTCAATTTTTCCTTAATTTAGTGTTGTAAAGTGTATTTATTTACACTTTCACATTGGATTTTTGGCCTCCTTGCATTTATGACCTTTATATCATCATTAATAAGCCCCTATGACCCCATATTGTGCATCCCAAGGCATATTTTTGTTAGTGTAATTAAATTAATTATTACATAGCATAAGTTAACTTAGGTCATACATCATTTAGTCCTAGGTTGCATTTTAATAAATCATTTAATAATGGAGTAATGTCCCCTTCCTTGTTTGTAGGGATAAGATTCCTTCTAGAAGATGAGTTGTCCTTCTAGAACTTATCTCAACATTTAATAATCTTCTAGATAGGGTTCACATGTTGTTAGATCATGACACATGGCAACATCATCTTGCATCTTGCATCTCTCTCATGCTTATATATTCAGAAATTTTGTACATTTGTAATAATCCAATCTCATAGTGTAGATCAATAGAATCTCTATTGTGCATGCCTAGTTGCAACACTTTCTGTGTGGTTGATTATCTTTCCTGGAAAAAGGCCCTCCATTGAAGACTATAGCTTCAGAGACCCTATGCATCCATAATCTCAACATGGTATTAGAGCTTGTCCATTTAAACATCAAACCTCGATCAAGAAAGTTGGTGTGCGAGATTCTTTGCAGGCTGGAGGTTTCCATTGAAGGCTACTTGTTTCCACCTAGGGTTCAAGCTATTTTCTAAAGAAAATAGAGTCAAATCCGAGCTCACCATTGTCTTCAGAAGGCCTCAAAACCCAAGGATCACCTATCCAATCATCAAAATCGGATACATCAACCTTGGAGCGATAAGAGGCATTTGGGTTTGCAAAATCAACCGTACTATTCGTACAATTTGTAGCAAAAAATCATCCCAGTCAATTGTCCTCTAAGGAAATTTTTTTTAGTAGCAGGCCACTTTTCATTTCAGAAAAATCGAGCTAATATTTCTATTATTTGGTAAAAAATTATATTTTCTATAGTTGCAGGAAAATTAAATCTAACCAACCTCCATTTTAATTCTCCATCGACATATTTGTTTGTCAACATCATATAGTCGGATTATATCATTGGGTTTTGATTTTTTTTTTGCATAGTGCATTATAAAAATCTTTCAAAAAATCCTTGGTCAGCTATTATATTCTGTAAAAGGAATTTTTTGTCGAAATCAAAAGGGTTTATAATTTCTTTATGCATCGGTATTGATATATTCTGTGGATTCAATAATGGAGTTTGATTTATTTGATATGAGGGTTTGATTTTTTAATTGCAATAGTTGCAATATTAAAAAATCTTCAAAAAATATTTTTCTCGGCTTGTTTATTCCATAGTCTATAGATAAATCCTACTTGGGTCAGCTGCTTTTATCACCTGGCAGGGGGGTGTACATTCTTTGGCAACTGGCGTACATCCTTCGTTGGTAGGTTTGTTGACCCACTTGGGGGCACATCGTCATTTGCCGGTCGAGCCTTATCACCACCGACACCTGTTCTTTATGCACCTTCGGCATATGGCCTGAATGCTAGCCTATCCGTACCCATCAATGACCATTTCTTCCTTTCACCAGTGATCAAAATTTAGGTGCCCGGTACAAGCTCTCATTGACAACCCTATTCACTGTCGAGTTCTTCTTCTCAGCCCGCCTACTCCTCACTCCAGTCACAATAACTGTGGAGTTCCCTATTTGGGGGCATGCCTTTTTTTTTCCAATGAAAGAAGATCGGTCATATTAGTGACCAAGTCCTAAGCACGGGGTGCTATAATTTTGCACCTAATTAGCTTGTAAAGTGCCACATATAGGCATTTTTTTGTTTTATCATAACTTTCACCCACGATGTCAAAATTCAACAAATGTGATACCATCGGAAAGATATTTTTTTCTAATTTCTAGTGGTGACATCTATTCTATAAATTTTTCTCATAAAAAATTCTACAGCCAACTGAAGACAAAATCATAATTTGGACTCAAAGGCTCATAACTTTGCAACTATTCATTAGATTTTAGTGATTCCAGCGGCATTAGGAAGTATTTTCAGAGCTTTTTTCATCAATCTAGACCCCTTGATTAGTTTCAACTCCAGGTACTCTTGCATTTATTTTTTCAGTTTGGTGCATTTGTTCAATAACTTGGATATCCTGAAGCTTGGAAAAATATTTTTTGATCTGGGTAGCATCACTTCAGTTGTACATCATCCTTGGAAGTCTTTATTTGTTGATGAAGGTTAGTGTCTTTGTGTTTTTTGGAGAAATTTCATCATGGGACTTGCATATACTCCTTTGACTATATTGCATAAGGGAAATTATAAACAATGGTGGGATGGGATCAGCCACGACCTCCAAACACTTGATCTATTGCCTCATTTGTATGGTATGGTTCCCCATCCAAGTGAAGGTATTCATGAATTTTCTTGGAGTTGCAGCAGATACATTGTTTTGGAAATCATTTCAATGCAAGTTGATTGTGATGTTCTGAGTACTATTGATCATTGTGATTGTCCTCACATCCTTTGGACTAATATTTGGGAGATATATGGAGATTCAGACACTCCACCATTCCCTGCTAGTCATGATTCAGAATGTCATTCTTTAGATCAAGTACCCCATGATGATATTGTTGTGTAGGAAGTTGATTTCCTTGAATCTTTCGAAGAGGTTGACAAGGTTCCTTCAGGTTCTTCTTCTCCATCAAAGACAATTGGTATCCCTTCACATTCAATGATTCCTTGTCCAAATTCATTGATTGAGGCTTCCATCATCACTCATCAGGACACATTCAGTTTTCCAGACTTGACATCACAGGATGGATTTGTTTCAAGTATCATTGACTTGGCTACTTCTATAGGTTTGGAGGAATTTCTTGAGGGGATATCACTCCTCTATTCAAATCTCCCTTTGGAGAGTTTTCTTGAGTCTCCTCATCCTTTTGTCTCAACCTTGATTGGGAATCCAAAGACTATCTTGGAGGCACTTGATTTATCTTCAACAATTTCATTTCTGAGACTTCTTTCCTGTCATTCCATTCAGGACTTGAAATTTCTTCAACATCTACCATTGGATTGGCTTCAAACTTCTTTTAGTGGTTTTGAGGACACTTCATTCAGGGGGGCTATCAAGTCTCCATCACATCCATCATAATCATTCCATCTCAGTCTTTGGATATTGTTCAACATCAATTTCTACATTGTCCTGGTTTGTCACCCTCTTCATTGATTGTGGAATCTTCATCTTCAGGCAAGGAGACATTTGAGCAGAGTTCAGAGACATCATCAACATCCACATTCATCCTTCCTTCCTTCAACTTCTATCCAGAATGGGAAGCATCACTGCACTTGCACTTAGTTATGTTTCTTCCGAAAGGGAGATAAGTTGTTTGTCGACATTGGATCATGTTCTGTCTTCAGACATTTACCATTTTTGCAGTGATCACATCTTCTGGGGGGGCTATATAGTCTCTCTATTTCCTCCCTATGGGGGGGCTATTGTATTGTATCCATGTGATGGATGGTGTACTTGGGGGGTATTTGGGAGTTCTCCATCCTTCCCATCCTATCTCACATTTTTGCATTTTCATCTCCTTTTTGGAGAGGGGTTTTGTTCCCACTGGGTTTTCCCCTTTTCTCCAGTTGTGGGAGATTTTTTGCATCTTTATCATGTACATGGGTACCTAATATTTCCTTGTAGCCAGGACCCATCATCGATCATCTCTACATAATCATTGCATTTTCCTCCCTAAGTTTAACTTATGGGGGGGTGTTAGTGTAATTAAATTGATTATTACACTAGCATAAGTTAACTTAGGTCATACATCATTTAGTCCTAGGTTGCATTTTAATAAATCATTTAATAATGGGGTAATGTCCCCTTCCTTGTTTGTAGGGATAAGATTCCTTCTAGAAGATGAGTTGTCCTTCTAGAACTTATCTCAAAATTTAATAATTTTCTAGATAGGGTTCACATGTTGTTAGATCATGACACATGGCAACATCATCTTTCATCTTGCATCTCTCTCATGCCTATACATTCAGGCATTTTGTACATTTGTAATAATCCAATCTCATAGTGTAGATCAATAGAATCTCTATTGTGCATGCCTATTTGCAACACTTTTTGTGTGGTTGATTATCTTTCTTGGAAAAGGTCCTCCATTGAAGACTGCAACTTCAAGGACCCTGTGCATTCATAATCTCAACAATTTTGATAAAAAAACCTGACTATATCAACATAAGAGCTTAAATTTTCCATTCCTCGACATTCTAGCAAGAAAAATAGCTCCTATGGAATCCATTCACCACTTTGGGTGAATGAGTCCCATCCAAGTGGGACTCATTTGTCCCAGGATGGTGAATGAGTCCCATTTGAGCTATTTTTGAGGTTTGAGTGGGAAAAAGTGGGTTTTTAATTCAAATTTCTTCAATGTTAGCTTTGGGGATAAAAATAACGACCATTTGAATAAGGTATTCATGTTATCAAGTCAAGCAAGTACTAGTTATGCATTTCAAGTCTTCATAAGGTCATTGAGATAGCTTTCAAGATCACTTGTAAGGAATTCAAGGGGATATTCTTCATCCATTGTTGCAATAATTCAAGATCCATCATCATGGCAAGGTTCTAATTGCATTACTTCATATTCATGCTTCATTATCTTGTTTCATCATTTTGGTTTAATTACCTAAAAGGGGTTTGACCATGGCAAACCATTATTCCCTAACAATCAATAATTTCTCTCTCTTTCTTTGTGTAATTGTAGATCTATATGGAATTTACAACATTTGTTATATGGCCACCTTGCATAACACAACTTGCATGCTTGTAGTGCCATATTGTTTGTTCATGAGCTCCAAGCATATGAAGTTTTTCTTACCTCATGAAGCTCAACAATCATTTTTGTGTGGTGCCTTATTAAAGTTATCAAGAGCTATAACTTTGGTATGGTTGAGCGGGAAGCCCAATCCGAGGCATGACTTCCATAGCCACTTGCGTGTGTGTGAGTGTATACTAGCCATGAGTGTATGTGTCACCTTTTTGGACTTCTCACCTAGTGGAAATCCAAGAGTTTCATCGCCTCAGAGTGAGTATTTTTTTCGGACAAACAACCTAGATCTGATCCACATTTAAGGGATCCATGGATTTGGAATCAATGTATGTTTTTACGTCAAGTTTCCTAACTCTGATTTTTTTTAATTTTTTGCCACTTAAGGGCTTGTTTTTTCCATGATGATCCTGCACATACCCACTCAATCAACATAAGAGCTTAAATTTTCCATTCCTTGACATTCTGGCAAGAAAAATAGCCCTCTTGGGACCCATTCGCCACTTTGGGTGAATGAGTCCCATTTGAGCTATTTTTGAGGTTTAAGCAAGCAAAAGTGGGTTTTAATTGAAATTTCTTCAATGTTGGCCTTGGGGATCAAAATAACAACCATTTGAGTGCCTTTCCTATATAAAAAAGCTTTGAAATCCTCATTTCATCTAAGTAACATAAGGTATTAATGTTATCAAGTCAAGAAAGTACTAGTTAGGAATTTCAAGTCTTCACAAGGTCATTAAGATAGCTTTCAAGACCACTTCTAAGGCATTCAAGGGGAGATTCTTCATCCATTATTGTAGAAATTTAAAATCCATCATCATAGCAAGGTTCTAATTTCATTACTTCATATTCATGCTTCATTATCTCGTTTCATCATTTTGGTTTAATTACCTAAAAAGGGTTTGACCAAGGAAAACCCCTATTCCCTAATAATCAACATTTTATCTCTCTTTCTTTGTGTGATTGCAGATCTAGGTGCTTTGAAGGCTTGGAGATGATTGAAGAGTAGATTTCAAACTTGTTGGAGTCATATCTCTATTGGAAAGGTCAAAATCCTCACAAAAAGTCACTTACAATCCTGAAAATCAGGGTTCTAGATCTAGACACTTGCAGGTATGGATTGAGCAGACCAAGAGCTACAAATTCCACTTTTGAGTTTCCAAAAAAGTCAAAGTGGACTCATTCACCAAGAGTGGTGAATGAGTTCCATTGTACCTATTTTTTAGAGATTTTTGTGGATTTGGATACCCATTTGGCTAAAATAGGCTCTAGTGTAGTTTTCTAGAATTAGGATTGATTCACCTAGAATGGTGAATGAGTCCCACTAGGCTTAAAAATGAGAATTTTTAGAATTTTAGAGGTATTTCCAGTCTCTTCAAGGTTTCTAAGTGCACACCATTCACATATTCAATTTTATGTTATGCTTTATTTACATTTCTAGGGATTTTCTTAGGTCATTTATCATTTGTTTGCATATCACAAACATTTTGTATTTTCCAAGTTTACACTAGGTGGTGAACCCCTTTCTTGTCTCAATCATCTCCAAGGATACCTTATAGTCATATCTCTCACATCCTTCATTGGATTGGGATCTCTAAGGTGTCCTTGAATGTGAACATTGCAAAATCAGATCCCTCTCCTTGTATCCATTTTGTGGACAAGGAAGTGAAGTATCCATTTTTGATGTCCACAAATATATTGATGGAGTTATAGTTCTTATCATAGATAACATGAGGAGAATTATTGATAATGAACCAGGAATAGAAATTGTGTGAAGCTTAGCTCATATCATTGATGACCATGTTCCTACAGTGGCTAGTTGTGCCCAAACTTTGGGTTACACTCAAAGTCAAGGTGGAAATCCAAATCCCCCCTATAATTGTGGCCTCTATTCCTACATGCACTCATTCAAGTACTACTACAACAAGAAAACCAACTAGCAATTTAAATCCAACCTTAGCTATGTCCATTGGGAATCCTTTTAGCTTTGTGAACTCAAACATCATATCTCATAACCCATCACCTCTCACAAACTTGCAATTCACTTGTCCTCCCAGCACATATACATCTCCACCTTATTCACCTCCATGTCAAAACACAACCAATGATTTCGTCCTTAACCAAATTTTGCAAAATGTGTCATCCCTCTAACAAAAAATTTCCACATTAAACTAAAATAAAAATAGACTACCCTCACAATACGTCAAACACAACCCATTTTCATTGGAGATATTGAAAGAAAAAATTATACAAGGCATAGAGATTCCTAGATTTGAGAAATATGGTGGTAAAGGAGATCCTAGCAACCATGTCTCAACATACACCACCTTATGTAGTGACTTCATTTTCGAAGAAAAGATTTTGGCTAAGCTTTTTCCTAGATCCTTGAAAGACACAACCTTGGAATAGTTTTGCTCCCTATTGAATAATTCAATTAGTTCATTCAATGAGCTTGTTGATGCTTTCCTCAACCATTTACAAGTGCATATTGGTTGCAAGATTCCCTTACCAAATTTAATGTAATGTACAAAAAAAAAGATGAAAATGTCATTGATTTCATAGCACAATACCAATTTCTTTACTCACAAATCAACATTAAGATTCTTGATGTTGATATTTAAAGAATGTTCATTAAAAAATTTCAAACCAATAATCAAGATAAGCTTGGGATTATGAGGTTCCCTTCCTTCATTCACTTGTACATGGATCTCTATGACTATCAAAATTCTATTAGTCATTGTGAAGCAAAAAATTCCTCCAACCATCCTAAAAAATCTGAATCCATGCCTCAAAAATTTCCAACCATTAAAGAAAAAAAATAAGGGCTTTATGCAAATAAATCTTCCTCAAAAAAATCAACAATTTCAATCTCAAGTGGCTTCTATAAAAATAACAAATCCATATCAATTCAGGGACATGAATAGAAAATTTAAATCATTACCCAATACCTTTCATTCCATCATGTTGCAAATCATGGGTAAGAACCTAATTACCTTATCTCCTATTAGAAACCCTAATCCTACCAAGTCTTTAACCCCAAGCTACAATCCAAATTCCTTTTGCCATTTTCACTGAAAAAATGGGAACGTTATGGAATAATGTATGCATCTTAAAAATATTGTAAAATACCTCATTGATTCTAATCACATCTAGATTGGTGGTGTTAATGATCAAGGAAATAAGTCCATTTCCACACCCAACCAAAATTTATAAATCATTACCGATCCAATGCCAAATCATGAAATCTCATTTGTTAAAGCTAGTGACACCAATAATGATGTGATGAATGATGATAACATACATAATACAACTAATAATAATAATAAGAGTGATAATGAATATAATATAGATACTATGATGGATTCATTGACATTCAACCTTGTAAGGGCCGAACCAAAATGTCTCTTAACATTGCTTTCTCACAAAATGATGTAATCAAATTTTCACCCAATGGTCCTCTTTCAATAGCTAGAAGAATCAATGACAAGACTACTAATGGGATATGAATTGATCTCGTGTGTGTAGAGAATGTGATCATTGAGGAATTATTGTTTGTGAACAAACTTATCAAGATTATTATGAACAATCCAAAGCATGGATCAAAACACATAATGGTTTTGCATGCCCTACAATAAGTCCAATCAATCTCCCCTTAATAGTTAGACCAAAGAAATTAAATGTTTCATTCTCCATCATCTCATCATCAGATCAATTATGTGAGAAGCTATGCTATCCATAGCTACACTCCATGGATTTCATCTCGTAGGTAGTGCATAAATACTTAAAATTTCCATTTGGTAATGAAATTTTCATTGTGCATCATAGTGGTTTTAATCCTATGTCTTCTCATGGAAATTTCTCATTGGATTTATTTTGGCTTGAACCTATGGAACCTATTATGTATCATGAGGATTTCTATTTCTAATATTACCAAAAGTTCAAAGAAAATCATATAGTATAATTATCTCTTAGCAATATACCTCAACCCATGCTTGAGTCTCCTATCATTGATGAAACCATGATTGAGCCAAAAGCTCTTCCAAGTAACCAAGATAAATCCATGAAAAATCCTCCACCTATTTCTTACAAAAGATCAAGAGATAAAAATACAGTTCCCATTGTGCCTCCTAAGACCAAACAAGTTTATAAACCTACAGACAAAATGGTTGATAGTCGATGGTTCCTTCCATTCATCCCTTGCGGGAAGAAAAGAAACCCATGGTTGATAAAACAACTCCTACACAATCACAACTTGCAAACTGTGCAAAAATAAATATAAATTCTAAAGAGTGAAGGCATAGACATCATGATATTACTTGTAAGTTAAAAGAAGAGAAAAAACCAAAGAAATAAAGATCAAAACTTAACTCAAGAAAAGAATGATGATTCTCCACTTTTTCCACAATAAAAACATGAAACCTCTATGGAAATTATCATTAGACCTCCTATTGTGATTAACTTTGATGATGATGATGATAACACTAAGATTGATGAGGAATTACAAAATGAGTTAAATTTGTTATTTTCCTCTTCTATGATCTTAGACGATAACGACCATGATGATCCTCATAACAAGAGTACATCACCATGTGTTGAACCTAGTGATTTTCCTAGTTTCACACTCATTGTTGTACCTTTGGCTAGTCATCCACCTTTCACATATGATGAACAAGATTGGGAGATGGAAAAATTGATTTAGATTGGCTCACATGTACCATACTAGCTTTATACCTTATTTTCATTTTATTTATGTGATTGCATGTGCATATTGTGATCCCTTGTACTATGTTGCTTGGTGTGTATTTATGTTTGTGAGCCTACTTTGGGTGACCCTTGTCACTCTATTGGTGCAACGATGTAAAGGAAGTGAATCTGTCATGAAATTATTCTATTTGTATCTACATTCTTCTATATGTCATAACCATTATCTTTTCATTTGTCTTGAGTTTTTCTTTTTGGGATGATGCATAGCATCGAGACATTTAACTCTCTTCCATGTTGACCCAAAAGGCTTCTCCTTTTTTTTCACTCTCTATGTGTCATTCTTCCTTTGTGCTTGTTGTTCTATGTGTTATTTGGGGAATGATGATGATTCCAAGCTTGATTATAACACTATAGTAAAGACATACATTGATTCCAAATCCATGGATCTCTTAAATGTGTTATCTTAGGATTACATATGGGGGGAAACCAAATTTTCATGAAGTATATTTATTTGGAAACATATGTTTGGCATATCACTTTCCAAATAAGCTCTCATGTCTCTTTCATCTATTGGATTTTATCGTATTATACTTTAAATTAATTTATCACAGCATGGTGTTTAGAAATTTCTTTAAAGTGGGGGGAATTATGCCTCCCGCTTGTTGTTTGCTTGATGTCATGACCTCTTGTTTAAAGTGTGGTCTTCTTATTTCACATGATATGTATTCTTGGTGGTGACATTGGGATTGATGTCCTTCAAGAAATTTACCTTTCTTGACATATGACATTCCTCTTAGTGGTAATGCTATGGATTGCATTCCCTAAGGTGTGAATCTTTTATCTCTCAACTAGTACTCTCTTGATGGTGATATCGAGTGTGATGTTCCCTAAAGTGAGATATTTCATGAACTAAGGAAAACCCTATTGACTATCTTAAACCAAAACTTTTGGCCACTAAGCATAACACAAATTGCTTGGCGGTGCCTTTTTTTCATGAGTGTCTAGCATAACACAACTTGTTGGCCTTGTGATTTTAGTATGTGACACCTTGTCATAGTTATCAGGGAGTATAAATTTTGGTATGGTTGATGTATGGAATTTTGTAGAATTGGCATGACTTTCCCATCACTACTTGCTTTGTGGGTTCACACCTTGATTACCTAGTGTGTGTGTTTCACTTGTTTAGGCTCATTGAGTGTGCTTCTCATAGAAACCTTACATAAAAAAAATTGCTTGTCTATGGTTCCATGAGAACATGTTTGATGGAGTTGGCATAACACAACTTGCTAGTTCATCTTTTTCTTTGCATTAATTTTGACATTGTATGATGTTGTATCTTGTGTCATTACTGCATTCACATGTCTCTTTGTGCCTTTGTTGGTTTTCAATGTGATCTTTGATCTAGGGGGCTTGATCATCTTCCTTGATCCTTGTTATTTCATATTTCTAACAAGTGTACAATTAGACCTCTCTTGACTTATTTGTCTACTTTAGTGTGAGTTTGAGCATAGGGCTCATACTCTTAGTAAAGTGGGGGCTAAATTTAGTGTATAAAAATGTAATCCTTTATATTTTCAAACTATGTTTGCATCCCATTAATTAATTAGACTTAATTAAGCTTATGATGGCCTAAATTATGCATTCCTAAGCCTTATTATTCATGTTTTTGAAAGGGAAACTGACATTAAACAAATGATAACATTATTTTAAACACCTTGGAAATTATGTCCTAGATTTAGGTCCCAAGATCCATAAACCCAAAGGTGAATGTGTCCTTAAGTTCCAAGACCCAATTTTTAATATGTTTTTGGTGAAATTTTAATGATTCAAGTTCAAGTTTCAAATGTTGGCTTATGGAATCTAATTTTTTAGGAAATTAAATAAACACCTATAAATACATAATTATTTTATCAATTCAAACTTAAGATAGACTATCATAATTTCACGAGAGTAGATATTATTGTCAAGAGCATTGAAGAGAAGATTTATCAAGCATCTACAATAGTAATCAAGATCATATCATCAAGTCAAAGTTATGTGTGTTCATATTATGTTTTGGAGATAAAATTGTGATGTTGGTTTCAAGCATTCAAGCAAGAATTCAAGCATCAAATCAAGAAATAATTCAAGCCAATTCAAGAAAGATCCAATCCTTAGAGAGATGTGCTGGAATTCAGTCCTCTAAGGGTAGCCATTAAGGGTTTGGTGAGTTGTTACATTGCCTTTGTTCATTCTGTTGGTTCCCAAATCAACAGATGTAATGAGTCCTATAGAATAGCCACTTTCTAATATTTAGACTAACATATGGATTTGGCCAACAAACAAGATTTAGTCAAATACTGAAATATCCTACACTTTTGGCTCTATTAAACCAAGGTGGGTCTCCCCAATAGTATATTTATAGATACTCTCATGTGCCAAAGTACCTAAAATATTGTAAATAGATGATTCTACTTTAGATGCTTAATATAAACAATACCCTAAAGGCTTGGATGACCTCTACAGTAATGTCTAATTTAAACATGAGAGGTATAATTCATTAAACTCCACACACAATTCAATTGAGATTGATAAGTAAATTTTATTTTTAAATTGTAGTTGCTCATAAATAGTCTCAGGAAACTACTTGACATTAAGAGATCAATTCCATATCCTAGGGTGGATTCATCCAAACCATGTAATTTAAAACCTAACACAACATTCAATATATCATAATTATGCCTATAAATTTATGCATTACACCATTGATACCATGGTGCAGGAGTACAAATTCAAATTCAAGTGAACTTGGTCTAGTTAAGGTTTTTAGGTGTTTATTTTGAGTCTTGACATTTGAACAAGGTATTTTGGACCAATTTATAATGTAACAAGTCATATAGGACATTTTAATTTGTGTTAAGATTCTTTTCTAGAGGTCTTGTGGTGGTTCAAGTTACAAGATGGGAAAAAATTGCAAGATATTGTAAAATTGCCAAAAAAAGTTGTCAAGGTGGGAAAAATGCCTACCAACAGTCAAATTTTTGAAAGTTGGTTTTCTTGGTGGTTAAGGTTGGTTGAGATAGGTTAGTTGGTGTATTTTTGTTTAAAAATACCTCACATATTCGAGCTTGAGGGTCGGAGATACTGTAATCAAAGAAAATCTAATAAACTACTTACTTTCTCTATAATTTTTTTATATTTTTAAATTACAGTCTGTAGTTACAAAGAACTGTACGTTCCCATACAGGTTCTTTTGGTCACCAATGCATTTGAATTTAATGGATTAGTGAATTAAATCTCATTTGAGTCTTATTTAGAGCATTCTTGTAGGGTTTTGTGCATTTTGTAATCAAAATTCTGACAACGGGTTTACAAGACAGTTTAAGGGCTTGGAGACTTAGAAATGCATCAATTGGCCATTCCACCTATTGTATAACCTATGGCTTAGTGGAATGGGCCAAGTTAGATAGTATTATATTTTTTGATGGTCTATTGGAGTAGAGGAAGAGATTAGAGGCATTTTGAGTTGCTATCCTAAGTGTTTTTGTGCAAATTTTGCTTGAAAATGGAGGTTTTGAACTAGGGTTTGATGAAATATTGGTGAGAGAGGTTGGTGAATGAACTTGTAAGCATATGAAGACATATTCAAGGGTGTTTGAGGTGGTGACAAGGTTTGGAAGGCATTTTTCCAATAAACCCCCATGTAATTTGCAAGAAATGAGGGCTTCATGGTATATTGCTTTGGGAAATGTGTCTCTACAAA
Organism: Sequoia sempervirens; assembly: GCA_007258455.2. Taxonomy (NCBI): domain Eukaryota; kingdom Viridiplantae; phylum Streptophyta; class Pinopsida; order Cupressales; family Cupressaceae; genus Sequoia; species Sequoia sempervirens. The sequence goes on from VDFB02379711.1 coordinate 44,111,885, forward strand.
AAAATTGTGAAATCTAGAGTTTTGATGTCTGGTGAGTGTTGCCCAATTAATTTTTTGGGTTGGTAGCAAGTTTAGAGGGGATACCCTTTGTAAAAGTGGCCTAATTCAAGGCCTAGGTCAACGTAGAAGTCATGATTTGAAGTTCCTGTCTCAAAGGAGTTGCATGAGATTTTGAGGTATGTCACAATATGCTCTAATGGGTTTATGAAACCATAAGGAGTTTGTTGGTTTAGAGGGTTTTGTGTGAGATTGGTCCCAAATTTTAGGTCTATAGACATACTAGAGAGGAAGAGAGTTTGTGTGATGAAGTGCCCATGTTAGGGTTTGGAGTTACAAATACTTGTTGAATTTAGTTGGATTTGTGTTGAGTTTTTTGGAATCCTCCATGATTGACATCAATTGGTATCAGAGCCTAGGAAATAGGTCTCTTGAGGGAGAAGGTTGAAATTTTGAGCAAGCAAAAAGGTGGAATTGGAGTAAAGATGCCTCCTAAATGAATCACTGTTGTTAGAAAAATTGATCTGTAGGCTAGAGAATTAGAAGTCCTAAAGAATGAGATTGCTACATTGAAGTCTAATGTTGGGGTCACCATGGATGAAAGAGATTCTAAAGAGGAAGAAGCTTCTAGTGAAGAGGAAGAGTTGGATCAATAGGATGTGAGGATGGTGAAGCTTTTGAAGGTTGTGAAAAGTGATGGACATAGAAAAATGGATTTTCCTAAGTATGGAGGAAAATTATATGGTGAAGAGCTCTTGGACTGGATAAGAGCCATGGAGAATTACTTTGAAAGTGAAGAAGTGGATGAATATCACAAGGAGAAGAAGGCTAAGACCAAGTTGAAAGGACATGCTTTGTTGTGGTGGAACTTTTTTCAAGATGAAAGGAAGAAAAAGGGGAAGACCAAGATTACTTCTTGGGAGAGAATGAAGAAAAAAATTAAAAGGTAAGTTCCTTCCTAGTGATTACAATGTTCAATTGCTTAAAAATCTTAAAAATCTTAAGCAAATGGATCTAGATGTGCAAGCATACACCGAGGAGTTCTATATATTAAGTACAAGGACAAAGCATGAGGAAGATGAGGAAGAAAAAGTAGCAAGATACCTTAATGGTATGAGGTATAATATTCAGGATGAAATAAGTTAAATGACACCAAAAAGAGTAGAATAATGTTTTTAAATGGCTATAAGGGCATAAGAAAAGGTGAAGAGGAGACAAGAAAGGAAAACAAGAGGTAGAGGCAATACTTCTAGAGGTAGGGGAATTTTTTCTACTCCAAGACAGTCCAATCAAGACCAAGAAGATGCTAGTAAAGGCAAAGAACAAGTGGTTGAATCTAGAGGTGGAAGAACAAGCTTTAGGGGTAGGTATGTAGATCAAGGAAGAGGTTATAATGTGTTTTCAAGAAGGTGTTACAACTGTCGTGAGTTTGGTCATCCATCCTTTAAGTGTCTTGAAAAGTTTGGTGCTACTTCTAGTGGGGGTGAAAGAAGAGGAGAAAAGAAAGTCCAAATTGTGCAAGAAGATGAAGAAGAAAGTGTCAATTTTCCAAGTCATGTTGTACCAGAATTTGGTCAATCTTTGATGCCGAGAAGACAAATTTTGAAGGCCTCCAATGAGAAGCAACCACTACAAAGGAGAAATCTATTCAATACCACATGCAAGAGAAAAGGTAAAGTATGAAAGGTAGTGATAGATTCAGGCTCCATTGATAATATAGTATCAAGAGAAATGGTAGATAAGTTAAGTTTGGTGAAATTCCCTCATGAAACACCCTATAAGGTATCATTGTTAAATGATGATCAGTCACTTCTAGTTAATGAGCAGGCTTTAGTTGAGTTTCAGATTGGAGGGTACAGAGATAGGGTACTTTGTGGTGTTCTACCAATGGAATGTTTCCATTTTCTACTTGGGAGACCATGGAAATTTGATAAAAATGCCATGCATGATGGATGGGATAATACATATCAGATTGAGCATGATGGGAACACATTTACCTTGCTTCCATTGCAAGAAGAAGTTAAGGAGTAGATCAAGATAGCCAAGGTGATTATGATGGGTAGAAAAGAGTATGTGAAGATTGAGGAAGTCAGGAATGACCAGTTGGCAGCCATGACAAAAGTTGTAGAAGTTAGGACAAAGACATTGAAGGGTGATGCACAGTTAGAAATGAGAAATGATGAGAAGATGTTAGAGATTGACCTAGAGAAGGTCAAGGATGAATTGTTGTTGATGAAGCAAAATGGGTTGAGTAAAGATGATAAAATTTTGGTTGGAACAATGTTGTTTCCTATATTAGTTGCAGAAGTTGAGGGGAAATCAAGTCTTGGTAAGGAAAAGGCTCCTAAGATTGACAATACAATGGTATATAGGTATGAAACTGAAAAGGCTTTGAGGATAGTGAATTTGGTGCATAAATTCAAAGGGAAGGATGAAGTGAACCAAGTAGAAAGGAAAGGATAGGGGCATGAAGGTATATATGCTACAAGGACAAGGTAGAGGATAGTTGGTATAGGTTCTATATTAGTCATAGATGGGAGAGAGGTCAGAGGATGTTCAACAAATCAAGGGAAGCATTATCAAGTTGTCCATGAACTCAAGAATGGTAAGCACAAAGCAAGTTTTCAAAATTTACAAATTGAGGTAGCTTTTGTAGGTCAAATAAATGAAGCTTTCAAGAGTGGAACAGTTGAATATCAATTTCTAAGAGACATGGAAACCTTTTAGGCAAGGTGTATGGTGCAAGAGCACCAATTCAAATTCAAGTGAACTTGGTCTAGTTAAGGTTTTTAGGTGTTTATTTTGAGTCTTGACATTTGAATAAGGCCTTTTGGACCAATTTATAATGTAATAGGTCATAGAGACCATTTTTGGTTGTGTTAAGAGTCTTTTCTAGAGGTCTTGTGGTGGCTCAAGTTACAAGGTGGGCAAAAATTGCAAGATATTGTAAAAGTTATAAAATTGCCAAAAAAAGTTGTCAAGGTGGGAAAAATGTCTACCAATGGTCAAATTTTTGAAAGTTGGTTTTCTTGGTGGTTAAGGTCAGTTGAGATAGGTTATTTGGTGTATTTTTTTAAAAAATTACCTCACATATTTGAGGTAGAGGGTTAGAGATACTGGAATCAAAGAAAATCTAATAAACTACTTACTTTCTCTATAATTTTTCTTTATTTTTGAATTACAGTCTGCAGTTAAAAAGCACTGTACATGCCTGCATAGGGTCTTTTTGTCACCAATACATTTGAATTTAATGTATTAGTGAATTAACTCTCATTTGAGTTTGATTTGGAGGATTCTTGTAGGGTTTTGTGCATTTTGTAATCAAACTTCTGACAATGGGTTTGTAAGACAATTTAAGGGCTTAAAGACTTAGAAATGCATCAACTGGCCATTCCACCTATTGTATAACCTATGGCTTAGTGGAATGGCCAATTTATATAGGATTATATGTTGGGATGGTCTATTGCAGTAGGGGAAGAGATTAGAGGCGTTTTGAGTTCTTGTCCTAAGTGTTTTTGTGCAAATTTTGCTTAAAAATGGAGGTTTTGAACTAGGGTTTGATGAAATATTGGTGAGAGGTTGGTGAATGAACATGTAAGAATATGTAGACATATTCAAGGGTGTTTGAGGTGGTGACAAGGTCTGGTAAGGTCTTGAAGGTAGTTTTCCAATAAACCTCCATGTAATTTGCAAGAAATGAAGGTTTCATGGTAGAGTGCTTTGGGAAATGTGTCTCTACAAAAAAATTGTGAAATATAGAGTTTTGATGTCTAGTGAGTGCTTCCCCATTGAGTTTTTACATTGGAAACAAGTTTAGAGAGGAGACCCTTTGTAAAAGTGGCCTAATTCAAGGCCTAGGTTAGCATAGAAGTCACGATTTGAAGTTGTTGTCTCAAAGGAGTTGCATGAGATTTTGAGGTATGTTAAAATATGCTATAATGGGTGTTTGAAACCATTAGGATTTTTTTGGTTGTGAGGGTTTTGTGTGATATTGGTCCCAAAATTTAGGTTTGCAGACCTACTAGAGAGGAAGAGAGTTTGTGTGATGAAGTGCCAATGTTAGGGTTTGGAGTTACAAATACTTGTTGAATTCATTTGGATTTGTGTTGAGTGTTGGAATTCTCCTTGATTGACATCATACCAACAACTAAACTAGCCATACTTAGCAATCCTAGCACATAACTGCATAAACCTCCATTTGTGTTACTACAAATTAACTCATTCTTTGAATGAGAGTAATAAAATTAAACATACATGGAAAGACAAGAAGCTGAATAATAAAAATATTTGATTACTCATATTTAGAATTTATGCAATGTGAACAATGGAGACAACCACTTTAGAATATTATGTCATTTACATTAAATTATGACTATATTGTAATTACATTCTTCATTACAAGACTTAGACCACTCTAGAAACCTAAAAACCAACAGTATACATCTAAACCCTTTTTACTAAAGTGTTCCCGTGCAAACCAAAATGTGCAACCTCTAAAAATGAGAAGAAGAAAGAAGATATAGAAGAAGGAGAAACCATAAACTACATCTACAATTGACACCTAGATCCATTCTTCTCCATTGATCTGTAACTGCCCTTGCTTCCTGAAGAAGTTTCAATTTGCACTTTGATTCATGCATCTTGCATTCACCTTCCCTCTAACACAAAATATTACCTTCATGACCACCTTCTTTCATCAATGCATTCTTCTTAAAAATATTGGTTTATCACCAAAAAAATCCCTTCACTCAGAAATCAACCTTGATCGTGAAAATATTCACCCACTTGTTCTGTCCTAAAGTTGAAAATTTATTCCTCCACCATTTTTCCCTGTAACGTGAAAATTGTGCTCTCCATGAAAGAAAACTTTAATCTACTCACTTTGCTTGGATTTACATATATTTTCACTTTCCAACACATGAATTATTCTAGCTTTTAAAGCCTTTGAATTATTTTATATGGGGTTGTAAAATTAAAATATTTCACCTGTCCCCATGCTTTTTCATCCCACATTATTTGCCAGTAAAGAAAATTAATTCTTTATTTTTAAAAATGGAGACCTTTGAATATTTAACTTCAGTCTTATAACATTCCATACCCATATTTCACTTTTCACTTTACATAGTGAAAAAATTAAATATTTCACCAACACCAAAATCCTTTTCATGTGCCCTTCATTTTCACCTCATATTCAAAATATTTGCTTTATCACTTTATTGGGTAATATTTAAATTAATGTTCTATTCCTTTAAAAATGTTACAGGCCCACATTGAAGCATCCTCCAATCCCCGCTATCCTATTGCTTTTTGTGATGGCAACCAAAATTTGCTCAGGCTGGTGGGCATACCACATTTATAAAACCCAATGCAATAGACCAAGGTTGCATGAAATATTAAAATTTTAAAATATTTTATAAACCTATCCCCATGCTGTCATTGAGCATAGCTCCATGATGGTGGGTCCCCCATGGGCTGACGAGGAATGGTGGAAATTCATCCATATTTCCTCTAGTTCACCTAACCATTGATCAATCCTTTGTTTTCCCTAATCCAAGCTTTGTAACATCACAAAAATTGCAGTATAAAACTCCTTCAAACAATTTTGATACATTTTCATTGGAAGGGTGAGCTGCTCCCTCTGCAAAATTTGCACATGCTCAATCCACTCATCATCAATCATCAAACAAAGAGGTCTCCATTGGATGATTAGTATCAATTTTCTCAGTGACCTCAACTACCTTCTTAGTGCCTTGATTCTGAATCTTAGGAATTTTAGTTTGATCCTCCATTATGTTTTCAATAGGTTCAATCTTACTAGGCTCTATTTTCATGTCATCATTCAATATTTTCAAATCTATAGGTAACTGGCCAGACTTCAAGACCTTTTTGAGCCTAGCAACTTCTTCAAGAATTTGAGAGTTCACAATTGCCGCCTTGATGGCTAATATTTTCTCTAGTGTAGGAGGAATGACTTTTGGTGCCTATTGTTTACTTGGTGCCTTTGTCACCATGGGAACCTTACCTTGAGTAAATGTTTTTACTGGTTCTCTCTTAGCATCCTCCTCAGCTTCTTTTGATGCAAAGAAATTTTCAGCTTCCAGCCTTCTCCATCACATGCCAATTGCTCCACCACCATCAAAGTTCAAACCATTTTGTGGCAGTAGTGCAATACCTCCTCTAGGTGTGATGTCATTGGATTTCCCCGACATCAAAGAGTGACATGTAAATTTAGGTCACCAAGCGCACAACCTCAATAGTCTTTATTTGTAACCCTACTACCGTTTGGATCCACCCAACCTCACAATGCTTGAGCTATCCATAATAAAAATAGAATTTCCTCAAACAATTTTGATACATTTTCATTGCGGGCACAAACAACTAACACACTAGCACATTGTGGAAGAGAAATTTCCCAATCACTGATGAGTCTTTGACAACATAGAAACTCACTTCTGTGTAGTGCTCAATCCTTCTCAAGGTGTGCTTCTAGGTTCCTTGGATCCTTCCCTTCTATTTGAAAAGAGTAGTTTATTTTTTGTTTGAAGAATTTAGGCTGAAATCCATTTTTGGTGGGGCACTTGATCAAACAATTCACAAGAGTTGTCAATGCTTTGAAAATTTGAGGAGCATACTCATGTACCTTACATCCACCAATTTCATTAATTTAAAACCAATGTCATTTTCAAATCCCTAAAATTTTCATTTCTAACAATTACAACATTCCATGGGATGACTTCTTTGAGAGGCAGCCACTTGACAACTCTGTATACCTACATATGCTTCTATATAATGTAGAGACCCTTAACAATGTTAGCCTATATAAAAGGTTTTCTTTTTCAATATTCTATGGTAGTTCAAACAACCAAGCAAAATTGAATTGTGTGGTGATTTATTCGATGGTGACTTCAAGTCATTGCCTTCTTCAAAGACTTAACATGCATAAGAATTCTTCAATTTACTATTCTTTGCTTTTTTTTGAAACCATAAAATAGAGAGCACTAAACTTTGATGTAGCTGGCCTTGCTTCTGAATTTCAATGATAGAGTTGTATGCTACATTATAATCACTTCCATGTTTCTCTGAAACAAGTGAACAATGTTCGAATTCATCCTTTGTAACTTCATAACCAGAGTAATTTTCTTCCTAGATATCTTTGCTATGAATGTCCAATATAACACCATCTTCTACAGAGGCACAATAATTGCTATTGCTGCTCAAATACATGCACTCTCTAAGTTGTAAGCCGTTCTTAATTTTTACATTCTTGAAACACCTTTTTCCATAGCCAACTATTATGAAGGGACAAAAGCTTAAACAAGGGTCTCCTTTCAGATGATTCCTCTCAATCAAGCAAATTGTTTTCCTACAACCATCATATGTAAACTCATCCACATCATAGGCATCTGCAACAACATTTTCACCTTCACATGTGTAAAGCATGTTGGGTCCCCATGTGGGCCCAACTAATTTTTTTTTCAAACAAGTTTTCAACTAGAATTGACATGACACTACTTCTTAATGCATTTGAGGTGAAAAAATGAATTGGGTTGTCATTAATGCTTTCTAGCAAATTTGCACAGTGATCAAAACTAGCCAGGTGGGCCCTGGAATTGCCCTGGAAAACTAGTCAAACAACCTTTTAAAGTCATGAAAATTTACAAGCATGTAGAAATTTGACTCAAGAATGCAGTGCAACAAACAACTTGGAAAAATAAATTTTGAGGTGCAAGATATTCAATGCCAAATTGGCTCACTTAGGATTTTTTGCAATTGCACCTATTGAAAACCAGTTAGGGCTCACCAAGTTGCCACTTTGAAAAAATACCAAATCATTTCCTAGGGAACTACCACTAGACACACTAGATAATTTAGGTCCACTGAGTATATGTGCAAGAGGGATTTCCTTGAATCATCATTCTTCACTAGATATTAAGGGTCAAACTTGACCTCCTTGAAAACATTTAGGAAATGCAAATGCAAAAACATAACAAACTGCATCAGCTTTCAGCCTGGTAAAAATATCAAATTAGATCATGAGACTCTAAAACTAGACCAGGGAGCATATGAATGTGGGAGGAATGCAAGGCACCAATCCTTTCATCTTGATGATTACCCAACAGTGAAATGTTAACTCGAACAGGAGGCCACTTCGTAGAATTGAAAGTTTACAAACAACAAAATAGTCCTAGAACCCTCCAACTTTTCTTTTCAAACCCTATCAAAAAACATCATGGGAAGCTAAAAACTGACATGCACGTTAACATATGTGACATGAGTACACCCACAAAAGGATTTGACATGAAAATCAACTAGTTCTAAATTATGACCCTCCAAAGTAGGTCACTTGGGAAGATTTTTCAAGGGAACTTCTAAGTGTGCAAAGCAAAACTTTACATCATGGGCACTTTAAATTTGAAAAATATGAAGGTTCCATCACATACATCAATCCTTTTCATTATCTTTTATTATCATGGTTTAATTACCAAAATGGGGTTTGACAAAGGGAAACCCCTAGTCACCTAAAAACAAACATTTTCCCCTTTTTATGTGTGAAAATTTGCAGGTGAAGAAGGATTGAAGATTGATCAAAATCACAATTTTGCAAAGTTATCAAAGTTTTCATCAAAGATTTCAAGCCATAGAAACTTATTTACTTTTTTTATTTCCAACTTTTCGACAGTGGAATTTGGTGGAATCGAGAGTGTAGATCTAGAACTAGAGGATTGTGAAATCAAATTCTGAATCCTTATGTAGAGAACCATTCACCCTAGAATGAATCTATCCCAGCAAGATACTCAACAACCATTTTTGGTGACAATTACACATTAGTTTACCCTTCTCAGATCTTCCTAAAAGTTGTAGTTTCTATTTGTACTATCCTTTATTTCAATATTTCAAGTTTTGCATTGCACAATTGAGTTCATTAGGAATTTTATTTTTATCTCCCCAAAGTGCATTTCAGTCATATTTGTCATTTTTTGTCATAAAGGAAATAGTAGATCCCCTAATAGGGTTGACTCACCTAAAGGTTGAAATTCAATCCTACCTTTGGGAGATCTCTTTTCCTAATGAAATTAGAAGAAAAATAGGAACACCACCTTCCTTTTGGGTTCCATTCCTTATCCTCTTCACCTCACCTATTTTTCTTTGTTTCATTATTATCCATACTTCCAACCCAATCAACATTTGTATATGCTAATAGAGTAAAATATTCACTTTTAAGATACCATAGACCATAGTCAATTGTACTCTTGACATATCTAAGAAATTTATCTTTACTAAATTGACATGAGATTCTTTATGTGTAGCCTGAAATCTTGCAACCATGCACACTTCTTGCATGATATCAAGTCTTGATGTAGTTAGATACAACAAGCTTCATATAATTGATCTATACATAGTTTGATTTTATCAAGAGATTCATATATTTTTTTTAACTTAAATCCAATTATCATGAGGCTACTTACTGGTTTTCTATTTTCCATCCAAAATTTCTTGAGCATCTCCTTAGCATAGCTAGTTTGAGATATGTATATCCCTTCATTAGTCTATTCTATTTGTAGGCCAAGAAAAAATGAAATTTATCCAAGCATGGACATCCCAAATTCATTTTGCATTTGAGTAGAAAAACCTTGCACATTCTATTGTTGCTACCACCAAAATGATGTCATCTACATATACAGCAATAATTAACATATGCTCACCTTCTAATTTTAATATAGATTGCTATCTGCACATCCTCAATTGAATCCTTGTAATTTCAAGTACTAGTCTAGACTCGAGTACTAGTCTCTAGGTGCCTATTTTATACCATGCAAGGCTTTCTTTAGTTTGAAAACATAATATTCTTCTTTTGATAGTTGAAAACCTTTAGGTTGTTCTATGTAGACTTCCTCTTCTAGGTTTCCATTCAAGAAGGTAGACTTGATATCCCTCTGATAGACTTTGAATCCTTTATGAACAAAAAATGCTAAAAACATTCTTATAGCTTCCAATCTAGCAATTGGAGCAAATTTTTCTTCAAAATATATACCTTCCATTTGTGCATATTCTTTACATACCAATATGGCTTTATTCCAAGTTATATCTTCTCCATCCTCATTGAGCTTGTTTCTAAAGACCCACTTTATTCCTATTAAATTCTTGTTCAAAGGTCTCGAAACTAATTCCCAAGTTTTTTTCTTTTCAATTTGGCTTAGTTCTTCTTCCATGGGTTTTAGCTAATTTTAATCTTTGCTAGCTTCATCAAAAATTTTAGACTCAATTTCTAACATTAGAGAAAAATTAACTTACTCTTTGTTCTTTGCAAATCTTCTCCTTTCTGAACTCCTTAATCTTTATTTCCAATAATCTAATCTATGAGATGATCCTTTTGGACATATCTTGTACGTGAATTTTGATTTCCATCTTCTGATTCTTCATTAGCTATTTCTTCTTCAAACCTTGATTCTTCTTCACAAATATCTTTATCAGGTTTAACATGTTTCATGTCTTCATTAACCTTGACATTTATACTCTCTACAATTATTTGTAGCATCTTATTGTAACATTTCTCTAGGCTTTAATTTGAGTGGAATATCTAAGAAATATTCCTTCATCACATCTTGAGTCAAAGATTCCTAAATTGTCTTCATCTCTTCTAATGTATAATTTGCTTCCAAATATTCTGAAGTATTTAATAGATGCAGGTCTATGATACCATAGCCTATAAAGGGTTTTCTCATTGTTTTCCCTTAGTTGAACTCTTTAAAAGTATATATTGTAGTATGTACTACTTCTCTTCAATATACATTACGTAACTTGGCCTCATTTAGCATTATTATAGCCATTTTTTTAACTGTCCCATTCTTTCTCTCAACAACTCCATTATGTTGTGGAGTCCTTGCTCTAGAATATTACCTTATGATTTGATTTCATTCACAATATTCTATGAATTCATTTGAGGTGAATTCTTCACATCTATCATATCTTAATCATTTGATTCTTAGTCCAATTTCCTCCTCAATCATGGACCTAAAGATTTTAAATCTTTCAAATTCCTGAGACTTGTCCTTTAGAAATGTTACCCATGTCATTCTTGAGTAATCATCTATTAGTAACATGAAGTATCTCTCTCATTTCAATCCTCTTATCTTTGTAGGAAAAAAGGATCAATATACATTAATTCCAAAGGTTTTGAAGTTGCATATTCTTTTTTCTGAAATCTAACCCTTTGTCTACTTTCCTTGCTAACATTATTTGCATGTAGTGTTTGTAGGTTTATTTATCTTAAGCATATGTCCAACAAGCTTCTTTGAGCTCACCTTTACTAGGTTATCAAAGTTGACATGATCCATTATTTTGTGCCATAACCATCTCTCATCAGTCTTTCCCATAAGAAAAATTCTATTATTCAATTCTCTAAAGTTATAAATAGTGCTTTTAGTTATTTTACCTTCTACAACTATTCTACCTAATTTAGCTTTTCTTATATTACAACCCTCTACACTGAATGTGACTTTGTATCCATTATCACACATTTGACTAATACTTAGTAGATTATGCTTTAATCCTTCAACATAAAGGACATCATGTGGACACAACTTTCCATCTATACTAAGAGTTCCTTTGCCACAAATTATTATTGTAGTATTGCCTCCCAAACTAACAGATCCATCTTTGCAAATACTTAGTTTGATGAACATGCTCTTATCACCAATCATATGTTTAGAAAAAACACTATCTATTACTTGTTGACATAGAAAAAGTAACCCTTCTAATTTTGCTCATGTTTAGGCCCTCGTGATTTTGGTTTGATTTTTCCTTGATTTAATGTTGTAATGTGGTCAACATATTCACATTAGGTCTTGGGCCCTTGTGAATCATTAAGAATTCTATGATGTCTTGTAAAAGTGTTGTGAAGTGTTGTAACCCACTTTCACACTTTTCTAGGACCTTTCCATTATAATTCACTTAAATAACCTCTTTTTATCACTTACCAAGTCCTATTTGAAAGTGTTGAAAGAGTTGTAACAAACTTTCATGCTTTTCTAGGATTGTCATCAATAATTCAACCCTTTCTTATGTTTAAATGGCCCCTTAACGCACTTTTCAGCCCTACTTAATTGTGTTTCAGAGAATAATCCCATTAAAAATCATTAAATACACTTTAATTCCTGACACTCAGTAAAATTTCCCTGGTGGGACCAAGTTGCCACCTAGAGTGACTTAGTCCCACTAGGCACAAAAATC
>VDFB02379711.1:44124212-44167600 GCA_007258455.2 Sequoia sempervirens
TGTTAGAGGTCTCACCAGAGGAAGAGAAGGGCCCAATCAACCAAAGGAAGTGGCCTTGTGTGGTATTTCTTTGAGTTTATTTTATTTTTGTTCAAAGGATATTAAATATGGAATGTTAAACCAGTTTGAATTGTTTTCAATAGTTGTGTTTAAATCACTTTTAAGCTAAGTTCATCTTGGTTATAATGGTTTATTAAATTTATTATAAAGTTTATTGGGTTAATCAAGATTTAGATGTTGTTTGTAGAAATTAAGTTTGACAATTATCTGTTAGGTTTAATAGAGGTAATGATGAAAAATTATGGAAAGACGAAACTGAAACTTGTTTGGAATTTACACATGGAAATTAGTATTTATGTTTTCTAGAGAGTCTTTGAATCTTATGGGGAAAAGGAGACATTAATAAGCTTTCCTTGGATGATATTGTTGAAATATGTAGAAACCGCTCTAGGACTAGAGTAGGGACTAGAAATTCCCGAAGAAACAAGGATCATATTACTCATGTGTCTCAAGTAATGGAGGAATTAGAAAAAATGAAAATTTATTTACTTCTTCATCTCAAAATGCAAGGAGATAAGAAGAATATTGAGCCTTTATCCACTTATTGTTCCAAGTGTAGAGGGAAACATATTTTAAGAGAGTGTCCATTGAATCAAGTTGATATTTGTGAAATTTGTGAGAAACATCACTCCACAAGTTCCTATAATATTTTGGCTATAATTAAGAACAATATGAAGAAACCACTTGTGGTGGAGGAAGAGCTTAATTATGTTGGCTAGAGATCTCAAAACACAAGGTATAATGCTAATCAAAGGCAATATGGTTCTACATCTAATTGGAATCATAAACCTTGGAAAAACCAGAATCAATGGATCCCTCCATATCAACCACAACCACCACCTATATTTTGGGGTCAACCTAAATGGATGAATCCTCAGTGGAACCAGTCACAGTGGCAAGCTAATCAATAGACGCAGTGGTACTCAAATCAACCATCATGGCAACAAAATCATATGCAGTTTCAACCATGGAGAAATAAGGGGAAAAAATGTCCCTGGGAACAAACATCCCCATCAATAAATTCCCCTAATCCTACTAATGAATAGGTAAAACAGCCTCAATTGCCAACCCAACTGGTTGCAAATCTAATAAATAATTGTAATGATACAAATTCACCTAATTTGAACGTGATTGATGCTAATGATATTTTGTTGAGAAATCAAACTATTCAATCTACACCAATAGAATAAGTTCAAAAAGGTGGGAAAGAAAATGAGAACTCAGAGGAAAAAAAACTTTGAGGATGAACAAAAAGTCAATCAAGCACCTTACCCTGAGCAGTTGGAGGAAGAAAATGTCACTCCCGAAATCTCCCAACCAAGTTACATGAATGTAGTAGATTCTCAACTTATTCATGAGTTGAAGAAGATTAACACTAAGATACCATTGTTACAAGCCATTAAAGACATACCAGAGATAAATCAGTTGGTTAATTCCCTTTGCATGAAACTCCAGGGAGGAAGAAAAAATTACCTCTCACAATACAAATAGGGACAAAACTCACTGATGTGTTATCGGGAAGATTGCTTCCTCAAAAATATAATGATCCTGGTAGTCCTGTAATAACCTTGAGTATTAAAGGAGTTGAGATATCCAATGTTCTAATTGATTTGGGAGTTGCCATAAATGTTATCACATTTGATATTGTTGAAATGTTAGGAATGACAACTGTTTAGCCCACAACAATTGTTTTACAGTTGGCTGACCAATCTACTACCAAACCTAAAGGTGTTATTGAAGAGATCATGGTCACCATTGACACATGGAATTATCCAGTTGAATTTTTGGTTCTTAAGGCCAGAAAGAAAGATTTCGGTTATCCAATTATCTTAGTCATACCATGGCTGGCTACTACTGTAGCCTTAGTAGATTGTAGATCTCAAAGTATGATCATTTCAAATGGTCAGAAACAGAAAGAGTTGTCACTCTATCCTCTAGAAAAACCATCAATTCAACCTAACACTCAACTTTGGGTTGATGAGGATATGAAATCAGAGGGTGATGGTATTGTAGAGTTAGCTATGGTTACTTTGGTTGAACATTTTGAAGAATGTGAAGAAAAATAGTTTACTTCTAAAGACACTAATCAAATTGAGAAAGGAAACTTTCAAGAAACATTGCATCAACAACACTCTTTTCCTATGAATACGCTTATTGGAAATCACCTTGATTCTAAAAATGATACTAAAGAAATTATAGTAGCTGGGGATAAACTTCTCAACATTAATTCATCTTTGTCCCCAACACAAGAAAAAGAATTGAAGGAAATTTTAGAAAAAACATATTGAAGCATTTGCTTCAGAATATAAGGATATGAGAGGAATTCATCCTTCAATTTGTATTCATCATATTTACACTGAAGATGTAAAACCAATTAGACAAGGTCAAAGGTGAATCAATCCTATTCTTCATGATATTGTTAAACAAGAAACAGAAAAGCTGCTAAAAGTAGGGTTGATTTACCCATTATCTTATAGTCAGTGGGTTTCTCCATTGGTTTTTGTTCCCAAGAAAAATGGTAAATGGCATGTGTGTGTGGATTATAGAGAATTGAATAAAGCCACAAAGAAGGATCATTTTCCATTGTCATTCATTGATCAAGTACTTGATAACCTAGCTGGAAGCAATTATTTATCATTTCTTGATGGCTTTAGTGGATACAATCAAATCCAAGTAGCTCTTGAAGATCAAGATAAAAATACTTTTACCTATCCTTGGGGTACATACGTTTATACAATTTTATCATGTGGACTATGTAATGCACTAGCCACTTTTGAAAGAGTAGTCCTTGCTATTTTTTCAGATTTCACAAATTCGTGTGTTGAAGTATATATGGATGACTTTACAGTTCATGCAAAAACATTTGAGAAAGCACTTGAAAACTTAGAAAAGGTTTTGCAGAGATGTAAAGATCATAGGTTATCTTTAAATCATGAAAAGAGTTTAGTTATGATGACAAAGTGTATTGTTCTAGGACATCACATCTCAAAAGAGGGGATAAAATTTGGTCCCAAGAAATTAGAAATTATTCAAAAAATTGAGATCCCATGAACCAAACTGGTGTTTGCAATTTTCTTGGGCATGTCGGATATTACAGAAGATTTATTGAAGGGTTTAGTAAAATTGCTAGACCTTTGTTTACATTACTCAAGAAAGAAGAGGAGTTTGTATGGATAGATGATTGTCAAAAATCTTTTGAGACAATTAAAAAAGCTTTAACAACTTCTCCAATTATCAAAGGACCTATTTGGGGAGTTTCATTTTACATACATTATGATGCATCCAATTTTGCTATTAGTGTGATATTAGGACAAAAAGATGATAATAATGACATGCATGCAATCTATTATGTTAGAAAAAATCTAAATCCTAATGACAGAAATTATACAACAACTGAAAAAGAATTCTTAGTTATAGTTTATGCAATTAACAAATTCAGTCATTATATTACAAGTTACAAATTTTACGTACATACAGACCATGCTACAATTGAATATTTGATGAACAAAGTTGTAGTATGTGGACTCATTATAAGATGGTTACTATTGTTGTAGGAATTGGATGTGTCTATCATAGATAAGCCTGGAAAGGATAATTTTGTTGTTGACTTCCTTTCTAGAATTATTTTGCAGGATGATCGAGAACCAGTGGATGGCACATTTCTAGATGAACATTTATTTGTAATATCAATTCATGAACCATGGTTTGCTGATCTTGCAAATTACCTTGTAATAGGGAAGTTTCCAAATCACTTTAGTCATAAACAAAGAAAAAGGTTAATTCGTGAAAGTTCTAGATTTCAATGGATTAATGGAATTTTATTTAAAATGTGCCTTGATCATGTTCTTCATAGATGTGTTGCTAAGTTAGATGTCTATGATGTTGTGCACACCTATCATCATGATCCAGAAGGAGGACACTATTCAATAGTTAGAACAGTTCATAAGGTCTTAGGAGCTGGTTACTTTTGGCCATCAATGACAAAGGATGTTACATTCTTTGTTAAGCATTTTGATGAATATCAGCAAATGGGAAGACCTATTCCAATAATGGAGATGACATTTTAGCCTCAAATAGCTCTAGAACCATTTGAAAAATGGGGAATCAATTTTGTGGGACCTGTTGATCCACCTTCTAAAGGGAAGCATTATATCCTAGTTTGTATAAACTATGACAAAAAGTGGGATGAGGTGAAAGCATTGCTAGCAGCACAAGATGACAAAGTAGCTAAGTTTTTGTACAAACAAATTCTTTAGATATTTGGTGCACCAAGAGAAATAGTTTTAGACCAAGGACCACAGTTTGTATCAGTGATGATGGAAGCCTTTATGTAAAGATATGAGATGACACATAGGAAATATTTTCCATATCATCCTCAGACAAATGGACAAGTTGAATTCACTAACTAAGAATTGGAGAATATCTTGACAGATAAATTTTCATTAAGGAAAAAAAACTAGGCAGAGAGGTTAGATGAAGCAGTATGGGCTTACAATACCACATGAAAAAAAACAACCAGATTTTCTCCATATGAACTTGTGTATGGGAAAACTCCAGTCATGCTTATTGAATTTGAATTACGAACATTGAAAACAACATTAGAAGTTGGAATTGATTTACCTCAATTGGAGAAAAGTAGAATTTTATAGCTAAATAGACTGGATGAGATGAGAATGGTAGCTCTTCAACACATAGAGGTGATCCAGAAGCAAAGGAAAGAATGGCATGATAAGCATATTGTGACCAGATAGTTCAAGGAAGGAGATTGGGCATTATTATTTGACTCCATGCTTCAAGAGTTTAAGGGAAAATTCCATACAAGATGCTTAGGACCCTATGGGATAAATCAAATATTTGAAAATGGAGTTGTTCAATTAGTACCAATTGATGGAGAAAGGAGAGTTGTGCTAGTTAATGGTCATTGATTGAAAATATATCATAAGCCAACAACAAAGGAGAAATTTTTATCAGATCTACAACATAGAATTGAACATTTTCTCATGGAAGACATTTCTTCCATGAGAGAAGATCTTTGAACCTTTAAAGAAGGCATGAATAAACAAGGTAAATTGAAAACCAACAAATGGTGGTTTACCTAGGGAAAAAAAGGAAGTCTATTGAAAACCAACAAATGGAGGTTTTCTTTCAAAAAAAGAAATGATAAGATGACTGAAAACCAGCAATGGTAGTCTATCTGGGTTAATTTCAAATAGCTACTAAAAGCTCCTAAAGTTCAACTCCTAAGAGCTCCTAAAGACTCATGATGACTCCTAACGGCCCTTGAAAGTCTCGAAGGCTTGCAATAAATAAAGGTGTGCATTTAATGTGATTATTATTCTCAAAGTATTATTTTCTAAAGTAGTTAAAATAATGTAAAGTAGGTAAATATTTATGAGCTTACAAACCTCTACCATGTTGTTATTAATAGTTAAAATAAATTTATTTTAATCATTACAAGAGGTGGCAAAGAAGTTGATGTAAGTGTGATGTGACATTCAAATGATGTCTAATATAACTATAGGCATGTTGAGATTCACCTGTCCTTTCAAAATCCTTTCAAAATTAAAATGACATGTGTCAGGGGCGTCGCCAACTTTGCAAATTGAATTGCTACTACAAAATTGTTGCGTGCGAGGAGTTTGAAGTAGTAGAGGAATTAAATGAAAATAAATAATGACACATTGTGTCATTTTTCAAAAACAATTCTTCACAAACAAGAAACAATCATTCTGGAAATTTTTTAACAAATCAATCTACCATTGTTGAGTCCACCACTATTGATAGAAAAAGATGGGAAACAAAAGGAATGCAAAACCATAAAATTTTACTCTTGATTTTGAGACTATGAGGTTGATGAGAGAAGCAGGATGGTTGGATTTCATTATGAAGTATGAAGGATTTCAATAGGAAATTGTGGAAGAATTCGTAAGGAATTTCCATGTTAATGTCGCAAGAGTTAGGGATGAGACCATTGAAGTTACTCCTAAAATCATAAGTGAAATTTTATGTATTCCTACTGGAGGGAAGCCAATTAATAAGGACTTGGTAAAATTCGATGAGCTGGTGTCAGCATTTCATCAAGAACTAGAAAAGAAGCTTGAGATTCTTTTGCATAAAAGAGATCAGCAGGGAATTGCTCATAACATCTTGGAAGAACCTTGGAGAATTGTTGTAATGTGGGTAATGAAATTCTCCACATTTGAGGGACAATACGACACAATATTAGGGCTAGGAATGAAAATGTTGATACATTTGAGGTATGGAAATACAAAACCTACTGCTAGAATCAATTTACCAGCATTTTTGTTTTCACAAATTGCTTCAATGATTTCCCAAGTAAAATCTAGGGGAGATTCATCCATAAAATATCATGGTTTAATTCATTTGATAATTAAACATCATTTCTTTAAAAATAATTTGGGAAACAAAGTTGGCTTGAATTTTTGTTCGCACCTATTGAGAAATAGAAGGAAAACCCAAAAAGGGGCCCACTACAAAAAGGGAAAAATTAGAAAAGGGAGAATCTTCTAAAGAAGAGCAGAAAAAGGACAACATAAAGCTATAGGAATCCACTAGAGTGACCCATAGTGCTTCCAAAAAGAGAAAACAAGAGTTGACTGAAGAAAACCCTAGTACAGTTGAAACTATTGTGTTGAGGAAAGCCCTATCTCTTAAACCGATAAAGAGACTTTTGAAGTCCATGAAGAAATCCAAACGCCAGTGCAATCCCCTGAACAACCTCACAGCCCTCCTAAAAGAACCCCTATAACTAAGGTTCATGACTCTATTGAAGAATCTGAAGCAAAGTCAGAAGAAAGGGAAGCCTCAGAAGAATTTGAGGATGAAGAGGTCGAAAGATCCCCTTCTCCTTCCTTGAATTTTGAGAGAAGAAAAGTAAAAGAGCCACTAATTGAAGATGAATAATTTAATGACATACAAAATGAAGAAGAAATGGAAAAAAAAGAATTGTTGAGGAGAATGAAATTTCTAGGATTTAAGCTGAGTTAGAATAGGAAAGAAAGAACATGTAATTTCTTGAGGAAAATTTGAAAAGAAAAGAGGAGGAATTACAAAAATCTCTCAATAGAACTCAAGAAATGGAAAAGGAAATTGAACAAAAGGAAAAAAAGTTAAAATCATAGTTGAATTACACTAAGGAAGTTTACATCAGGCTAATACGCAAGCATTGGCAAGTCTAGAGGAAATAATAAAATTAAAAGAGGAGTTACAGTTGAAGAAAGAACAATTAAAACAACAATCCATTAGATTTTACTCTTAGGAGGCTTCTACTTCCTTGGATCCACCAAATTATCTTTCTCGCCCTCCTATTCCATCAGTTATTCCATCAAATGTTCCTCACAGAGCTCAACCAGGATATTGTTCTTTGACATGACTAAAATTGAAACATGAAAACTACCAGTTAAAAGGGAAAGTACAACAATTGGAGTTAAAAAAAGATGAAGCAGAAAGAAGACTTGAACAAGCAATTGAGATATCCTCAACAATGTTCTCAATGAGGAAGACATCAGAAATGTATGCATTATTTCTAAGAGAGAAATTTCTACAGTGGAAGCTAACTCAATTGGTTTTAATAAGAAACAATGATTATGATAATGACAATAGTTTTCTACAGGACTATTTCCACAGCCATCCTAAAATTCAGAACCAAATGTGTGAATTCTTCTGGCATGGGTTTTTGATGGGAGATATTAATGATTCTTTATTAAATGTTTATGTTGGAGAGTTGCAAATTAGGTCATTTGTCTCTTTGATGCAAAATCAAGTTGAATGGTGAAAGACAATTGAAAAATATAAAGAAGCACAAAGGAGGTACGGAATGACAATGAGACCAGAAATGCCTCATGCAGAGTGGTATATTACAATGGTCAAATCAATAATCAAGCAAAACAATATCAACACTATCTACATTTCCAATCTGTTGAGCAATATATCAGCTTTCCAAAATGTTGAAGGAACACTTCCTCTACAAGCACTAAATGCATGTATGGAAAGATATTATACCATCCCTGAGTCACTAAGAAGGAGAGAACCTATAATTCCAAATAACATAAAATGGAGCTTAACAATCTAGTAAGGCATGTAATCTCTTTGAGAGAGAATCAACAAGACTTTTGGATTGGTATGTGGTTCAGGATGTTGATCATCATAATGCCTGCTCCAAAGCTCAATGCATATGATAATATTCTAGCAGAAGTCTTTAGATCTTGGTATGAGAAACTGAAGGAGAACAATGGATTTGCACTCAAAACTAGACTTACAACACAATACAAATGAGTATTCGACTGTGCAATATGGAGGGAAGTAGTAAACAAAGAAAAGGAAACCACTATAATAATTGATAAAAACACCATGAGGACATGGTTCACAATAGGTGGGGGAGAATGATGAGTTCCTCATAAATACTTTTAAATAGTCATTTTATGGTTTAAAAGACATGTATGGTTATATTATTAATTAACATGACTGGTGGTAGACTATATGCTGATATATTACTTGTTTTACTTTATGTTTTGATAAATTAGTAAATATATTAGAGGTAATACTTTGCATTGAATATGTTGCTTTTCTGGTGATAATGATGAATTAATTATGTAGTTTGAATCTTTTACTATCATAATTGGTATTCTATTTTTAAGGATTTTATTCAGGTTATTTAAGACTGATGATTGATGACTTAGTTCAAAGATAAAGTTAAAATCCCTATTTAACCACATGAAGACAATCACACTCTTGATCACTCCAACTAGATGATGAATCACTGAAGTTTCAAATCAACTCCTCTTAGTTGGTTTGGGAACTTCTTGTCCCAACATTGATCTACCATTTTCCCTCTATCTATTTTCAATTCTATTTTAGTCTTTAGTTTAGATGCCTTGTATCTTGGTGGTTAATGCCATGTTTTGAATTCAATAAAGGATATTATTATAAATATCCATCTTTAGGTTTTAGGAGAGGTTAGATAATTTCAATTAGAATTTGTAATTGTTGCACTACTCTGTTTTGCATCCCTGTTTGGGTCAATTTGAATGAAAATAAGAAGTTAACTCAAATCATTGTGTTAGAGGTCTCGCCGGAGGAAGAGCAAGGCCCGCTCAACCAAAGGAAGTGACCTTGTGTGGTATTTATCTAAGTTTATTTTATTTATGTTCAATGGATATTGAATCTGGAATATTAAACCAGTTTGAATCAATTTTAGCAGTTGTGTTTAAATCACTTTTAAGCTAAGTTCATCTTTGTTAGAATGGTTTATTAAATTTATTATAAAATTTATTGCTTTAATAGAGATTTAGATGTTGTTTGTAGAAATTAAGTTTGACAATTATCTATTAGGTTTAATAGAGGTAATGATGAAAACTTATGGAAAGATGAAACTAAAACTTATTTGGAATTTACTCATGGAAATTAGTATTTATGTTTTCTAGATTAATAATTATTTCCTTGCAATTTATTTATGTTCTTTAAATTAGCATTTATTTTTCCAGCAAATCTTAAAATAGATTTCTTTTGAAGCAAATTAGAATTAAATTTAAAATTTGAATTCTAGATTTAGAATTAAATTAATTTTAATCTTTTCCATGAATTAGTCTCAAATCAAGTCAAGCAAAGTCAGAAATAAGTCAACAAAACTTTAAATTAGGAAATGAGATTGAATTAATCCTTAGGAATTAGTCATTGAAGTTTAGCTCCTGAGAGCTCCTGAAGGAGCCAAACCGAAACCAGAAGTCACTGTTTACAGTGCAAAACCCCCCAAAAATCTATGGAAAACATCCTTATCACATATAGCTCTGAGACACACCCGGTTCGATAATTAAATGACTAAATGATGCAAGTTTTGACATCAATGACCTTTCGCATCACTCACCATCTTAATTTTATCCAAATACTTCTTACGACAAGCCTTGGATGGTTTCTCAAAAGCCCCTTTTTTTGGATTTTTTTAAGAATCTCTAAGGGTAGAGAAGAATTGTTTTCTTTCTTGATATCGGACACCGTCTTCTCATTAGGAGAAGTGTTCACAACCTCAAGCTCTAAAACTACAAATGGGTTGAAAAAATCAGGTGGAACCCTAAGGTTTAGATCTATGTCCATTTGAGCAAGTGACATACTGCCCTTCTGAATGTTCTAAAAATGAATTGACTTAGCACCCTCTAGAACTGCCTCCATCATACCTAGGCTCACCTCCTATTGACTAAGGTCATCCAACACATCAAAGAGATTAGAAACTTCCTCCTCCTATCTCTACTTGAAGGTTCCTTTCTGACCTCGATTCCTATTATGGGGCTTCACAAAAATAAAATCATCCTTTTTAGCTACAACACCCAAAACAAGAGCCTTGCCTTTATCCTCTCCAGGAGGATTGTGAGGGGGATAATTTGGATGGGGATTTGAAGAATAGATCTTAGGACATCTTTTTTGTAGATGGTCATACTCATGATAGAACCAATAGTGAAAGGGCATAGCTTTGTAATCAAATTGTTGCACCTATGAAGAACAACCCACACAAATTTCCAAAGAATCTAGAAGAGGGTTACTCAAATATATTTCAACACAAATGTGGGAAAAATTAAGTACCCTTTTGTCTTATGGTTTTTGAGAAGGACCCACCGGTTTTCCAAGCAACAAAGCAACTAGATGCAAAATGTCATTCTACCAATATTCAAAGGGGAACCAAGGGAGGCACACCTAGATTGAAACATTATTTGAAAGCTCCTTTGAAGGGTTAAAACTAGTATGCCATCACTTGATGAATAAACCAATCTAATTATGAAATAGAGCCCTCCCTCAAAAATTGTATTTTGATTAACCATCCAATTAAGGACAACTATAAGAAAAATTATTGGCCATTAGCCTCACCTCTATTTCTCCCTCAATGCTCCAAGCTTGTCTCACCCAAGACTCCAAAAATGGTAAAGAGACTCGTATCCCCAAGAATTTGCAAATTAAAGAATGATTTGAAAAATATTCAACATCCTCAACAATTAAGTCAGGTTGAATCACTAGAATAGGCCTATCCTGGCTCCTTTCCAAACATCTGTTTGTTTTTGGGATACAAGGACCTCCAGACAGAACCATCCCCTTCACCCTCGAAGCCTTAAATAGGAAATTACTGTCATCAACATTCTTTGAAGAAGATAGAGAGCTTCTACACAATGAAGCTAAAAAATCCATATTATGTTTAAATCTTAATGCTTCACTTGAAACCATACCGAGTAGATACAAAAGAAAAAAATCCTCCTTATACCTCCCCAAAACCCACACCTTAAACAAGCATCGAACAACAAAAAGCACAAAGAAAATATGAAAACCTACAAGAAAACCCCTCCCAAGGGAAATAAAAACCTACCCTATATTTGCACACAATTGAAGACCACCATTCTGTACCCCCCATACGCATGCACAAATAGTCTCAAACATGCAAACCGCAACCTGCTATAGGCCGTAGGTCTACAACATCCTCCCTTGCGCACACGCTAACACCATTGTCTTCCCAAAACAAATTTACTTCTTATCAATAAAATTATATTCCTTCATAACTACCATGAGTGAATCATCTTGTCATAATGGTGGCATCCTTATTAATTTCTATATTCATGATGGAGTTATGTCCTTAAGGAGTAGCTCCTACAAAGATTTATGAGTCAAAGATGTTTCCCTATCTTGTGTTATAATCAATATATACTATGGAGTATTTTATTAACTAATTAGTCTTGTCATGTGTCTACTGGCATTAGGAAAATTCACCACCAACAATTCACTGTGGAAAAATTCTTCGCCATGAAAAATTCACCACCATGGAAAATTGATCACAAAATTTTAATGCGATGAATTTTCCGTGGTGGTGAATTGCTGGTGGTGAATTTTCTTTGAGGTGAATTTGTCATGGCAGTGAATTTTCCCACATTGAATTGTTGGTGGTGAATTTTCCAACGATCAATTGCTGGCGGTGAATTTTCCTAGATTCGTGCCTACTAGATTCACAAAACCACTTGGTGGTTTCTTATTTCATCATCTCTTTATATTGGAGGCATTAGATGGAGGTTTTAGAATATTAAGAAGGATAAGTATTCCTATTATGTTATAATATTGTTGGAGTAGGGAGTTGATTGCATTGTATTGGTGTAACTAATTCTTTCATAGTAACACAAGCTCTATGTCTCTTTAATGCTATATATTTTTATTGAAAATGTTTTTCTACATATATCAGGTGTTATGTGTTATTTCTTATTTTATGTTTTTTCTATATGTGTTTCTCCCTATTTTATTTTAGATTTTTTAGTTATCACATGTTAATTTAAGTTGATTAGTCAAATTTATACACTTTTTATTTATACTTTCATTATATTTGTTTACCTTGTTCTCAATGATTCTCTTGGGTCAACTCATAGAAATGTGTGTAAATGATAAAAAATAACATTATTTAGAAATACATGTGCTCCTAGAACAATTATGCAAATCTTGATTATTTTAGTGCAAAGTATCTAAATGTTCAACTCTTAATGAGAGAGGACTTGCTAAATATGCATTGGGTAAAATAAATGCATTAAAGATACTTAAATACTAGCACATAGTACCAAGCTTTACAAAATGTATACTTAATCAACTGATAATGGGAAAGTAAAAGGGACCAACAAGCCAAAATATGGATCCTACAATTTACCCCATGACCACTTACCTTAACTAAAGTAGGAAAAAGATTGAATCAAGGTAGGTAATGACTATAATATGGTAGATGTCCAAATAAATATGTGGAAAAAAAAAGTGTATAAGAATGTGTGAAGATAAGATAGATACTAAGTGCACAAGAATACGTGTGTATACATACTATTAAATATAAGCTATAAAATTGAATCCAAATTCACATAATATTATATTATTATTTATCTATCCATCTATCTATATAGATTCTTCCAAATTAAATATTACACTAAATAAAAAATAACACCAATATAACAGATTTCTATACCCACGAATGAGTGGGGTTTGGTAGTAAAATTGTTTGTCATGAAATCAGCATGCTTATAAAGGCCCGTGAAAGTTTGACTTCAAATTATTTTCTTACTTTTACAGTCAAATACATTGAATGGGCACTTGTTTCTCAAAGTATCTTAAAACTTCTAGAATTCCTTTTGTTTAAAGCGTCCGTCTGTCTACCATCCAAATGCATGCATCCTCCCTCTTTAGAATGCAGTATTCTGTGTTGCAATAGTTACAGCTGTTTATGGCATTATAGATACAAACAGTTCAAAAATATATAATAAGAATAATGGAAAGTAAAAAAATATGGGATAGTCCACAGTACTTAGAATAGATTTGTAAACAGTCCACCAACTGATATTTAAAACAAATTGTTTATTTTGAAAAATTATGTTTTTGAATTAAGATAAATAAATTATTAATTAAATTTTTAAAATATATTATAAGTTTATATTGAACCGGTATTATGTAAATTCACTGTCAACAATTCACCGTCAGAAATTATGGGAAAATTTACTGTCTTGACGAATTCACCTCAAGAAAAATTCACCACCAGCAGTTCAACAGTGAATTGCTGGCCGTGAATTTTCTTAGAATCTATTGAACCATGTGTCAATAAAAAATTAGCCATTTAAAACGGACTATTTTTAAATTTAATCTAATTGAACACTTAAAAGTCAATTTTGACCAATAAAAATAAATAATTTAATTGGACAGCTAAAAGTCAATTTTGACCACTAAAAATAGAACAAATATATAATATTTTTAAGTTACTATTAACTGTTTGATCATTAAAAAAACATGTTTAAACAAAATATTTAAAATCTAAGAGTGATTTATCATCTTTTAAATTCAGAACCATAAAAAGCAAAAACCAACTGTTTAAAAATCCAAAATAAAAATTCTTCTAAATAAATATTATTATATCTAAGCAAAGCAAAAAGGAAACCTCAAGGTCTGTAATTCGGCAATTTTGGATTCGATAAATGACTTGCTGAAGATGCACGTTTTATTTCTATCTACATACACAAATAATATGTAAGAATTTATCCGCGTTAGTTTATGCCTGGTGGACCACGCTTATAAAGTAAGCGAATAACATGTGATTGACTCTGCGCCATTCATACGAACTTTCGCCTAAAATTTGACTGCTGAATTCCATCACGAGGCGGCCACTGCCACCCAATAACGCATTATCATATTCTTTGCTTTTCTCAGTAATCTAAACATAAATAGTCCTTCCTAATGTGCATCTATATATAGACCTAACGCCAACCACAGCATTGCGTTGAAGCAATAACCAGCCGCTCGTTTCTTCTACTGCTTTTTCTTTTTGAGAGAATTTGTAGTGCAATTTTATAGGGAAAATGGGCGTTCCAGTGATTGACATGAAAAACATAGAAGGAGGAGACAGAGAGGCGATCATGGCTGAAATAGCAAAGGCCTGTGAGAGTACTGGTTTCTTTCAGGTGAACACAATTGATCATATTTATAATACACACTTACTAATTATAGTAGTGATAGCAAATAGGAAAAAGAAAATGATTTCTAATGTTTGTGCTTGCAGCTTTTGAACCATGGCATAGAGCATGAACTTATGGACCGTGTAAAGAAAGTTTGCTTGGAGCACTATAAGCTTAACAGAGAGCAGAGCTTCAATGACTCTTTGCCTGTAAGGTTGCTGACCAACGCTCAAGACAGTGATGAGGCTAATAAGATTGAGAACGTTGATTGGGAAGATGTTTTTCAAATACATGAGATGCAGGAGACCGATTCATGGCCTTCCCAACCCAGTGATTTCAAGTACAACATCTCAACTATTTATGTTCCTGCTTTTCTTATACAAGTAACATAATAGAATATACTTACAAATGTTTATATAAATATGCACCAAAAATGTAAAACGAGCAAATTGTTCATCATATCTATCTCCATATTAAAAAAGATATACCCCAAAGGGTGTAACTAATACATTATATTGCATTTTGCTCAGGGAAACTATCCAGGAGTTTCGAAACCAGATATTTTCATTGACAGAAAAGTTGTTGGAAATAATAAGTTTGAATCTGGGGCTAGAGAAAGAGTACCTGCAAAAGGCATTTGCAGGAGGAGACAAGGCATTCTTTGGCACCAAAATGAGCCATTATCCTCCTTGCCCTAGACCAGATCTGATCAATGGGATCCGTGCACACACAGATGCAGGTGGCCTCATTCTCTTGTACCAAGATGATCAAGTGCCCGGTTTGCAGGTCCTGAATAATGGCAGTTGGGTAGACGTACAACCCATTCCATATGCAATAGTTGTTGACATTGGGGACCAGTTGGAAGCCATCACTAATGGCAAATACACGAGTGCATGGCATCGCATTCTACCCACTAAGAATGGCAATCGTTTCTCAGTGGCATCGTTTTATAATCCCTCATATAACGCTAAGATTTATCCTGCACCTCAACTTGTTGCTGAAGCCAATGGTGGTGAAACCAGTGATGAAGTAATGATTTATCCAGAGTATCTGTGTGGAGACTATATGGGTGTTTACAGCCAGCAAAAATATGAAGCCAAAGAGCCACGGTTCGAAGCTATGAGGAAACTGAACGTAGAATGCCAATAGAGATACATTTGCTGATGAAAGAACCTCATCTTCTTCCATTGCTCCTATCTTAATATATCCAATCATAAAATTGTTCGTTAAATTGTTGATTGTATGTTTCTAAAAGTTAATATATAATTATAGTCATGCTTTCAATAAACAAAAATGTACGTGAAAGATCTGTCCAGATGAAGTTTGACTTAGATTTGATTACATTTAACCTTTCAATTTATTGGGTTTTTTTCTTCCATTTACAGTTATTATAATTGGTACTATATTCAAACACATGTTTTAAATTGGTTGTAATTTTAAAATAGAAAGAAGTCTTAATGATAAGAGAATAGTCAAAATGCTTTTTCGATGTTTTTTCACCTTTTCTATCAATTTATCTATATGAGTTGGTCATGTATCTCAATAGACAGCCATACATCGTAAGGAATGAATAGCTGGAAATAGAGGTGTACACATCATTTTATTTTTCTTTCTTCTCCTCTCTACATGGCTTTTTCCCTTATTTTTTATTTTTCTATCATCCAGCATTATTATATTGAGTTATTTCTTGTTTTTTCTTTCTTAAAGGATTATATGTAGGTGAAAATCCTTTTACACACATTTTTTATAACTTCTTCATTTCTACAACCAATTTTTAAAGTTTGAAAGTAATATTAGAAAGCATACAAAGTTCTTAGAGAATGAGAGGATTCTAAATATTTGAACAATACACTTGTAGCCTATAAGATTCCTTTCCTTTCATTTTCCCATATTTTTTAGAGCCATATTTGAATTCGGACCCAAAATAGGGGGATATAGGTGCCTTAGGTGCTAGTGTCCTAGGCCTATTTTCTTAGATTTAAGGAGTCAGGGGTAAAGCATTAAATAAGAGCATTTGTTTTATCCTTCCAAATTTTTGGAAAGTGTTCTAAAGTAAGTTGTGGAATGCATAATTTTTGAAATTTAGTGCTTAATTAGGTCCAATAACTTAAAGGGGAGAAAAACATAGTGTGAAATTGTCAAGGGTGACAATTTACGATCCTACATTATTATTTTATTTTTGATTTATTGTGAACACAGATTATTTAGTAAATATCAAAGTATTTGTTTCACATGTGAAAAAATAAAAAATATTGAAAAAATGTTGAAAAATATATGTGCAATATTTATTTATGTCCTTATTAATAAAAGAACTAATCTGAATATATAGAAAAAGTTATGTGATATGGAATAAACCTATGTATAATTTATAATTAATATTACTTCAAAAGTTAATAAAAAATGAAATATAATACAAAAAAATTATGAAAAAAAAATTGTGCAATAGATATTGGTGTTACCATTCTATGTTTAAGAAATTATTCTTTTACTTTTTTAAAAAAAATTGTATGATATGAAATAAATATCAATTTTAAAAAACATTGTTAATTAATTTTTTATTAAAGCTTATGAAAAAAACACAAATCATCTTTTATTTTTTATTTTTTAAATATATTTACAATCTACATAAAAAATCTCAAATTACTAGTTCATGTAATATTAAAATTATACTGGTTTATTGCTATGGGTGGTAGAAAGTGAAAATTAGGTTTAAAATGTTGATTTAAATGTCCCACTTTGACCAAAAAGTGGGTCATTATATCCTTCAATTATTGATGATTATTCAAATTTTACCTAGGCTTACTTTTTACAACATAAAACTAAATTTAATTATCACAGTTTACATATTTATATCACCTATTGAGAATTAATAAAATAGGAATATTGAGATATTGAGGTTAGATATTGGAGGTGAATATTTCTCTAAGAAACTTGATGAATTCTATAGACATGTAGGTATTGTGAAATACAAAACTACTCCATATACACCATAAAAGATAGGGTTGTAGAATGAATTAACCATACATTAATGAAGAGATTTAAGAACATGATGATTAGCGCACAATTTGAGTAAGGTTTCTAGGATAAGGATGTGCTTATTTCTTATTACTTAGTGAATATATCTCATTGTTTAGATCTAGTTGATTGGACACTGTATGAGGTTTGGATAGGCAAGAACCCTATGTTTCACATCTATGATTTTTTTATTGTGAGGTTTATGTTCATATTCCTAAATAAAAATTATCTAAATGAGATTAAATATTAGAAGCGTACTTTTGTTGGATACAGTGAGAAAGTAAAGGGTTATAAAATTTGGGATCCTCTAACTTTGAAAATAGTTTGTTTTAAGCATGTGATTTTCAAAGGATTTAGAGTTTTTTTTTATCTTGAATAACTAAAGTAAAAATATAATAAATAATGGATTTTGATACTAATGTCTAAAAGTAGGAAGATGCGCATGTGGAATCTTGAACAATAGGAGAGATATAAGAATGGAGATATAAAATAATATTAGTAGAAAGTTCTAAAAGGAAGAGGATGTTAGATAATAAGAAAGCTATCTCAATCTACTGGTTGTGGAAATATTTTTGTTGTGTATATACTTTATCTTATATTGATGATGAACCTATTTTTGTGAAGGAAGTTCAATATTCAAAGGAGTGTGCACATCTTTGTTAGAGGAAATGGGAAGAGATGATGACATTGGAAAATTGTGACACTTAGGATCAAGTGAGTTTTCTCAAGTGAAGAAATACCATTAGATGTACAAGTGTATGTTTAAGAAAAAAATTACAGTAGATTTTAAGTTTGAGAGGTATAAGGCCAAACTAGTGGCAAAGGATCACTCCTAGATAAGGATTTTATTTTGGTGAAATCTCATCTCCTACCACTAAATTTTCTTCCATTATATTCTTGTTTTCTATTATCATTTCTTGTGATTTTGAAGTAGGCTAGATGCATGTTAAAACTAATTTTTTAGGGAACATTGAAGAGGAAATGTACATGTGACAAACTAATAGATTTATGGTTTATATCTTGAATTAGATTTTATATGGCTTCATGTAGTCACCTAAGATGTGTTATCAATTTTTTATTCTTTTGTATTGTATCTTATATTTTTATGGACTAAAATAGATCATTGTATTTATTTAAATTTGATTGATGGTCAATCATTAATCATTGTATTATATATACATGATTTTTGGAAACAATAAGTGAATGATTAGGGAGCTAACAAATTAGATTTTTAGTGTATTTGACATGAATGAATTATGGGCTACCAAACATATCTTGAGGATGGAAACTAGCAAATATTGAGTTCACACAATTAGTCAAAACAAGTATGTGGTGAATATTTAAAAAAAAAATTATGTAGAAATAAAAGTTAGTGACTTCATTTTCCTATTGATAATAAGTTATTTTTTATTCATTATATTAATTCAAATGTTTATTTTGACATTATGTAAATTATTTCTTATTTTTTTGTCATAAGTAGCCTAATGCGTGCAATGATATGAACTAGATTGGATATTACCTGAGTAGTTGGATTTTTTAGAATTTTATTTCTAACCCTAATAGGGAGAATTATAATTATGTCAAGAAGGTGTCTAGATATTTGAAAGGAACTTCTAATTATTATTTATATTTTCATGAGACTAACAATATTTGAAAGATTTTGTATATACAATGTTTTGTTAATTTAGATTGGGCTAACTATTAGGTAGTATGAGGTTCATGATTGATTATGTGTTCACTCTAGTTGTAGGTGTAGTTAGCTAAATAAGTAAGGAAATATATAATTGAATTAATTAAAAAAAGAGTATATGGATATTACAAATTCTTGTAAAGGGATAGTTTAGTTATAGATATTGTGTTCATATATTAGTTTTAGTAGTAAGAAAGTGAAGGAAAGTTGTGAAATTTAGGCCTCTCCTTGTTTGGTGAAGCATTCTATGTAGTACACATATACTAAGCTTATAGATGTTTAGTATCACTTTTTCCTAGATGGTTGAGGATTGTCGAGTCATGATTCAAGAGCTAGACATTGTGGATGATGTTTCAAATTCTCTTATAAATTTAATGAGCACATACAAGTTCTATTTTTTAAGGCAATAAACCTTGCCTCATCTTGTACTTAAGTTTATTTTAGAGTTTTATAGTATTTCATTGCAATATAAATATCAAATGAGAGAATATTAGGACTAGGGTGCTATTCAGTTACAATTCATATGCACTTTGTTTATGTCTTTAACATTCTTGTAATGGGATACATGGGAACATGAACACCCACAAATACCTAGTAGGAATTATTTAGTTATTATTATTCTCTAAGATACTTGGGGTATTATTGTAATATAATTACATAAAGGACTAGCTTGAGAAATGGATTGAAGATAAAAACTACTTTTAGGGCTACAAAAGCTAAAGATTGTAAGGAAAATTAGATGCAGAAAACAATTCTCCTAACGTCAATACCTCAGGAAAGAATGTAGATACACTTTAAAATTTACAATTACAGTCAAGTTAAGGTGCACTATGAAATAGATTACAGAAACAGAGTTTGACAATCACACAAGAACACCAGATATATGTGGGAAAACCCTTACGGGAGAAAAACCCACCACACCAAGAGAAATCACTTTGTATTACAGTAATAAGGATTACATACAATTGTCAGACTTATCTTTCTGGTGTCTGACTTACAACAGTATTCACCATTAACAATATTGCATAGGAACCTTTTCTCTTTACAGTCTTTACAAAATGAATTCACACTGATACAGTTCGAACTCTTCACACTCCACTGTTGATTGAACCAACCAACCGATTACAAACTACAATCACAGAGTATATCTCTATTGTTCCATGTCTGTTGAGCTTCCTCACAGAACCGTTGCAATGAACATACTCCCAACGGTTCCAATTCAGCTCATCTGATTCATCCACGAGACTCCACATAGGATGGTATTACTTAGTCAATAGAATTCACAATGTACTGGCATCTCGGTGAGACACTAACAGTGTCTTGCCGATACCACATAGACTTCATATCGATGTCGCCAAGAGACTCTGTTATTGCTAAGACATTCTATCGAGCTCCATGAGTTACACTGAGTCACCAAGCAGTTGTCCAGACCTATCGTATTCGCCAGGAGATCATAGTGAGTCACTCAAGGCTATACCAAAGTCCACAAACATACCGAGCGCCAAGTAGAAGGTGGAAAGACACATATTTCACCGAGAGTTTTCTTCGAGACATAAAGGTTACCCCGAAGTGTTCACCCGTTGCCAAAACATTTCCCTTCACTGAGAGAACATACCGATCTCCATATGTTACCCTAAAGACTTCAACATAAAACAATGTTGGTGAGACATGTAGCTCTCGCTAAAAATTCTCACCAAGCTCTATGACTTATTTTGAAAGCTTCATCTGTCGCTAAGAGTTATACTGAAGATCCCACAAGATGTTCCTATCGGTGAGACCTTCAACATTTGCTAAGACGTCTTCCCGGGACCAAGAGTTACCCCGATAGCCATCGTCTATCGGCAAGACATTCACCATCGCTAAGAGGTTTCTACGATCGCTTTGAGTTACACCGAAGAACATTTGGATGTGTCCCTTGTTGGCAAGACATTAGCTTACGCCTAGACTTCATAACGAAGCCTTAGTGTTACATCGATAACTCCTGAGTGTGTCCCTGTTGGCATGAATTTCATCTATAGCTAAGATGTTTCTCTGAGACTATTTGTTACGGCGAAGACAACATATGAATTCCTGTTAGTAAGACATTCATTGTTTGATGAGACTTCTCCCCAAGTGTTGAAGTCACTCTGAAACCCTAGTCGCCATGAGTCTCTCTGATTCACGATTGAATGGCCTATCAGTTAGAGGTCTCCCGAGCACTATGAGGTCATAATGAGTACTCCTTGTCACAGTGATAGACTCCATAGTAACCGTTCAGAAAGACTCCTGCAAGGTCACAGCGACCTATACAAAACATGATGAATCAAACTACTAGTCGGCCAGACAATGAAGAGTCACACCGACTTGGCTCTAATGGAGTTTTTAGCCTGTATTGTCTGAGGCACATATTTCGAACAATCTCCCACTTGACAAAGATCATATAGGCACCTCCAGAGCACAAATAATACTTACTAAAAATCATGGGCACTGAGGCCCATTGAACTGGCACACCACCTGAACTTGTCTGTGCTCACTACCTTCATCAATGCATCTGCAACATTCTCCAAAGTATCAAATTTTTCCAAATTGACCTTCCATCCTCAACCATATCTCATAAAAAGTGGTATTGTACATCAATATGTTTTGTCCTGGCATGGAAAGTAGGGTTCTTTGCCAGAAAAATTACACTTTAAATGTCACATAAAATAGTTATTTCCCCTGCATCAAAACCAATGTTAGAACACAAATGTTTCAACCATACACCTTCTTTACAAGCATGAGTAGCTACCATGTATTCAGCCTCTATAGTGGACAAAGCAACTATAGCCTACCGCTTGCTCATCCAACTCACTGCACCACCATTCATCATGAAAATGTATCCATTGGTGGATCTCCTGTTGTCAATGTCCCCTGCCCAATCAAAATCTACATAACCATGAATGTTGAGAGTCCTCTATGATTCAACCAAGTTCCCATGGTAACACAAAGTAAAATCTGAAGTTCCCTTCAAATACCTAAACACCCTCTTCATAGCATCCCAATGTATTCTTCCTGGATTAGCCATAAATCGACTAAGTACTCCCACTGCTTGGGCAATGTCTGGCCTTTATACATTGCATTAGAACACAAGACTACCTACAGCACTAGC
Organism: Sequoia sempervirens; assembly: GCA_007258455.2. Lineage (NCBI taxonomy): Eukaryota > Viridiplantae > Streptophyta > Pinopsida > Cupressales > Cupressaceae > Sequoia > Sequoia sempervirens. The sequence goes on from VDFB02379711.1 coordinate 44,146,564, forward strand.
ATAGGGCACACTAGTCATGTCCTCCATCTCAGTAGGAGATTTTGGACAGTCCTCAATAGATAGCTTTGTTCCCTACATGACTGGAACAACTAACTACTTGCAAACATTCATACAAAATCTCTCAATAACAGTCCTGATATACTTATTGACTGAGCCAAAGATTTTATTCTTCCTGTCCCTGGTTATCTCCATCCCCAGAATATACCTTGCTACACCAAGATCCTTCATTTTGAACTTAGTAGACAACTGAGACTTAAGATCATAAATCATTAGCTTGCTATTTCCTATGAACAACATATCATCAACATAAAGAGCAATAACAAGTACTTGATCACTTTCAGCTTTATAATATATGTAGTGATCAGATTTTGATCTCACAAATCCCAAAGACAATACAAAAGTATCAAATTTCTAGTACCACATTCTAGGTGACTACTTTAACCCATACAGAGACTTCTTTAATTTGCATACTAGTTTTTCCTTACCTTTCTCAACAAAGTGCTCAGACTGGGACATATAGATTTCTTCTTCAAGGTCACCATGAAGAAATGTTATCTTCACATCCATCTGTTCAACCTCTAAGTCATACGCTGCTGCAAGTGACAATAGAAATCTAATGGACATCAGCTTTGCTACAGAAGAAAAGATTTCCCCATAATCAATTCCCTCTACCTGGGAATAACCCTTTGCAACCAGTCTTGCCTTGTACTTTTCTACGCTACCATCTAGACCAATATTTTTCTTAAATACCCATTTGCAGCCCACAAGTTTTCTGCCTTTAGGAAAGGGCACTAAACTCCAAGTTTGATTTTTATCTAATGATGCCATTTCTTCATTCATGGCTTCCAACCAAGAATCTGAATCAAACATTTTAAATGCCTCTTTTACAGTCCTAGGCTCATCAGTACTAGAAATCAAATCATAGGCACAAGTAGACTCAATCAATGAGAACCCATACCTATTTGGTTGTTTCCTTTCTTGGGTTGACCTCCTCACTGGCTAAGGCTAAGGTTCTTCTTCTTCAAAACTTTCAGAATTGCTTGAGCTCTCCTTACTTTCAGGTACATTTTGAATTTTCAATTCCTCTTTCTCTGGTGTGGAGGAATTAATGCTACATCCTTATTTTTTTCTAACTTTGTCTCTGACTGTAGATCCAAGGTGGAAGGTTTCAGCTCACGAAAGATTACACTTCTGTTGTATACAACCTTCTCTATAACAGGATTCCAAAGCTTGTATCCTTTAATGTTAGCACTATAGCCAATAAAAATACACTTGACAACCTTGTTCTCCAACTTAGATCTTTTACATCCGGCACATGTGCATATGCCTCATAGCCAAAGACTCGAATATGTCTAAGAGAGGGCTTCTTACCAGACCATGCTTCCAAAGGTGTCTTCTCAACAAGAGCAGAGTTTTGAGACCAATTAATTAACATGCAGTAGTAGTAGCTTCAGCCTAGAATTTCTCTTCCAAACCAGCACTACTAAGCATACTTCATGCTCTCTCCATCACTGTCCTATTGAACCTTTCTACAACTCCATTTTGTTGTGGAGTATAAGGTGTAGTCTTGTGTCTTTTGATCCCATGGTCTTTACAGTATCTTTCAAATTCATCAGAACAGAATTCACCACCATTATCAATCCTTAAGCATTTTATTGTTTTACCAGTCTAATTTTCAACAAGATTTTTAAACTCCTTAAATCAACTGAACACTTCTGATTTACTTTTCAAAAAATATACAAATGCTCTCCTTAAATAATCATCAATGGACGACACATAGTATCTTGATTTAGACATTGAAGAAACATTCACTAGACCAAACACATTTGAATTAATATAATCTAACAAACCAGAAGTTTTATGAGGACTGTCATAAAATGAAACACGATGCTGCTTTCCATATATACAGTGTTCACAAAATTCAAATTCCAGATTACAATCTTCAAGCCCCTCAACCAGGTTTTTGTTTTTCAAGGTTTTTAAACCTTTTTCTCCTATGTGGCCTAACCTATGATGCCAAAGCATAGTTTTCTCCACAGGAAGTTTTACTTCCATAGAGTTTACATAATTAGGGATATTTCCCTCTTTACTTCCATGAGCAGCTTTTAGTGACTTCAAAGAGACACTGTTACATTGAACAACTTGTGCATCCAGCTTGTACAGGGTACCAATTCGAGCACCTCTAGCCAACACCATTGAACCTCTAGTCATCTTGCAGCCACTTCTTGAGAACAAGACTTGTACTCCGATATCATTAAGCTTACTGACAGAAAGTAGATTCCAAGCCAAACCTAGTATGTGCATAACATCATTGATCCCCTTTATTCTGCCATCAGGGAATTGGATTTTGACTCTTCCACGACCAACAATTTCCAAAGTTGAATCACTCACCAAGTACACCTTTCCATCATTGTATTCTTCATACTTTGTGAACCATTCTCTATGAGATGTCATGTGGAATGATGCTCCAGAATCAATCAGCCAGACATCATCTGATGCTTGTGTAACCAAGGCTGCAATGAAGGCGTCACCATCACTATGAGAAGAACCATTATCGAAAGAGCCCTTCTTCTTCTTTTTCTCCTCTTTACAATCCTTTCGGACATGACCAGGTTTCCCACAGTTCCAGCACTTCACCTTGGAATTTTTTCCAGGAGACTTTGATCTCCCCTCTGATTTTGATTTGGACTTCTTGTCCTTCTTCTTTCCTTTCTCCTTTGACCTTCCTCTGATAGCAAGAGCCTCCTTCGCCATCTCAGAAGACTTCCTTCTCATTTCTTCTGACAACAAAGAACCAACATCTTCCATCTTGAAACTGGATGTTGTACTCCCAATAGCCATCACCAGATGATCCCAAGAGTCTGGCAAAGAACACAACAGAAGCATACAACAATCTTCTTCTTCAATCTTTACACCAACAGATGTTAATTGTGCGAGTAGCATGTTAAATGCATTCAAATGATCAACTATAGACCCTCCTTCTTGCATCCTCAAAGAGTAGAGCTTCTTCCTCAGGAACAACTTATTCACCAAAGATTTCCCCTGATAAATAGATGCCAATCTCTTCCACAAAGAAGAGGAATTCTTCTCTTCATGCACATTGAGAAGAACTGAGTCTGCCAAACAAAGCTTATCAGCCCCTTAGATTTTCTATCTGTGAGGTCCCATTCTTCTTGCTTCATGCCTGTAGGTTTAGTTCCAGACACAGCAATCCAAAGATCTCAATCTACTAAGAGATCCTCCATCTTGAGTTTCCATAACTCAAAGTTACTGCCATTGAATTTCTCTATTTCAATCTTCCCAGATGAACTAGACATCTTAATCTGTAATTAGAAATAACAATCTCTACAAGACTCCCACTGAACAGAATTGACACAAAAAACCCAATGTACCCCCAAGGATAACACAACTGGCCAGGCTCTGATACCACTTGTAAGGAGAATTAGATGTGGAAAACAATTCTCCTAGCATTAATACCTCAAGAAAGAATGTAGATACACTTTAAAATTTACAATTATAGTCAAGTTAAGATGCACTATGAAACAAGTTACATAAACAAAGTTTGACAATCACACAAGAACACCAAATATACGTGGGAAAACCCTTACGGGAGGAAAAACCCACCACACCAAGAGAAATCACTTTGTATTACAATAATAAGGATTACATACAATTGTCGGACTTATCTTTCAGGTGTGTGATTTATAGCAACATTCACCATTAACAATATTGCACAAGAACCTTTTATGTTTATAGTCTTTATAGAATCGAATTCACACTAATACAGTTCAAACTCTTCACACTCCACTGTTGATTGAACCAACCAACCGATTACAATCTACAATCACAGAGTATATCTCTGTTGTTCCATGTCCATCGAGCTTCCTTACAGAACCGTCACAACGAACAGACTCCCAATGATTCCAATTCGGCTCCTCTGATTCATCCATGAGACTCCACATAGGACGGTCTTACTCTGTCAACAGAATTCACAATGTACTAGCATCTCGGTGAGACACTAACAGTGTCTTGCCAATGCCACATAGACTTTATATCGATGTCGCCAAGAGACTCTGTTATCGCTAAGACATTCTATCAAGCTCCATGAGTTACACCGAGTCACCAAGTAGCCGCCCAGACCTATCGTATTCGCCAGGAGATCATAGCGAGTCACTCAAGGCTATACCGAAGTCCCCAAACATACCGAGCACCAAGTAGAAGTTGGCAAGACACATCTTTCACCGAGAATTTTCTCTGAGACATAAAGGTTACCCCAAAGTGTTCACCCATCACCAAGACATTTCCCTTCACTAAGAGAACATACCGATCTCCATATGTTACCCCAAAGACTCCAACATAAAACAATGTCAGTGAGACATGTAGCTCTCGCTAAGACTTCTCACTGAGCTCTATGACTTATCCTGAAAGCTTCATCTATTGCCAAGAGTTATACCAAAGATCCCACAAGATGTTCTTGTCAGTGAGACCTTCAACATTCACTAAGACATATTCCCGGGACCAAGAGTTACCCCGATAGCCATCAGCTATTGACAAGACATTCACCATCGCTAAGAGGTTTCTTGGATCACTTTAAATTACACCGAAGAACATTTGGATGTGTCCCCTGTCAGAAAGACATTAGCTTTCACCCATAATTCATAACGAAGCCTTAGTGTTACAACAATAACTCCCGAGTGTGTCCCTGTTAGCATGACTTTCATCTATCGCTCAGACCTTTCTCTGAGACTCTTTATTATGATGAAGACAACATATGAATTCCTTTCGGTAAGACATTCACTATTTGCTAAGACTTCTCCTCAAGTGTTGAAGTCACTCTAAAACCCCGGTCGCCATGAGTCTCTCTGATTCACGATTGAATGGCATGTCAGCCAGAGGTCTCCGGAGTGCTATGAGGTTATAACAAGTACTCCTTGTCACAGTGATAGACTCCACAGTAACCGTTCGGCAAGACTCTTGCAAGGTCACACTGACCTGTGCAAAACATGATGAATCAAACTGCTAGTCGGCTAGACAATGAAGATGTCACACCGACTTGGCTCTAATGGAGGTTTTAGCCTGTATTGTTTGAGGCACATATTTCCAACAAAGATTTGGATGAAGAAAACTTTGATAAAGTGGAAGCTAACTTTGTGAGAAGAATGAAAAAGGGCTCTTGTAAGTATCAAGGTAAGTTACCTTTCAAATGTTCTAGTTGTGGAGGAATTGGTAATTATGTTTTGAGATGTCTAGAAAGAGTTGAGAAGAATAAACATAGAGAAGGAAAAGATAACAAAGGAAATATGATCAAGAGAGCATATTATGTGAATGAAGATCTTGGTATTTCTAATGAAGAATCTGACTATGGAAATTTTTATGATAATGAATGCTTGTTCTTGGCTATAAAAGATGAATCTCCTCTTGCTAATACTAAAATATAGGTGAAGGAAAGTGCTTCAAAGAAAGTTGAAGATATTGTAATCTCTACTCTTCATGATAAACAAGAAAAGAACTATTGTGTTGTTGATAGTGGTTGTTCACATCACATGACTGGTGATACGAGTAAGTTTGAAAAATATGATGGAGGCTTAGTTAACTTTGGATATGATACTATTTCTAAGATTTGTGGGATATGTATAGTAAGTTTTGATGGCAAGCACAATACTAATGTTGTCTACTATGTTAAGCATTTAAGGCATAATCTCTTAAGTGTTGGACAAATGTGTAGTAAAGGATATAATCTTGTGTTCAAGGATGATAAATGTTAAATAAGGAAAGGATCTAGAATAGTGATTGTTGTTGGAAAGAAGTCTAAAGGAAATATTTATCAACTTAAGGGTGATGATGGACATTGCTTTATTTCTTAGATTTGGACAGTTGGTTATGGCACTAGAGGATGTGTCACATGAATTTTAATAATATGGTGAGAATCAGTGTTGTACAATTTGTAAGTGATTTACCAAGGATTATAAAGCCTATTAATGCTATTTGAAAGGATGGTTAGTTTGGAAAGAAAGCTAGAAAAATATTTAGGTCAAAGGAATAATCTACTATCAGACTACTAGATTTGATTCATACAGATCTTTTTGGTCCTACAAGAGTGAGAATTCTACAAGGTGAAAGATTAAATAAGGATTTATATGGATTGAAGCAAGCTTTAGAGCTTGGTATTCAAGGTTGGACAAATACTTGATTCAGCAAGCTTTCAATAAAGGTGCGAAAGATAGCAATGTTTATTTCAAAATTGAAAATGACAAAATCTTCATAGTTATTATATATGTTGATGATACAATGTGAAAATTGTTTGTTGTAGAAATACAAAAAGAGTTTTAGATTTCTATGTTTGGTGAAATTAATTTCTTTATTGGGCTCCAAATCAATTAAATATAAAAAGGGATTTTTATTTGACAGTCGAAGTATGTAAAAGAAATGTTGAAGAAGTTTGAGATGGATGGTTCCAAATCGGTATGCACTCCTATGGTAATTTCCTGCCAATTGAGTAAAGATAATGATTCACCTAAGGTTGATCAAAGCAAATATAGATCTATGATTGGATGACTATTGTATTTAAATACTACTAGACTAGATATCATGCAAGCAGTTTGTCTTGTGGCTATATTTCAAGAATACCATAACGAAAAACATGTTGTTGTTGTTAAGAAGATGTTTAGATATTTTAATGGCACTCTAGATTATGGTATGTGGTATCCTAGAGATATTGATTCTACACTAATTTCTAATACAAATGTAGATTGGGCTGGCTATGTTGATGAAAAAAAAAGTACAAGTGGTGGTCCATTTTTTCTTGGTTACAGATTGGTGTCATGGTTAAGTAAAAAACAAGATTTAGTTTCCTTATCCACTATCGAGGTTGAGTATATTGTTGCAACATCCTGTTGTACACAATTTTTGTGGATGAGATAGATATTGAAGGATACTAGAGTATTGTATGATGATCCCATCTCTATTTTCTATGATAATACAAGTGCAATAAACATTTCAAAGAATCCTATAATGCACTCAAGGATAAAGCATATATCAATAAGGTATCACTTTTTGAGATAGAAGGTTGTGGAGAATGAAGTAAATCTTGAATATATACCTACAAAGGATCAGGTTTTTGATATATTTTGTAAAGCTCTTCCTAAAGATACTTTTGAGTATCTTTGGGAGAAGTTAGGGGTTATTGCCCCTCCTTTCTTGAACTAGATGTGTATGGAGATGCATCAATCCAATGGATTTATGGATCTATCTTCTTTTTGAACTAATGTTTGGTGGCTACCTCTCAAGGGGAGTAGGTAGTTTCTTGTGTTGTCATTATGCAGTTGTTTGGGTGTACTCCTAAGGAGGAGTATTCAGTGCTAGTAATGCCAAAGGAGGAAAAAAATGTAAAATATCTTTTTCCTTTGCCATTGATGTCAAATGGGGAGAAAGTATCATGTGAAAAAGAAAAAGTACATTGGAGAAATCATTCTTGGAAATTGATGGTTTAGAGTTGTGTTGTCTTTGATGGTTTTTCACACCATGTATAACCATCAATGAGAAAGGGGGAGATTATTGCAAGTATGAAGGTGTTGTCATTGATTTCAACTAGTTAATTGGTTGCCAGGTGCTTATTATTGTCATTGATGTCATGAATGTTATCTATTGGTTGTATATGTCAAGGATATTGAGAAAGTTGTAATAAAGTTTACAAGTATTCATTGTTTTCTTTGGGATGTGTTTCTATGCTAGTGAGGATTTGAGGTATTGTTCATGGTTGGTGGAAGTTTCTATATCTAGATTTTTGATTTTTGGATCGTTGTATAATGTGAGTTATGTTCACCAGTTCTGAACTGTGCTTTTATGTGTATCTAATTGAGGTCTAGGAGAAATGTGGTTACTCCATATTTCTTCTTGGTTGGATTTTATGACTTGGAAATAAGAGGAGAAGTTGATGAGGTCATGTTGAACCAAATTTTTTTATCTAGAAGATTGTATTATGTTAAGGTTGCATGTGATTAATTGATTCATATGTTTTACACTGGTGTTGATTGAACTTGTGTTAAATAATACTTATGAAGTTCATGGAAGAGTTTTGAAGCATGTTGGGACTTATTTAGGTCCTCATTTAGTGTGTTCTTGGGTCATCCTCATTCTAATTCCATCGTATAATGTTTTGGCACTGACCTAATGTGAATTTGTAAATACAAATGGTGTGTGGCCTATTGGTTATCAAATTTGCAATAAACTTGAATCCTAAAGGGGTGTTAGGCCTAATGGTCAAATTCAAGGAGATATTTGGCCAAAGAATGGGAGATTGAATTTAAACCTTTTCTCCCCTACACTTCAGGCTCTGTGAAACTCAGGAGGGTGATCCCGACAATGTGCTTATAGATACTTGTGTGCCAAAGTATAAAATAAACTGTAAATAGATAATTCTCCTTTAATTATTTAATTATATAATACCCTAAAGATTTGGCTAACTATCATGGAAATGTCCAATTTAAACTTGAGAGATGTAATATGCATTAAATTCCACACACAATCATACTTAAATAAAAAGATAAAGTTGATTTTAATTTGTAGCTACCACAAATAATCTTAGGAAACTACAACATTAATAAACCAGTGTCATATCCCAAGATGGAGTCACCTAAATTATGTAATTTAAAACTCATCACAAAATTTACCCTATCATAACTATGCCTACTAGATGATGCCTTACACCATTGATACCAAAAACCTAACCAGTCATACTTAGTAATCCAAGCACACAATTTCATACACCTCTATTTATGTTAATACAATTTAATTCATTATTTGAATGAAAGTAATAACACTGTATAAACACTCAAGAAAAGATAAGAGGAAAAATAATAACAATATTTGATTATTCAATTTCATAATCCATACAATGTGTGTTGTGGACACAACCAGTTTAGAATATATTGTCAATTACAAACAAATATGATAATGCTATGAATAAATTCTCCATTACATGTCTCAAACTCATCCAAAACCTGAAAACCAAACTTATTTATTCCAGACTTGTTACAAAAATGTTTCCCCCGTGAGACCAAAAATATGTGCAACTCCTTTGAAAATGAAATAGGAAATTACACTTAAGGAAAATAGAACAACCCTAAATGAGAATCCTCATCGACAACTGGGCATCATTCAAGCGTTTGATCAATAACCATCTTTGCACTTGGAGAATCCCCATTCTGCACTTAAATTCCCATCTCTTGTATTTTCTTTTCCACGCTACAACAGAAAGTTTTTTTTTACTGTAAAAGAATTCACTTCTTCCTCCATTTTACCTTGCAACTGAAAATATTTTGTTTTATTCATGAAAATCTCTTTCACTCCATTAGTTGTAAAAATCCCTTTCACTAGTGCATTTACCATTTTATTTTCCTTGCAACCAAAGTTTCATATTTTTACAAGGGAAGGCTTTAATTAATTTTTTATCAGGCTATGGAAAAATTTTACCTGAGCACTTCATCTTGCATTTTACATTTTATATTTTAATGCCTAGCAGTAAATAGTTTTTATTTTAGTCGGTGAATATTTTAATTCATTTATCTGGCACTATAAAAACATTCACCAATGCATTTTTATCTTTAATCTCCCTCACCATCAAAAACTTTATCAAATATTAATATTGAAGATTTATCATGGGTCCCACTGTTACCACATGGAGACTCCCCACTCCCTCGTTCCTTCCTCTCACGATAGCACCAACTCCTACGGGTTGGCAGGTAAACACTCTTACACCTCACTCCCCCATTGAATGAAGCATAAAATTTGTGGGTCCCCTGTAGGCTAGCGGGGGATGGTTCTGATTTTTCCACATCATTTTGCCAAAACCATTGATTTGAGCTCCCCTTTGCTTTTCATGTTTTTTTGCATCTCTATGGCGCATCAAGTAAATTTTTATAGTGGTCACCATGCAAATCTATCTTCCTCTCATCAAAACCATGTGTATGAGGGTTTTCCATAGCTAGTGGTTGAATGAACACACATAATGTAGTCATTAATTCTTACACTACTTGTCACACCTCATGAACAGTGCATTAAAGCCTTTGGAGTGTTGAAGTTGAAAACTCTGCATTGTAACCTCAACAACAAAGTGTAACATGCATTCTAAAGGAACCAAGGCACTGCTTACAATAGTTTTCTCCTACAACCTTGCCTTTGTTCTTCTCCACAATGTGCTCGAGCATGATGAAATTTAGGTGTTAATGCATAGAAAAAATTTCCTCAAACAATTTTGATGTATTCTCACTATAAATGCAAATTTTCCCCTTTCAACAAAGTAAACCCGTGCTCGATTTACTCACACATCAAGGCATCAAAAAAATATGTTTCCTACAATAGCTTTATATACCTATGTAAACTCTCCTTTGCAACATCAAAATGACCCTTTTTGGCCAGCACAATGACTTCCCTTTTTCACAGCACAAACACTTCTTGGTCTCTGTGAGACTTCTAGCCTTTTCAAGATGTGTTGCCTCATTCCTTAGATACCTCCTCTTATTGCAAAAAACTATGCAATAATTCAAATTCCCAAGTGAAATGTCAACATAAGAATTCTTTGCATCTGATTCACTTTGTGCAACTTTAATTTTTTCTTTTACTGAATGATCCAGTCATTAGTTTTTAATTCCATGTTTCCAAGCATGGATATGCATCCACATCACCAAAAAATATGAACAATATTATCTTGTATAAATGATTTTCAATTTGTAGTAGATCGTGTAGTTGTTCAAACAACCTAGCAAGATTAAATACTGTTGTGAATTTATCCCATGGTAACTCAAGTGAAAGAACACTGAATATACACCATTTTACATTGATACTTGATCATACATTATCAATTCATTGGCTAGACAGTTACTTCTTTTGAAGAAAATAATATTCTTTATATGACCGGTGTAATGATTGTCACTTTGATATTATGGTATACAGAAGATCATAAGATGAACCCTTGCTTATGACATGGTATACTCACATAGACTATCCTTTATGAATTGACATCACCCTCATTATTGAGACTTTGATGGGGTCTTATTGATATATAAGGGTTGCCTTCTAATCATTTCTATCCTCCTGACGTGTTTTTATGCCATTTAATGTCCTTGTTGATTATTCTTCTTTACTGTCAGGTGCACAACCATTGCTACCTATATTATGTTGATCAAAAAATAATATCCAGCATAGTACCAACATTCCCTTTCATGATGGATGTATTCCATTGTTTAAGCCTTCCTATGAGTATCAATTCTCATGAAACCTCTATTATGGCATGACTATTATCACTAGTCTTCCTTAAGTCATATTTTTTGCATAAGCATTGTTCTTTTACATCTTCAAAAATAATGCATATATTTTTACCTCATATGACCACTTTGTGCTATCCTTTTACATAAACTATCTTCATCTCTACTTTTAGGCCTTATGCAAGGCATGACTATCCTCGCTAAACACCTGATCATGCATTGTAGATTCCTTTTAATCATATATATCTAGCTTCATGACCTAGTATTTTATCATCCTTATGATTGTGCTCTTGTGGACATGGCTTCCCTTATGTCATTAGCATTTAATCCATTGAATGCTCTCACATGCTTGTTGCCCCAATGAAGATGAAACTTATCTTCATGGTAGTTATGAGGACTGTCACAACTTCATAAGTGTTGTTTTCATGATTTCATCTTGTAAATTTGATTGTCCATTGGCATTTTATGCTTGCCAATAAGGGTCTTAATTGACAAATTGCAAGAAGTTGCAACAATTAACATTTGCAATTTTGAGAGTTACACCATAGCCAACCTTGGATGAGTTTCTATGTTGAAGATGGAATAAATACAAATTGAGATATTTATGAAAGATGAATGCAAGAGAAACATAGATGTGAGAAAGATGTGAAATAGTGTGTGTGTGTGTGATGCAAGTTTGAGCAAATAAGTGCAAAATTCAAGTGGCAAGTTTTCTAAGGCAGTGAGTTGAAGGTGTACTCTATCATTCAAGCATGTTTGCAAGTGTGTGAGTGTATTTTGGTGGAAATCTCCATTGTATTAAGATTTTATTTCTCTCAGTAACAAATATCTTGTATCTTCTTTGTAATTCTATGGCAGTGAGCCCTTTGGGTGGTTAACCCTTTTTAGATAGTGAGTCTTGTTCTGAATAGTAAGTCTCATTTTAGCAGTGAGCTTTTCTAGTAGTGATCATTTATATTTGGTTTTGATATTATTTATATTGTGAGCTAATCCTCACCATGGGTTTTCCCTCATTAGGTTTTCCATGTAAATCTGGTGTTATTGTGTATGGCTTTACTTTTTTTTTTCTTTTGTACTTAATGATTAATCACATTACCAGAGTAAAGGATTTGTGAATGGTAATTGATCTAACCTCTAGTGGAAGTTTTAAAGGTTAAATTTACTACAACTGATTCATGCTCCCCCTCTCACTTATCTTTTTATACAATTGGTATCAGATCTTGGTTCCTTAGAGAAGATCTTAACCACTTCAAGAAGGCCTGAGATGACAAGAAAAATCACTATTAAGTGTCCTAGGTTCGATGGGACTGACTATGCCTTCTGGAAGATAAAGATGGAAGGATATCTAAAATACTATGGATATGATGTTGAGAAATATTATAAGATTGCATGTATACACTAAGTTCCCGCTAATGGTCCAAGTACAACTAATGAGATCAAGACGCATGAAATGAAAAATAAGGAAAAGTTCATTCTAAACTAATTAAAGCTCCAAATCTAAAGACTGCTAAATAGATCTAGGATGCATTGGAAAAGATTCATGAAGGAGATGAAAAGGTATAAGAAGCAAAGTCGCAAAACTTGGAGGCACAATTTGAGATCCTACATATGCTTGAAGATGGGAACATTAAATAATATGTAAAGAGAGTGAATGAGTTGGTAGGTGGAAAATGAGGACTTGGTGCAACGGTGGATGAATCAAGGTTAGTAAAGAAGATTATCAAAACTCTCCCTAATGAATATAGTGAAAAAGTATCTAATATTAAAGAATTTTTAGATTATAAGACTTGTATTAATGGAAAAAGTATTTAATTTTTCTTGCATTTGTTAATAATTAATTAACCTAATAATGCCTTGATTTAGTGTTGTAAATATTCACATTGAATCTAGGGCCCTTTTTAATAAATTGTACTTAAATTATACCTTATTTACGATGTTGTAAAGTGTTGTATTACACTTTCACACTTATCTAGGGTTTCATTAATTAATTGTGGTTAATTGGAGCTTAATTGGACCTTTAATTCAAATTCAAGCCCTCTTAATTGTATTTTTTTAAGGATCTATCTCAACACCCAATAATGATATTGCATGACATTTAATTTGGAAAATTTGAGGTCCAGCTAGAAAATGGTGCTAAGACCTATTCTCCACTAATAGTGAATGAGTCCTCTCCACATAGGACATATCTTTCTTGCCATTTTTTAAATGGTTTTTTGATGCTATTTCATCCCCGTAAAGCATGGTCCTAGAAAGTTGTACTAGGACCCATTCTTATTTAGTGACAAATGGGTCCTCCTCACATAGGACACCCCTTTTTGAATTTAATTGTGGTAGTATTATAATTATTTTCAATCCTAGATCTAGTGTCGGCTTGAATTATTTGAATTTCGAGGTTAATCTCTAGATTTAGTATAAATATAAGGTTAATTCACATAGTTACATCTATAAAATTTCAAGTATCTAAGCATTACAACAAACTTATGATCAAGAGAGAATTATAGAGAATTTAAAATACATTCAAAGGTAGATTATCAAGAGTTTATTGTAGCAATTCAAGATCATATCATCATGTCAAAGGCATAGTGCATTCAAGCATGTTGTTGAGCTTATGTTATTGATGTAACATTAAAGATCTACTTGGCAAGCATTGTTTCACATCTAAGTTGAGATCAAGATATACATTCTACATGGACACTTCATGTTATTTTATATATTTACATTCGAAGACAATTTCCATGGTATTATAATTGCATATTTCATATTCCATGTTTCTATTTCATTATTTCATCATAAGGTTTAATTTCCTCAAAGGGGTTTGACTAAGGAAAACCCCTATTCTATAACAATCAACAAGTTTTTATCCTCTTGGATGTGTGTTTGCAATTTTTTATGTTGAAGATCAAGTGGAGAAAAAGTTTGAAGAAAAAATGTCAAAGTTGTCAAGTTGTAAATTTGTCACCTATATTGCAAGAACACAAAAATGAAGCTAAAAAATTAGTTTCAAACTTTCGAGAGCTGAGCACTAAGGATCTAGAAGTATAGACATTGAAGAACAAAACCCAGAAGTCAGTTTCCAAAACCCTAACAGGGACCTATTCGCCACTAAAGGTGAATGAGTCCTTTGTGAAGCCTGAAGCAATGAACATCTAGAGTTTCAGACTGAGAGGAGAAAAACCTAGAAATTACTTTCCAAAGACTGTAACAGGTACCCATTCTCCATTAAAGGAAAATGAGTCCTTAGTGGACCCTGAAACAACACCTTTTCAGCAATGTATAGATCATTTGACCCTCTTGAAACTCCCCTCACTATTGCTATAATAGTTAGGAGTCATTTTTTATTGTTGTTTATGATTTTTGGCCTTCATAACTAAGCGAAACATTCGTAGAAAAGTATTGTGGTTCATCATCTTGTTCATTCATTTTGGTGAGCCCTATTTTTCTATGTTTCATTTTGGTGAACCTGGCCCCTTTAAACATCCTAATTTCTGATTTGGAGTACATTAAAACCCTATATCTTAGTTTTGCAATAGTTTACATTGGATTTGCACTAGCTACAATACATTTAGGGTTCCTTAAAATTTCATTAGTTTGCATTGCATATAGGGATTTAAATTTGCATTCTTGCATTGTTTAAATCTAAAATTTTTAAAAATTTGCATGCATATTATTTAGTTTTTGTATATTAGTGTACTTTTCATCATTCATATTCAAAAATTGAGTAAAAAATGTATTTCAAAAATTTTTCATATAGGTCATTATTTACCCTTCATTTCACTTGCATTAGGTCATCAAATTCTAGAAATTTCTATCACAAGAGTTACAATTTGAAACTTGGCACAAAAAACACATAAAACAACTTAAAAATTGTAGTTTTCACCTTCCTAAAACCTTGATCTAGGACCCATTGGCCCTATTAGTGAATGAGTCCTTGATCAAGCTAGACCTACATTTTCTAGCATCTTAAACTCACTTAAAATACTTCAAAATCAGTAAAAGCATTTCAAAAATCCTCATCTAGGACCCATTCGACACTAAAGGATAATGAGTCTCTGATCAGGTGTTGATCTAAATTTTCTGGAATTTGAAATCTCTATTTTAGGCTTTTGTTTGATGTTGTTACATTTTATTTTTAGTTTTTTTTACTTTTCATTTCATTAAATTCATTGCATTTAGCTTAATTTTCTTCATTGAGTGCATTGTCAAAATTCAAAATGGAATTTACAACATTTCATTCTTAGATTGTTACATAGAATAATTAGTCAATTATCATGTTCTAAATCTGAAATTACATTCTCCTTTTTCATCTTTGATCTATCAATGTTGCATTTCAAACTTGCAAGAAAATCATTACATCATTTTTTCTTTGAAAAAATCTATGGTTATCATACTCCATGTTCTATTTACAGATCTTATTGAGTACTGTAATAAATTTTTGTTATATGCATATGAATATGATGTCCTCTCCCCTCTCTTTTTGTTACTCATTGATCTATCTCCTAGTATCCCTCCTATAAGTGATATTATTCTAGTGAAAGATAATACAACCTTTGGTAATTATAACAATCATATTTGTTCTTCTCCTAATATCTCTCCTAGTTGTGAAGAAGATATTTCAGTGTTGGAAGAACCAATCAATGAGAGTTTTGAGAAACCTAGTTGTTTCTCTCCTCCTACCTCTCTTATTAGGAAATACATTACTAAAAAAGAGTACACAACCATAGTTCATAATGACAATCACATAACATAAAAATAAACCATTGAAACTTACCTAAATACCACTTCAACTAGTCTACAATCATCTCCCAACATTTCCCCTCTTTTGATAATGTTATAGTTAAAGAGGATTAAATTGTAAGTGATGAGGATATGTTGGTATTAGATAATCAAATCTTTAAGATCTATGACAACCTTCATTATGTCTCTTCCCCTACCTATCCTATTTTGGAAGACATTATGGGACAAAATAATGAAATTATGGACAATGATGACAATCACATTTGTTCTTCTCCTAGTATCTCTCCTAGTTGTGAAGAAGATACTTTGATGTTAGAAAATCCAATCAATAAAAGTCATGAGAATCTTATTTTCCTCTCTTCCCCTAGAAAAAAAAATATTGAACAAGATAATTCCATCATTGATAAACAAGAAAATCGAACCATTGATAACTCCCTTACTTGCGATGAAGTCATTTTAGAAGAACCAAAATTTGAATTTCATGAACATCTAGTTTGTAGTTCTCCTAAAAACTATCCTCCTAGGGAGGATAGCATGGTGCAAGAAAATGATAGTTCATTAACAATAGTGATATTATTTCCTTAGGTGATGGTGAAAATGTGCAACTAGACTCCCCTTCATTAGAAATGCCTCCAATTGAAACTGTTGAAGTTATGAATGTGCAAATGTCTATTAGATCCCCATTGATTATTAGACCTCCTACATACCCTATGGTACATATAAGAATCCTCTAATTATTTACCCACCCTCACAATGACCACAAACTCAAAATAAACCTATCCTCATCCTTGAACCACCTAAGAATAATGTTTTGTAGCAATCGACTTACAACATTATTTCTCATACATATAACATGAGGAATAATCCACAACCAAAAAAAACACCTTCAACATCCCTCCCATTGCTTAACCCAATATTACTTAGTCCTCCTTGTTTTCCTTTAAATAGTGGAAAGGAATATTATTTTTTTGAACAACTTAAGAATACTCTCGCTAAGATATCCCTATGGGACCTTATTCAAGCCTCAACTAGTTATCATATGCTTCAAAGTGATTTACAACAAGTTCCCACCCCTCCTAATTTGCAAAAAAATGATGTGGCAGCCCAAATTCAAGCTATAACTCTAGTCAATTTAGACATTACTTTCCATCCAGATGAGTTACCTCCGTTAGAAGTGAAAAAAATAAAATGAAGCTTTCATGATAATGGCCTATGTTAATCAAGTCAAGATAAAGAGAAACCTTGTTGACAATGGTTCGGCTCTTAATGTGTGTAGTGTGAGCCTCTTGGAGAAGATTAATATGAATAAGAGTGACAATGTCCCTGATTCTTTATCTATTTGTGGGTTTCATAACATAAGAAAACAACCACTTGGAGCCATCACATTACCTATTAAATTTGGAAAGGTTACATTGCAAACTCTAGTCCATGTTATGCCTCATGATCTCTCATACAATCTCCTCTTAGGTAGGCCATAGATTCATGAGAGGAATGTGGTGCATTCTACTCTTCATTGTAAAATGAAGTATGCCTACAACAACAAAGTATACACACTCAAAGCTGATCCTAAGCCTTACAGTGCTTTACTAATTGAGAAAAACAAGGAAAATTGTTTGAAAACATTGACACCAACTACACAAGTAGAATCTATGCAATAGAAAGAAAAAGAGAAGCATATTGAAGATGTTATGATTTGTTAGACAATGATTGGGGTTCCTTAGATTTCACACCAACATTCATGGGAGAATACAAGATCATAAACAAAGATTTTGACAAGGGAAAAGAAAAAGTGGTAATCTCAACACAAAATTTGAAAGCATCCACCTCAACCACTTTAGATCAAGAAAATTACACAACAAACTTTGACGAAGTTGACTATGACCAACAATAGAATCTAAACAAAATGAAAAAGATTTTTGAAAGAGGTTATGAACTTACAAAATAACTTGGGTATAGTGGAAAAGGATGTGGTGCTAGAGAACAAGGTATCCACATCCCTATAGATCCTAACATGCAAGAAATGACTAATGGTTTCGGTTATTGTCCCTCAAAAGAAATTAAAAATACTTCCCTCAATATCAACACTCTTACAACAAATTCTCCTAAACCAACTGTATCATTAGTTCATCTTGAACTGGTAGACACTAGTGGTCTTGGTTATTGTCCTTCAAAAGAAACAAAAGAAATAGAGAAGTGTTTGCTTAATATTGATGTCATCACGCAAAACATTAATGATTTGAATTTGATAGATTTCACACCCTCTTGTAAAGGAGAGTACAAAATATCATAATCTAAAGAGTCTTGTGTAAGTATGACACCTTGTACTAAGTAAGAGATCTTTGTTGCACAATAAAGGAACATCTTCTACTATTGATCAAGAGGGTATCTTGTTGAGATCCCCCAAGATCATTTGATATCTCTCCCTCCAATAACATGAAATAAATTTTACTATAAGATTTAATTTTGTGCATATCATAGATTTTATGGTCATTCTACTAATGAATGTAAGGCTTTGGGTACTAAAATTCAACATCTTAAGGATTGTGGTGCTCTTCCTTTCATTGTAGCAACTAGTTCCTCTAATTGATACTAATCTTCATGTTCTCATATTTGCTCATCCTTGTCTTGCATTAAGTGGGGTTAAGGAGCTAGGAATCCTTGTCCTCATATGGCACTTGTTGATTGTCTCTTTAGGCTAGTTGACCATCTTCCATGCATATATAAGAGAAAGCTTAGGATGTGATCGACATGCCCTAAGTTGGATCACATGTGATGTACTGAGTTATCTTTATTATTTCATTTTGAGGGAAACCCCTCCCTCCGTGTTCATGATATAGCTTGGCATAGTGTTTTCCGAGGAAAGCTCTCATGTCTTAGGAGAAAACATTGGCTACTTTAAAGCAATTGCTCACAATAATGATGTTAGAACCACTTTAAAGTGGTGGCATACATCAATGACATGTTTTAGCATATTTCATGGGGTGATTTTCTTTTTTATTGTGACGTGTCCTTTTCTTGGTGGTCATTGGGTCTAATGTCCTCCAAGAGTGATATTTTTAAACGTACAATCTCCCTTGGTGGAATGATATGAAAGGCGAGGCATCCCATAACTGGTGATATAATACTCTTTGACTTTTCCTATCTTGGAGACATTAGGCATGATTTTCCCTAAGAAGAAGACCTTACATGAACAAATAAAAATACCCTTTAACAAAAACTTACAAACATGGCATTCAAAAGCATACAAAAAGCATTACATTGTGATGCCTTATCAAATTTATTAGGAGGATAACTTTGGTATGGTTGGCCACCTCATTGGTATAACTCACCTAGTGAACAGACTAAGGTTCACTACCCAGAGTGAGCACACATGATTGGGATAACTCACTTAGTGGATAGACTGAGGTTCCACTACCCTAGATTGAGTAGTGTATGTTACAAACAAACATCCCCATTCCATAGTGTGTTGGAAACTTTGTGCTTGATCCTTTGTTTTTCTTGGCCTTTAATAGGGTATGGCTATGTATCTTTGTTATTGTTGCATACTTAAGTGTCTTGAATGTCTACTTTAGTGTGAGTTTGTCATTGAGGAAAACTCTCAATAAAGTGGAGGAAAAATATATTAACGAAAAAAGTATCCCTTTTTCCTGTGTTTGGGAATAATTAATTAACCTAATAATGCCTTGATTTAGTGTTGTAATGTGTTGTACACATTCACATTGAATCTAGGACCCTTTTTAATAAAATGTATGTAAATTATAACTTATTTAGGGTTTTGTAAAGTGTTGTATTACACTTTCACACTTATCTACGGTTTCATTAATTAATTGTGGTTAATTGGAGCTTAATTGGCCCTTTAATTCAAATTCAATCCCTCTTAATTGCATTTTTTAAGGATCTATCTCAACACCCAATAATGATATTGCATGATATTTAATTTGGAAAATTTAAGGTCCTATAAAATTGTGCTAGGACCCAATTTCCACTAATGGAAAATGGGTGCTCTCCACATAGGACACCCCTTTCTTGGCATTTTTGAAATGAGTTTTTGATGTTATTTCATCCCCCAAAAGCATGGTCCTAGAAATTTGTGTTAGGACCCATTCACCTTTGGTGTAAAATGAGTCCTCCTCACATAGGACACCCCTTTTTAAATTTAATTATGGCATGATTATAATGATTTTCAATCTTAGATCTAGTGTCAACTTGAATTATTTGAATTTCAGGGTTAATCTCTAGATTTAGTATAAATATAAGGTTAATTCACATAATCATAGAAATCTTATGATCAAGAGAGCATTATAGAGCATTTCAAAGACATACAGAGGTATAATATCAAGAGTTTACTACGGTAATTCAAAATCATATTATCATGTCAAAGGCATAGTGCATTCAAGCATGTTGTTGAGCTTATGTTATTGATGTAGCATTGAAGATCTACTTGGAAAGCATTGTTTCACATCTAAGTTGAGATCAAGATCTACATTCTAGATGGACAGTTCATTTTAGTTTATAGATTTACATTCCAAGACAATTTCCAAGGTATTATCATTGCATATTTCATATTTCATGCTTCTATTTCATTATTTCATCATAAGGTTTAATTTTCTCAAGGGGTTTGACTAAGAAAAACCCCTATTCCCTAACAATCAACAAGTTTTCTCCTTTTAGATGTGTGTTTGCAAGTTTTTATGTTGAAGATCAAGTGGAGAACAAGTTTGAAGAAAAAATTTCAAAGTTGTCAAGTTGCAAAGTTGTCACCTACATTGCAAGAACACAAAAATGTAGGTACAAAATTTGTTTTAGACTTTCACCTAAGTTGAGCACCGAGGATCTGGAAGTGTGAACATTGAAGAACAAAACCCAGAAATTAGTTTTTGAAACCCTAAAAAGGACCCATTGGCCACTAAAGGAAAATGAGTCCTCAGTAAGGCCTGAGGCAATAAACATCTAGAATCTGGAGTTGTAGACTGAGAGAAGCAAAACCTAGAAAGCACTTTCTAGAGAACTTAACAGGGACCCATTCACCATTAAAGGCGAAT
>VDFB02379711.1:44167700-44301115 GCA_007258455.2 Sequoia sempervirens
TTGTGATTAAAAGTCATCTTTTCTTTAATCCCTTGCAATTATTGCAAGGACAATAACATTTCCCATCACCCTTTCTTTTCAATCTAGCCCACAATCTATCAAGTGTCTCTTCATTTTGTTCTAGAATAATATTATTCCAGATGATTTTTCTTTACCAAGCTTGACTATTTAGATCTTCAAAAAATATCAAACTCACACTCCAATAATTTTTATTCATAGATAGGTAACAAAATCTAATAATTTTGATATTTTACACCAAAATTTTTTAGTATGCAACCACCCCTGCAAAAGAGAAGATAGTCTGAAGTTAATGATCCCAAAAAACACTTTAAAATGCTAATTCCAAAACTTATTAAATTCTGATTTTACTATGATTTCCAACTGTTAAGACTCCTAAAATCAGAATATTGAAATTGATCACAAACTTCCTACAATGATGGAGGTAGCGAGCTAGTAAGAGCGAGTGACCCATTCCTAAGGATCAACAAGTCGGTATCATCATTGATAATGTCAATATGGATTTATCCTTTTAGTTAAAGAAACAATGTGTCACTTCTTATGACGAGCTTATTCCTAGGGCCCTCAACATTGAGAGAGCCCTAATCGTACAAGGAAGCACACACTAGTAGAATTTGGCAATTAAATGACTAGGTGACTAAAAATTTTAGTCACAACAACTAAAAAT
This sequence comes from Sequoia sempervirens, assembly GCA_007258455.2. Classification (NCBI taxonomy): domain Eukaryota; kingdom Viridiplantae; phylum Streptophyta; class Pinopsida; order Cupressales; family Cupressaceae; genus Sequoia; species Sequoia sempervirens. Next base: position 44,168,386 of record VDFB02379711.1, read on the forward strand.
GACTAAATTCTGCTTATTTTTTGCAACTCAGCTATAAATGAGTAAATAAATTACTAGTTTGGTTGTTGATTAAAAATTATTCAGTCACACAAATAAAAATCACTAAATAGCTAGTCATTTATTTAGTCACAATCCATTTGAATAAATAATTTAAGGAATCAAGAATATAGCTCGAAATACTCTAAAACTTTAATAAACATACCCTAAAATTTTTGTCAAAATATTATTTTCAGGTGTAACCCACCAGAATGGAGTTTTCATTTTAATAAACATACTCTAAAACCTTCATCAAAACATTATTTTCATGCATAGACCACCAAAATGGAGAAGTGTTTACGTGAAGAATGATAGAGAACGGTGAGGAGATGTGCATGAAAGGAGGAATAGGATTCATTGCTGCTTATCTCATTCTTGCTCTACTCAACAAATCTTACATTGTTCCTGCTACTATTTGTAATCTAGGTATTTACTTGACATAGATTTGCATAATCTCAAATTCCTTCAGAGGATTTTGAAGTATCAATGTATCCTATATAGGGTTTAGAATGATTTATTTTAATTAAAAAAATAAATAAATGATGTATTTCCCTGTAATTAGATAATGTGGAGATCTCCTAAATCTGCCCCAACACATTATCCTTTTTGGCACTGTATTCATTATTCCAGCTACTAGGGTTTTTCATGTGACATCTTTAATATCTTCATGACTGTGGATTTTAAATAGATCTCAGTCTTTGCTTTAATCCTTTTCATGGTAACCCTTGAGTTCCATAATCCACATTCAATCTCTTCTAAGTATAGTGTCTTAAGCTAGACTGCATAGTATGCATCTAAAACAAGTCCTTCATACCTGCCATTGTTCCAAACCACCACTCACTGCCTTGCTTAAAATGTTTCCTCCATAAGCACAATAGCAAGTTTTAAAATCATGGTTTCTAGTGATTGACCATTCAGGTCACCTCTTTCATCATGAAGATATAATGAGATTTTTTTCTTCAAACTCAAGGCATTATGCAAGATAACATTGTGAATTATTTGTTGTGTATGATTTTATTTTCTTGCACATTTACTGCTTTGCTAACTTCCTTTAAGACTGGGTATTGCACCCTCAACTGCAATCTCAAACAACTCACTCACTATCACTTGAAGATTCCTTTTCATGAGCATCCTTCTATAAATCAAACTATAATTCCTATAGAATGCCTACTTACTTTAGGGACTCATTGTTTCATGGTATTGTAGTTCTTAAGATCCTTCAACCTTATTGACACTACTTCACAGTCCACAAGGTATTATTCACTATTCTCCCATCTTTGATGAGTCTCAAAACACTGCTCAAACATGCAATCCACTACCTCCATTATACATTAATAGCTAAGAAGAAACATTGAACCTATGATTACCACTATTACTTCATTTGGACAGTCATTCCCTGATTGCATTTGCCTTGTCTAACACTACCAAAAGCATTTGAAAAACCCTTAAGGTCAGCAAGGGGGTAAGGAAACTCACTGTTAAAATTTCCACTTTACTATGCAAGGTTTGATCTTTATTATCTTGTCATTGCTCAGCCTCTTTTTGACTGTCACATCTCAAGTGACTGTCATTCTTCTTACCGTAGATTGCATTTACAAATGTCACTAAGCCACATAGTGTGCTTGTTATTGACTACAATATTTAGATTGCAAGATTTTTTTATTACCTACAATGTCTCAATCTTTCTGGTATTGTAACCTCACTAATCCGCTTATAGTTATTGTTTATGTTTATGGAGGCCTAGTGGTTTGTAATTCTAATCATGCTCTTACTCAATGCTTCTATTGGTATTAAAAAATTCTTAAATCTTGGAACGAAAATTGTTGTCTTTACAAAGTTGTGGTATGATCTTGGATTGTATCCTAGAGTGTGTGGGAAGCTTGTGTTTGATCATTAAAATATGTAAACCTGATCAAGGAAATGTATCCTATATATCATGGGTCTTGCTTTAATACTTTCCATAATGGTTATTAGCTATCACATTATTATAGTTTGTGGTAACCAAGATTGCATTCAAGTATGTAACAAACTTGGTTTTAGTTTAAGCTATACACTTTTAAGTAACATTCATAAGGTTTAGAAAATATTGATCACTCTCTAGAATAGCCCATTAAACATGGGTTGTGGTTGAATGCACTACATAATTGATATAACACAACCACTTTGCATATCAACCAGAGTTATATGATCTTTACTGCAACAAGAGGTAATCACTCTTCGATCATGCTATAATTACATCCTAACCTGTTAAACTTGAGACAACCTGATTGCACCCAATGATGATTTACACCTACATTATACAACCTGAATTAACTACATTATATGAGTGCCTTCATTTCTATCACAACATAGCCACATTAAACTTGGGTCACACATGAATGCATCTTGTATTTTTTATAGCAAAACTGTGCCACATGACCAATAGAGTTATGGATCACATAATTACAGTCACAAGAATTTGTTCCTTGGTTGTGATCTTATGGTAATTCCACACAACAAAATCTGGACATGAAATTCTCAAAACCCTAAACATCTAAAAATGAAATTTCATGAGATGTTGCTTTAAAATATGATTTTCAAACCTGGAACTACAAATATGACTTCACAACTAAATTCTGCAAAAAGACAATGACTACCCTCAACCTGGCGTATCTTCTTGAATTTTTTTTTTTTTCCCAAGAAAATCATCCTTAGTTCTCCACAAACTATCTCAAGTGAGAACAAAACATGTCGCAATAAATAAACAAACTCAATTTTCTTTATGTTGGCCACAATTTGATTTTTTTCTATTTTTCATGTTTGTGAAATTTCAATGAAATGATAGTCGACATTTTGATGAACCGAGGTTCATTGAAATTTTGATGAATAGGGATAAACTTTCAAAAAGTTGAAAATTACAATCAAATTTTACAAGCACCCGATGATACATCAAATTATACATATTTCGTTAGACATTTTCATTGGATTTTGCAGTCAAATGAGTTAGTGATTCCAAGGGAATATTCCTCCTTTGCACATTCCTCCAAAGGGGAATATTCCCTCCCCTTTTGCACAATTAAACTTTGTTTTAATTTTCAAAATATCCTTTTCCCTCACCCATGAGAATATTCCAAATAATATTCTCTCCCCTCTAATCATTTGAAAAAGGGAATATTCTCGCTTAGCTTCATATGCAAGTTAATTTGTGACTTCTTGTGCAAGTTAACTTTTGACCTCTTGTATAGGTCAAAAGTGTGCTTGTTTGGAAGCAATGTGAACCCTTGATTAAATCTCATCTTGCATTCTCACCCATTGATGAGAATCCATGATCCATGCCTCCAACTTCTTCCATTCTTGACTATTGATTAGCTTTTTCAATCTCAACCCTTCATTTCTCATTTGCTTTCTTATAAATAGAACACTATTTGGAGACAAATGGAACCATATTTTTTTAGAGAAAACTCATGCTATTGAAATCACTCACACTCACACTCTTTTTTTAACTCACATTTAGCATATTTTAGTTTAAATTAGTTGCATAATAGATTAGCTTCCATTAATGGCTTCCATAATGCATCCATTTAGTTAATTAGATAATTAGGGTTTGAATATTTTTAGTTTAAAGCTCATTTAGATTAGCTTAACAATTACATATCTAAATCATTCTAGCATAAATAATGGTAGATTAACTTTTGCATGATACCCATTTAGGCATAAACCATGTTTTCAATCACATCTCACAACCGTTTCATCGATTCTCTTCAATAGAATCGATTGAAACAAGCTCATTGATCCATGGGATTGGGAAAGGGTCATCGTTTCACATCAACACAACACCAATCCCACAATAGGATGAGTTTCAGATGGGTTAGAGTAGACATTTAAATGATTTCATAGTTTAGAATGCTTTGTTTTAATGAATTCCTAGTTTAACTTCAAATCAATTGATCCTATTTAGATTGAGCATTAGTGGTATGAATATGTTTCGATTCTTCATGGATCAAGTGTAATTGACCCATGATAATATCCTCGATCACACTACCACATTGGAGTTGTTGCATCAAAATGGGGAGGAGTTTCTTTGAAAGAGGTGCTTGATCTTGATCAGGCCTATGAGACACTACACACCCTTGTCCTACCCTCTAATGTAGACTAGGAGTCCCAACATGCCACTTTCCTCAAACTCTGAGGATTATTTTATATATGGGTTCATGCCTCCACAAGAGAAGTCCCCTTGCGATTTGCCAAAACCTATGGAGCAAAATTTTTCCTGTAATTTTTTTTACCCTTGCAAGTCTTCTTTTGCCCCCTACTTCTTTTCTGTGTTATGTTGGCATTGCGCCTTGAAGGCTAAAGGTTACTCTTGTATAAAAGCGTGCAACATGCCACGTGGTGGCTACATGAATTTTCTTTATATCGTCTTCCTTTTGGGCCCAAATCAGGACACATGGTTGCTTGCAAGGATTTTTCCTAAACTACCCTCACAAATTCGGAGATCGCCCACCAACATGCCACATCAACCATTTCATTGGGTGGGCTATTTCTTTTGTATATGTCTCTCTTTTGGTGGAGTTTTTCAAATAACATGATAGAGTTCTTACTTGTAGGGTTGGAATTTTGGTGTGGCATCATCATTCCTCATAGGTAATCAGATTGTGTTTTGATAGGTTGTGCTAGGATCTAATCATCCTCTGACAACATATCTTTGTAGAACTTCTACAATATTCAAAGCAATTAATGAAGCAACTAAATATTTATTAGTGAAGATTGTTACAATCTAATCAAACCCTAGATTGGATTGCAGCCTATCAGGAGTGAACACTTGGTAGTTGTTCATCTTTATTGGTTTCAATGGTGGCTCCTCCTTCTAGCTATTTAAAGGGGTTTGCAATTTAAAGAGGAAGAAGAGTTAGAAAAGATAAAAATCAGGTCATACATTTATAATAGGGAGATATATTTTATAGGGATAGGAGGATTTTTACAAGGCACTATATATGCTCTATGAAATGTTTAATTTGTTAAGACTATTAATTGGATTGGCATCTGACCTTTATTTTTAGTTAATTTATTGCAAGAACAAATATTATTATGAAAAAATCTTTGAGATTGTGCATTTTATGGCCTTTATCATGAATTTATTTTCCCTATATTGTTTATGTTGAATGCTCTGTGTCAAGTCTTATGAAGATAGTCTTGGTAATTGTTTCATATGTCATTAGATTTTATGTTTAATGCTATCTTTTAGAAATCAGATCATGTTCATTATACTCTTTCATTTTTGGTGAAGGTTATGCTATATTTCATATCATGCTATAAGAGAAAAAGGGTTTTGTAAAGATCCAAAAGTTCATGTTAATTTTAGGATTTCTTATTTCTATTAGACCTTAGTGGATGCTTCCCACGGGGTGATTTGAACGACTATAGTTATATGCTTTCTTTAGCCTTATTCATTCATTCTCTTCCCAACAATGAAGGGTTTGTGGCATTTTGTGTCCATTTCATCAAGAGTAAGGAATTGTTAAAATTTTAAATGTTGTAAAAAATTTGGCACATCACCATCTTTTTTTTTCCCTGTACATTTCTCTTTTCCATTTCCCAAAAAATAGAGAAGATCTATCTTCTGTAACAATATCATAGGTTATTCAATGAGGTGCAATTTCGTCCCCCACTCACTGAATTTCCCATAAGGTTGTTTAGAGAGGTGCAATATTTTATAATCAATAGAGGGTTTGGTGAGTTGTGAGATAGCCTTTGTTCATTCATCAATCCTTGTCATTATCTTTTATCATGAAGGTTTAATTACCAAACGGGGTTTGACCAAGTCAAACCTCTATTCACCCAAAAAAAACATTTTTCCTACTCTTTGTGTGTGGAAATTTGTAGGTGAAAAAGGATTGAAGATTGATCAAAAGTGCAATTTTGCAAAGTTGTCAAAGTTGCCATCACAAATTTCAAGCCACCAAAGCTCATTTGTAGAATTTATTTTTGACTTTTTGACAGTAGAATTTGGTGGAATCAATAGTGCAAATCCAGGACCATAGGACTATGGAATCAAATTTTGAATCCATGTGTAGAGAACCATTCACCCTAGGGCGAATCTATCCCAACATGACACTCAACAACCATTTTTGGTGATAGGTACACATCAGTTTACCCTTCTTAGATCTACCTAAAAGTTATAGTTTCTATTTGTTCTATCCTTTATTTCATCATTTCAAGTTTTACATTACACAATTGAGTTCATTATGAATTTTATTTTTATCTCCCCAAAGTGCATTTTAGTCATATTTGTCATTTTCTATCATAAAGGAAACAATAGATCCTTTAATAGGGTTGACTCACCTAAATGTTGAAAGTCAATCCTACCTTTGGGAGATCTCTTTTCCTAATAAAATTAGAAGAAATATAGGCACATCACATTCCTTCTAGGTTCCATTCCCCATCCCCCACTAACATATTTTTCTTTGTTTCATTTTGGTGAACTTGACATTCTTACATTATAAGCTTTTTGATTTGGAGATCCTTCAAACCCTAGATCTAGGATTTTGCATTAGTTTGCATTTCATCTCATTTAGGGTATTCAAAATTACATTTGTTTCCATTTCATTTATTGTTTTAAAATTGCATTTTGTATTATTTAAAATTTTAAAAATTCAAAAAATTTCGCACATATTATATTCATTTCACATAGTATTCTACATATTAGTGTTTTTCAATCATTTATATTAGAAAATTAAAAAAAATTTGCATCTAGAAATTGTCATTTTGCTTGTTGTTTGTCATCAAATTGTACTTGCATTTCATCATATTTTTAAAAAAATCTGTAACTAAAAGTGTCTATTTAAAAATTGAATTAGAGACCTAAAATATCAACTCAAAAACCTGGATTTTAATTTTTTCAACCCCTCTGCAATGACCCATTTACTCTAGGGAAAATCTGTCTTTATAAAGGTCATTTTCTGAATTTCTAGGCAATAAATTTATCTCTATTTGCTTTGCATATTTTTGTTTTCAGATTTCAATTTCAGTTGTTGGCATTACAAATTTATGAAATTGTTTGCATTCAAGTTAATTGGTCAAAAAAAGTGCATAGTTTAAACATAAACTTTGCATTCAAAAGTGAATATTTTTAGTTTCTTGCATTCAAAAATTAGAATATTCTTGCATGTCATACCTGAAAATTGCTATATCATTTTACTTTCTTGTATTGTACTTTCTATTTGTGGTTTCTTGCTACATCTGTTTGGTTCACTTTTTCCATTTTAGATACACTTTTGGTTTGGTGAAACTTGTATGAGTATTACAACCTAGTGTCCTATTGATAATACTTTAGTGTGACATAGTTCAAGATTCATGTCATCCCATGCTGGTATATTCATTGTGGATCTCAGGTTTTCTAACTCTTTCACTCATAGTGTTGACACTATTCAACCAATTTTGGAATCCATAGCTGAAATAATATGTCCTATGACCTCCAATCCTGTTGATGTTGAAACCATTATTGCTAATGTTCCTCAAGAAAGCTTGGAAAAAATGGACAAAGCCTTAGAAAAACTTCAAAACCTTATGAGTGTTGAATATTGTGACCACCAAAAAAGTGCACCTTTTCCTTGCTTGATTTGGGAATAATTAATGACAAATTGGACATAATTTCACCTTGTTCTACTGTTGTGAGGTGTTTTACACATCCACATTAGGTCTTGGGCCCATTTTAAGCTAAATTAACCTAATTGTATCCTAATTTAATGATGTAAAATGTATTTATTTACATCTTCACATTAAATTTGAGAGGCTTGTAAATCAAGTGGACCTAATCTAGTGTTGTAAAATGTTCTACACATTCACATGGGATTTAGGGCCCTTCTAAGCTAAATAGACTCAATTTTTCCTTAATTTAGTGTTGTAAAGTGTATTTATTTACACTTTCAAATTGGATTTTTGGCCTCCTTGCATTTATGACCTTTATATCATCATTAATAAGCCCCTATGACCCCATATTGTGCATCCCAAGGCATATTTTTGTTAGTGTAATTAAATTAATTATTACATAGCATAAGTTAACTTAGGTCATACATCATTTAGTCCTAGGTTGCATTTTAATAAATCATTTAATAATGGAGTAATGTCCCCTTCCTTGTTTGTAGGGATAAGATTCCTTCTAGAAGATGAGTTGTCCTTCTAGAACTTATCTCAACATTTAATAATCTTCTAGATAGGGTTCACATGTTGTTAGATCATGACACATGGCAACATCATCTTGCATCTTGCATCTCTCTCATGCTTATATATTCAGAAATTTTGTACATTTGTAATAATCCAATCTCATAGTGTAGATCAATAGAATCTCTATTGTGCATGCCTAGTTGCAACACTTTCTGTGTGGTTGATTATCTTTCCTGGAAAAAGGCCCTCCATTGAAGACTATAGCTTCAGAGACCCTATGCATCCATAATCTCAACATGGTATTAGAGCTTGTCCATTTAAACATCAAACCTCGATCAAGAAAGTTGGTGTGCGAGATTCTTTGCAGGCTGGAGGTTTCCATTGAAGGCTACTTGTTTCCACCTAGGGTTCAAGCTATTTTCTAAAGAAAATAGAGTCAAATCTGAGCTCACCATTGTCTTCAGAAGGCCTCAAAACCCAAGGATCACCTATCCAATCATCAAAATCGGATACATCAACCTTGGAGCGATAAGAGGCATTTGGGTTTGCAAAATCAACCGTACTATTCGTACAATTTGTAGCAAAAAATCATCCTAGTCAATTGTCCTCTAAGGAAATTTTTTTTAGTAGCAGGCCACTTTTCATTTCAGAAAAATCGAGCTAATATTTCTATTATTTGGTAAAAAATTATATTTTCTATAGTTGCAGGAAAATTAAATCTAACCAACCTCCATTTTAATTCTCCATCGACATATTTGTTTGTCAACATCATATAGTCGGATTATATCATTGGGTTTTGATTTTTTTTTTGCATAGTGCATTATAAAAATCTTTCAAAAAATCCTTGGTCAGCTATTATATTCTGTAAAAGGAATTTTTTGTCGAAATCAAAAGGGTTTATAATTTCTTTATGCATCGGTATTGATATATTCTGTGGATTCAATAATGGAGTTTGATTTATTTGATATGAGGGTTTGATTTTTTAATTGCAATAGTTGCAATATTAAAAAATCTTCAAAAAATATTTTTCTCGGCTTGTTTATTCCATAGTCTATAGATAAATCCTACTTGGGTCAGCTGCTTTTATCACCTGGCAGGGGGGTGTACATTCTTTGGTAACTGGCGTACATCCTTTGTTGGTAGGTTTGTTGACCCACTTGGGGGCACATCGTCATTTGCCGGTCGAGCCTTATCACCACCGACACCTGTTCTTTATGCACCTTCGGCATATGGCCTGAATGCTAGCCTATCCGTACCCATCAATGACCATTTCTTCCTTTCACCAGTGATCAAAATTTAGGTGCCCGGTACAAGCTCTCATTGACAACCCTATTCACTGTCGAGTTCTTCTTCTCAGCCCGCCTACTCCTCACTCCAGTCACAATAACTGTGGAGTTCCCTATTTGGGGGCATGCCTTTTTTTTTCCAATGAAAGAAGATCGGTCATATTAGTGACCAAGTCCTAAGCACGGGGTGCTATAATTTTGCACCTAATTAGCTTGTAAAGTGCCACATATAGGCATTTTTTTGTTTTATCATAACTTTCACCCACGATGTCAAAATTCAACAAATGTGATACCATCGGAAAGATATTTTTTTCTAATTTCTAGTGGTGACATCTATTCTATAAATTTTTCTCATAAAAAATTCTACAGCCAACTGAAGACAAAATCATAATTTGGACTCAAAGGCTCATAACTTTGCAACTATTCATTAGATTTTAGTGATTCCAGCGGCATTAGGAAGTATTTTCAGAGCTTTTTTCATCAATCTAGACCCCTTGATTAGTTTCAACTCCAGGTACTCTTGCATTTATTTTTTCAGTTTGGTGCATTTGTTCAATAACTTGGATATCCTGAAGCTTGGAAAAATATTTTTTGATCTGGGTAGCATCACTTCAGTTGTACATCATCCTTGGAAGTCTTTATTTGTTGATGAAGGTTAGTGTCTTTGTGTTTTTTGGAGAAATTTCATCATGGGACTTGCATATACTCCTTTGACTATATTGCATAAGGGAAATTATAAACAATGGTGGGATGGGATCAGCCACGACCTCCAAACACTTGATCTATTGCCTCATTTGTATGGTATGGTTCCCCATCCAAGTGAAGGTATTCATGAATTTTCTTGGAGTTGCAGCAGATACATTGTTTTGGAAATCATTTCAATGCAAGTTGATTGTGATGTTATGAGTACTATTGATCATTGTGATTGTCCTCACATCCTTTGTGTAAGACCCGTTTCACAAGTGATTAATGCTAAACATAATTTGTGACATGAATTTCTTCAATTTATGATTAGATATATGATGAATAATAAATAAGGAGATCTCTTAGCAAAATCCTTGTAATTTCATTTTGACATTATAAGGTGGAATACACTAGTATACTATGGAATGTAGATTGAAATTTAAATGGATTATTATATGGTTAAAGTTTAGAAGATTCACCTAATAGATTAATGTGATATAAAATGTTACTTATGATCATGTTGGTAATGTGCAGGAAGGTAACGGTGTTAGCATGAGAAGTGAGGACCATCGAGAGAAAATCAAAAGATATCTTCTTGAGGATTTAAAGTTAATATGTTGATAGATTAAGAGGAATCAAATAAACAAATAAGGGGATAGATAAATGTTGGAATCAAATCAAATACATCCTTGGGAAGTTCTAAGTGTAGCCCTATTTGACTTGGAAGGGTTGAGGTTTGATATTTTGATTGGGTGATTATGTTTGAGTAAGAATCCAATTGTAGGACATCTGATGTGAGTATGGTTGGGGTTGGAACCCTTGGTTAGGGTCAAAATTCGTATGGATTCTTTTGTGGGTTTTGAAAAGGGATTATTGAGTCATTTTCCTTGGTTTTTGAACAAGAATGGACCCCTAGGACCTATAGCTATGGGTTTGGAACCTTTTTGTCATGTGAACTTGTCCTTGGAGTGTGAAAAGACCCCTCAAAAGTCCACATTCATGAATGTGACAACTCAAAAAGTGTTGGGGCTTGGGAAGAGTGAATTGTCACTCTCAACCTTCTGCTCCCCAAAAAGCTCTTGGAATTGGCACAAGACTCACACATGTGTGAGCACTTGTGGGAAAGAGTGTAGGATCCCTTTATATCTCAAGAAGGTGGATGATTTGGACACTACCCACTTCTCCTCTTGGAGAACTTGAAAGGAGATGGTAGAAAGAATGTGAGGAGGAGATGAGTCTACCTCTTTGGAAAGATAGTGATCAAGATGGTTTGGCTTGGAAAGAAAAGGTGGATTCAAGAGTGCAATCTCTTCATCTAAAAGCAAAGAGATAAGTTCCCTTACTTCCATTTTTCCCCCTTTGTTTATTTTATGTAAGGAAGTGGTATGTTGCATGGACCATGGTTGGAAAAGAGAGTATAGAACTTAGATACATGAAAATTTGGCGCTATGTTATTCTTATACCTTTGTAAAGATTTGAAAGAGACTCCATTCATCATCTTGGAGCCAAGAAAATTCCTTGCTCGAGGGTATGGCTAGGGCCCACGAGGCTCCATGATGCCATTATGGTAGGGTGGAGAGCAAGCCTTAATTAGTTGTGTTCCCTTCATTATATTTCTCTAAATTTGTTTGTAATGTGGAAAATAGCAAGCCTAAATTCCTTTGCAAATAAACTCATTTCTTATTCTGTCTATATAATATTGGTAATGCTGTAAGTTTAAAAGATGGGCTGCTTATTTGAATAATAAAATAATGAAAGGAGAAAGTCCTTATGCAATGATTTGTCATTTATTTCTTTTCTATGCAATGTGGTGAAGATGAAGCTTAAATAAGTAAAAGGTATTCTGTTGTAAGTTCTACTACAGGGGATTTAGAAGGATTTTCATGAATAGGAAAAGTATGTTACCAGGAAATTCAGTTACTCAAATCTATCATTTCATAAAATGGGCCTATGGCTTTTGTATACATAAGAAATCTGAGCGAAATTTATTCTCATTACTGTTGTCAACGACATAAGAAATTACTATAATTATATTAGCTGTTAGTTGCAGTCGTAAACTGCGCGATACACATCACACTTAAACATGTGAAAGATAAAATCTAAATGTGTCTATTTGTCTATACTGAGGGAAGGTATAGGAATTATTCCAATAAAATTTTATAAGCATTACTTGTTTTAATGTTACAATCTGTTGTAGAAGGCATATCTATTCTGGAAATGTATTTAGGTTAAACTCAATGGTTCAAACTATTGTGTTATTAAAATATGCAAATCAATATATACCATATTACTAGTTGCTTTTGAACATGATTTGCAAAATTTAAATTGTACACTAAGTCATAATCCTGATGGTCACAAATGCACTAAATGTTTGTCTAAATACAATTATGGTGAAGAGCATGAGTCAAATATAAAAAGAAACATAACTAGCAGGCGTAAGTTGATATTTGTCTGCACCTTACACGCTACTGCCAAGGATGGGAACAACTAAGCTGTGAGTGCAACATTGACCCATCAGCCTAGTCCTCGAGCTGTCCCTCGGAACTCTTAGAGAAGGTAGTCATTTTGGGGGGGGGTCATTTAAGATTGACCCATTCGAAATAATATTGCTACAAATTGGTAGCCCAAAAGAAAATCATTCATGACTGAAAACTCCACGCCTCCTCATTGGCACAGTCAGGCAATGGAGTGCCAGGCTATAATATTATTAAGACACTTCCTTCCTTGTCTGCAAGCTCCCTCGAAACTTCCTAGCAACCATCTCTTCCTTGAGGTAGTAAGGAAAAATGAAACAAAAGTAATGACAATAATACGCTTCAACCTGGCGATTTTACTCTCTAGAGGCAACACAGGCAAGTGTGGCGATTACCCATGACCCTTATGTTCTTCAGGATTAGATGACAGGAGGCTACTGTGGAAACAGTAACCTATCACCATTAGTTGGCTACTTAAACGCTTGGGTTGGGTTTTTGGACAAATACATTTCATCCCGCAGGAAGTGTTATTTTTCCCTTTATTGTGTTAAAGAAGAGTCATCATTTTGATGATAATGAGTAACTTCTTTTCTTATGCTGCAAATTACTTCAAGTGTATTTAAAGAAAAAGAGAAAGGGGTCCGTAGTGCAGAATGCCAACGCCTTTGAACAAGAAAAGATTAAAATGATATAACAGTAATGCATATGCTACTTCTTCAATGGTAATAGGTGCCGGTATCTCCCTGTGCACAGAAAGAAAAAAAAAAAAAGAGACCATAGGTTGGACTTCACACTACGGTGTATAAACATAATAATCCTGATGATAAATAATGAATACTCTCTAAACTGTTCGTTGAAATTAAGAGTATCATTACATCTGTAATAAGGTATTTGGCAGGAGATCGAGATTTCCTCCCTTACCTATCGAAACCTGTGCAAGACAATTGTGCCGTCAACTCAGCTTTAAAGTTGGAAATAGAAAGGTCTTCCTAGGAGCATCGCGTGTCCCAATAAAGAAACAAAAAGAGAGAGGGAAATCTGAGCAGTTATCTTCAAATGTATTTACTCTTGCAAGAATGGAGACTCTTGAGTCTTGTCATTGGACTGTGGGTATATAAAAAGATACATATATATATTTATATAAAATTCTGAGTAGATGGAGAGTAGCCCTAGCACTGCAAATGATGCATTAATTACTCTAGGATATGAAGTTTTGGTTAAAGCATGAAATAAGTCTCAAAATCTCATCAACCAACAGCCGCCGTATCTGAGAAGATATCAGAGTTTAATGCATGTTGTCAGAGGTAATGCAGGTTTGGGCAGAGTCATTCAAAAACCATTAACGTAGAAGGTTGGAGAAATCTGTAAATATATGGTATTCTTCTCATGGGTGAAAACTAAAGCAGGTAATGTGTCCCAGACGAAAGAAAGTCACAGTATTATAATATTCTTCAAATCACATCCCCTCGGTATGATGAAAAGTCATTACATTTAATCCTGCTTCTGAGTTTGGTGGTGATAGCACGGTGTCCTTGAATGCTCGCATACTCCCATATAGTGATTCCCCATCCTTTTCCCTGTTTGAATTGAATACCTTGAGATAAATGGCTTGAACGCGAATATTTGTCAATCGCTGTCCCTTACGATGCTTGAGGAGACTAGCATTCTTTCATTTTACTTTCTGAGGATTCATTACATACGCCGAGTGATATTGCAGCAAATTCGTGATGAATAAAGTGAGTAGCAACATGTTTCAGATGGCCAAGCTCCTATTATTGAGTATGTTTAGCTTTTAACAGTAGAGCATTCCTATTTTTATATCTTTTCCTCCGTTGAATACAAACATAGTGGTTGTAGGAGAGTTCAAACAATCTCTCTAGAATGAAAGGATATTATCAAAAATAAGAGGATTCTGAACTATGTTTAAAAAGGGCAGTATTAATGTTAGTTCATTAGCATTCTTGAGCGTGGAGGGCATACCATTGTTTTAATAATATTACCAAAAAAAAAATCCTTGTTAGCGCATATTTATATATATATCTTGAAACGTAGGTAACCATCATTTTCCCCTCGTAAGAATTCACTCTTTAGTATTTAAAAGCCATCATGGGGAAATACTTAGAATACAATTATCCTTTAGAGAGGAGAATATGTTCCCATATTCTAACAAGAAGAATCTATTAAATTAAATAGGACTATAAACTAAGGTAAAGATTATTAGTTAAAATAAAATTCTTTAAAATTAAGTTAAGGTCTCTTTATCTGTACACTTTTTAAGGTCTCTTTATCTGCACACTTCTTTCTTTTCCCTTTAAGGGAAAAATAATAATATGCAAAATGTAAATGAAAATAATTACTGGTATTTAGGGAAATAAGCAACATGTAAAATGATAAGGAGTTTTAAAAGGTATTTATATGTTTAAATTATTTTATACCTTATAAATTTATTTTAGAGTATATATAATTAAATTAATAACGATTAAGTAATAATAATAATAAATTAATTAAAATAGAAATCTAATTATTAACTTGCAAATTGTAATTATTATATTCACTTTCATATTTAAATTTCTAGTTGAAATATTGAATGTAGATCGACAAGATGATTTCGTGGGTAGAGCTTTCAACTAAGCAATGTTTCGTCAATTAATCCTTACTTATATCTAGTAGTTACTCATACTCAAATGTTGGGCCTAATTTTTCTCATGATCGCTTGAGGGTACGAGTGATGGCCTTCACACATACCTGCTCGCCTTTATACTAAACCCTCGCCCTAGGTGATGTGTCATTGATCTCCTTACAGGGGAAATGTCATTCGATGAGTGTATTACATCATCATGTTATGCATGGTTAGTGTATCGATAGCAAATTTGCAAACATGTGTGTAAAATAAATAAATAAATAAATAAATAAAAATTTAGTCATGTTTTGCCTTGGAGTAAATTTAGGGCATTACACTTTGGACTAATATTTGGGAGATATATGGAGATTCAGACACTCCACCATTCCCTGCTAGTCATGATTCAGAATGTCATTCTTTAGATCAAGTACCCCATGATGATATTGTTGTGTAGGAAGTTGATTTCCTTGAATCTTTCGAAGAGGTTGACAAGGTTCCTTCAGGTTCTTCTTCTCCATCAAAGACAATTGGTATCCCTTCACATTCAATGATTCCTTGTCCAAATTCATTGATTGAGGCTTCCATCATCACTCATCAGGACACATTCAGTTTTCCAGACTTGACATCACAGGATGGATTTGTTTCAAGTATCATTGACTTGGCTACTTCTATAGGTTTGGAGGAATTTCTTGAGGGGATATCACTCCTCTATTCAAATCTCCCTTTGGAGAGTTTTCTTGAGTCTCCTCATCCTTTTGTCTCAACCTTGATTGGGAATCCAAAGACTATCTTGGAGGCACTTGATTTATCTTCAACAATTTCATTTCTGAGACTTCTTTCCTGTCATTCCATTCAGGACTTGAAATTTCTTCAACATCTACCATTGGATTGGCTTCAAACTTCTTTTAGTGGTTTTGAGGACACTTCATTCAGGGGGGCTATCAAGTCTCCATCACATCCATCATAATCATTCCATCTCAGTCTTTGGATATTGTTCAACATCAATTTCTACATTGTCCTGGTTTGTCACCCTCTTCATTGATTGTGGAATCTTCATCTTCAGGCAAGGAGACATTTGAGCAGAGTTCAGAGACATCATCAACATCCACATTCATCCTTCCTTCCTTCAACTTCTATCCAGAATGGGAAGCATCACTGCACTTGCACTTAGTTATGTTTCTTCCGAAAGGGAGATAAGTTGTTTGTCGACATTGGATCATGTTCTGTCTTCAGACATTTACCATTTTTGCAAGTGATCACATCTTCTGGGGGGGCTATATAGTCTCTCTATTTCCTCCCTATGGGGGGGCTATTGTATTGTATCCATGTGATGGATGGTGTACTTGGGGGGTATTTGGGAGTTCTCCATCCTTCCCATCCTATTTCACATTTTTGCATTTTCATCTCCTTTTTGGAGAGGGGTTTTGTTCCCACTGGGTTTTCCCCTTTTCTCTAGTTGTGGGAGATTTTTTGCATCTTTATCATGTACATGGGTACCTAATATTGCCTTGTAGCGAGGACCCATCATCGATCATCTCTACATAATCATTGCATTTTCCTCCCTAAGTTTAACTTATGGGGGGGTGTTAGTGTAATTAAATTGATTATTACACTAGCATAAGTTAACTTAGGTCATACATCATTTAGTCCTAGGTTGCATTTTAATAAATCATTTAATAATGGGGTAATGTCCCCTTCCTTGTTTGTAGGGATAAGATTCCTTCTAGAAGATGAGTTGTCCTTCTAGAACTTATCTCAAAATTTAATAATTTTCTAGATAGGGTTCACATGTTGTTAGATCATGACACATGGCAACATCATCTTTCATCTTGCATCTCTCTCATGCCTATACATTCAGGCATTTTGTACATTTGTAATAATCCAATCTCATAGTGTAGATCAATAGAATCTCTATTGTGCATGCCTATTTGCAACACTTTTTGTGTGGTTGATTATCTTTCTTGGAAAAGGTCCTCCATTGAAGACTGCAACTTCAAGGACCCTGTGCATTCATAATCTCAACAATTTTGATAAAAAAAACCTGACTATATCAACATAAGAGCTTAAATTTTCCATTCCTCGACATTCTAGCAAGAAAAATAGCTCCTATGGAATCCATTCACCACTTTGGGTGAATGAGTCCCATCCAAGTGGGACTCATTTGCCCAGGATGGTGAATGAGTCCCATTTGAGCTATTTTTGAGGTTTGAGTGGGAAAAAGTGGGTTTTTAATTCAAATTTCTTCAATGTTAGCTTTGGGGATAAAAATAACGACCATTTGAATAAGGTATTCATGTTATCAAGTCAAGCAAGTACTAGTTATGCATTTCAAGTCTTCATAAGGTCATTGAGATAGCTTTCAAGATCACTTGTAAGGAATTCAAGGGGATATTCTTCATCCATTGTTGCAATAATTCAAGATCCATCATCATGGCAAGGTTCTAATTGCATTACTTCATATTCATGCTTCATTATCTTGTTTCATCATTTTGGTTTAATTACCTAAAAGGGGTTTGACCATGGCAAACCATTATTCCCTAACAATCAATAATTTCTCTCTCTTTCTTTGTGTAATTGTAGATCTATATGGAATTTACAACATTTGTTATATGGCCACCTTGCATAACACAACTTGCATGCTTGTAGTGCCATATTGTTTGTTCATGAGCTCCAAGCATATGAAGTTTTTCTTACCTCATGAAGCTCAACAATCATTTTTGTGTGGTGCCTTATTAAAGTTATCAAGAGCTATAACTTTGGTATGGTTGAGCGGGAAGCCCAATCCGAGGCATGACTTCCATAGCCACTTGTGTGTGTGTGAGTGTATACTAGCCATGAGTGTATGTGTCACCTTTTTGGACTTCTCACCTAGTGGAAATCCAAGAGTTTCATCGCCTCAGAGTGAGTATTTTTTTCGGACAAACAACCTAGATCTGATCCACATTTAAGGGATCCATGGATTTGGAATCAATGTATGTTTTTACGTCAAGTTTCCTAACTCTGATTTTTTTTAATTTTTTGCCACTTAAGGGCTTGTTTTTTCCATGATGATCCTGCACATACCCACTCAATCAACATAAGAGCTTAAATTTTCCATTCCTTGACATTCTGGCAAGAAAAATAGCCCTCTTGGGACCCATTCGCCACTTTGGGTGAATGAGTCCCATTTGAGCTATTTTTGAGGTTTAAGCAAGCAAAAGTGGGTTTTAATTGAAATTTCTTCAATGTTGGCCTTGGGGATCAAAATAACAACCATTTGAGTGCCTTTCCTATATAAAAAAGCTTTGAAATCCTCATTTCATCTAAGTAACATAAGGTATTAATGTTATCAAGTCAAGAAAGTACTAGTTAGGAATTTCAAGTCTTCACAAGGTCATTAAGATAGCTTTCAAGACCACTTCTAAGGCATTCAAGGGGAGATTCTTCATCCATTATTGTAGAAATTTAAAATCCATCATCATAGCAAGGTTCTAATTTCATTACTTCATATTCATGCTTCATTATCTCGTTTCATCATTTTGGTTTAATTACCTAAAAAGGGTTTGACCAAGGAAAACCCCTATTCCCTAATAATCAACATTTTATCTCTCTTTCTTTGTGTGATTGCAGATCTAGGTGCTTTGAAGGCTTGGAGATGATTGAAGAGTAGATTTCAAACTTGTTGGAGTCATATCTCTATTGGAAAGGTCAAAATCCTCACAAAAAGTCACTTACAATCCTGAAAATCAGGGTTCTGGATCTAGACACTTGCAGGTATAGATTGAGCAGACCAAGAGCTACAAATTCCACTTTTGAGTTTCCAAAAAAGTCAAAGTGGACTCATTCACCAAGAGTGGTGAATGAGTTCCATTGTACCTATTTTTTAGAGATTTTTGTGGATTTGGATACCCATTTGGCTAAAATAGGCTCTAGTGTAGTTTTCTAGAATTAGGATTGATTCACCTAGAATGGTGAATGAGTCCCACTAGGCTTAAAAATGAGAATTTTTAGAATTTTAGAGGTATTTCCAGTCTCTTCAAGGTTTCTAAGTGCACACCATTCACATATTCAATTTTATGTTATGCTTTATTTACATTTCTAGGGATTTTCTTAGGTCATTTATCATTTGTTTGCATATCACAAACATTTTGTATTTTCCAAGTTTACACTAGGTGGTGAACCCCTTTCTTGTCTCAATCATCTCCAAGGATACCTTATAGTCATATCTCTCACATCCTTCATTGGATTGGGATCTCTAAGGTGTCCTTGAATGTGAACATTGCAAAATCAGATCCCTCTCCTTGTATCCATTTTGTGGACAAGGAAGTGAAGTATCCATTTTTGATGTCCACAAATATATTGATGGAGTTATAGTTCTTATCATAGATAACATGAGGAGAATTATTGATAATGAACCAGGAATAGAAATTGTGTGAAGCTTAGCTCATATCATTGATGACCATGTTCCTACAGTGGCTAGTTGTGCCCAAACTTTGGGTTACACTCAAAGTCAAGGTGGAAATCCAAATCCCCCCTATAATTGTGGCCTCTATTCCTACATGCACTCATTCAAGTACTACTACAACAAGAAAACCAACTAGCAATTTAAATCCAACCTTAGCTATGTCCATTGGGAATCCTTTTAGCTTTGTGAACTCAAACATCATATCTCATAACCCATCACCTCTCACAAACTTGCAATTCACTTGTCCTCCCAGCACATATACATCTCCACCTTATTCACCTCCATGTCAAAACACAACCAATGATTTCGTCCTTAACCAAATTTTGCAAAATGTGTCATCCCTCTAACAAAAAATTTCCACATTAAACTAAAATAAAAATAGACTACCCTCACAATACGTCAAACACAACCCATTTTCATTGGAGATATTGAAAGAAAAAATTATACAAGGCATAGAGATTCCTAGATTTGAGAAATATGGTGGTAAAGGAGATCCTAGCAACCATGTCTCAACATACACCACCTTATGTAGTGACTTCATTTTCAAAGAAAAGCTTTTGGCTAAGCTTTTTCCTAGATCCTTGAAAGACACAACCTTGGAATAGTTTTGCTCCCTATTGAATAATTCAATTAGTTCATTCAATGAGCTTGTTGATGCTTTCCTCAACCATTTACAAGTGCATATTGGTTGCAAGATTCCCTTACCAAATTTAATGTAATGTACAAAAAAAAAGATGAAAATGTCATTGATTTCATAGCACAATACCAATTTCTTTACTCACAAATCAACATTAAGATTCTTGATGTTGATATTTAAAGAATGTTCATTAAAAAATTTCAAACCAATAATCAAGATAAGCTTGGGATTATGAGGTTCCCTTCCTTCATTCACTTGTACATGGATCTCTATGACTATCAAAATTCTATTAGTCATTGTGAAGCAAAAAATTCCTCCAACCATCCTAAAAAATCTGAATCCATGCCTCAAAAATTTCCAACCATTAAAGAAAAAAAATAAGGGCTTTATGCAAATAAATCTTCCTCAAAAAAATCAACAATTTCAATCTCAAGTGGCTTCTATAAAAATAACAAATCCATATCAATTCAGGGACATGAATAGAAAATTTAAATCATTACCCAATACCTTTCATTCCATCATGTTGCAAATCATGGGTAAGAACCTAATTACCTTATCTCCTATTAGAAACCCTAATCCTACCAAGTCTTTAACCCCAAGCTACAATCCAAATTCCTTTTGCCATTTTCACTGAAAAAATGGGAACGTTATGGAATAATGTATGCATCTTAAAAATATTGTAAAATACCTCATTGATTCTAATCACATCTAGATTGGTGGTGTTAATGATCAAGGAAATAAGTCCATTTCCACACCCAACCAAAATTTATAAATCATTACCGATCCAATGCCAAATCATGAAATCTCATTTGTTAAAGCTAGTGACACCAATAATGATGTGATGAATGATGATAACATACATAATACAACTAATAATAATAATAAGAGTGATAATGAATATAATATAGATACTATGATGGATTCATTGACATTCAACCTTGTAAGGGCCGAACCAAAATGTCTCTTAACATTGCTTTCTCACAAAATGATGTAATCAAATTTTCACCCAATGGTCCTCTTTCAATAGCTAGAAGAATCAATGACAAGACTACTAATGGGATATGAATTGATCTCGTGTGTGTAGAGAATGTGATCATTGAGGAATTATTGTTTGTGAACAAGCTTATCAAGATTATTATGAACAATCCAAAGCATGGATCAAAACACATAATGGTTTTGCATGCCCTACAATAAGTCCAATCAATCTCCCCTTAATAGTTAGACCAAAGAAATTAAATGTTTCATTCTCCATCATCTCATCATCAGATCAATTATGTGAGAAGCTATGCTATCCATAGCTACACTCCATGGATTTCATCTCGTAGGTAGTGCATAAATACTTAAAATTTCCATTTGGTAATGAAATTTTCATTGTGCATCATAGTGGTTTTAATCCTATGTCTTCTCATGGAAATTTCTCATTGGATTTATTTTGGCTTGAACCTATGGAACCTATTATGTATCATGAGGATTTCTATTTCTAATATTACCAAAAGTTCAAAGAAAATCATATAGTATAATTATCTCTTAGCAATATACCTCAACCCATGCTTGAGTCTCCTATCATTGATGAAACCATGATTGAGCCAAAAGCTCTTCCAAGTAACCAAGATAAATCCATGAAAAATCCTCCACCTATTTCTTACAAAAGATCAAGAGATAAAAATACAGTTCCCATTGTGCCTCCTAAGACCAAACAAGTTTATAAACCTATAGACAAAATGGTTGATAGTCGATGGTTCCTTCCATTCATCCCTTGCGGGAAGAAAAGAAACCCATGGTTGATAAAACAACTCCTACACAATCACAACTTGCAAACCGTGCAAAAATAAATATAAATTCTAAAGAGTGAAGGCATAGACATCATGATATTACTTGTAAGTTAAAAGAAGAGAAAAAACCAAAGAAATAAAGATCAAAACTTAACTCAAGAAAATAATGATGATTCTCCACTTTTTCGACAATAAAAACATGAAACCTCTATGGAAATTATCATTAGACCTCCTATTGTGATTAACTTGGATGATGATGATGATAACACTAAGATTGATGAGGAATTACAAAATGAGTTAAATTTGTTATTTTCCTCTTCTATGATCTTAGACGATAACGACCATGATGATCCTCATAACAAGAGTACATCACCATGTGTTGAACCTAGTGATTTTCCTAGTTTCACACTCATTGTTGCACCTTTGGCTAGTCATCCACCTTTCACATATGATGAACAAGATTGGGAGATGGAAAAATTGATTTAGATTGGCTCACATGTACCATACTAGCTTTATACCTTATTTTCATTTTATTTATGTGATTGCATGTGCATATTTTGATCCCTTGTACTATGTTGCTTGGTGTGTATTTATGTTTGTGAGCCTACTTTGGGTGACCCTTGTCACTCTATTGGTGCAACAATGCAAAGGAAGTGAATCTGTCATGAAATTATTCTATTTGTATCTACATTCTTCTATATGTCATAACCATTATCTTTTCATTTGTCTTGAGTTTTTCTTTTTGGGATGATGCATAGCATCGAGACATTTAACTCTCTTCCATGTTGACCCAAAAGGCTTCTCCTTTTTTTTCACTCTCTATGTGTCATTCTTCCTTTGTGCTTGTTGTTCTATGTATTATTTTGGGAATGATGATGATTCCAAGCTTGATTATAACACTATAGTAAAGACATACATTGATTCCAAATCCATGGATCTCTTAAATGTGTTATCTTAGGATTACATATGGGGGGAAACCAAATTTTCATGAAGTATATTTATTTGGAAACATATGTTTGGCATATCACTTTCCAAATAAGCTCTCATGTCTCTTTCATCTATTGGATTTTATCGTATTCTACTTTAAATTAATTTATCACAGCATGGTGTTTAGAAATTTCTTTAAAGTGGGGGGAATTATGCCTCCCGCTTGTTGTTTGCTTGATGTCATGACCTCTTGTTTAAAGTGTGGTCTTCTTATTTCACATGATATGTATTCTTGGTGGTGACATTGGGATTGATGTCCTTCAAGAAATTTACCTTTCTTGACATATGACATTCCTCTTAGTGGTAATGCTATGGATTGCATTCCCTAAGGTGTGAATCTTTTATCTCTCAACTAGTACTCTCTTGATGGTGATATCGAGTGTGATGTTCCCTAAAGAGAGATATTTCATGAACTAAGGAAAACCCTGTTGACTATCTTAAACCAAAACTTTTGGCCACTAAGCATAACACAAATTGCTTGGCGGTGCCTTTTTTTCATGAGTGTCTAGCATAAAACAACTTGTTGGCCTTGTGATTTTAGTATGTGACACCTTGTCATAGTTATCAGGGAGTATAAATTTTGGTATGGTTGATGTATGGGATTCTGTAGAATTGGCATGAATTTCCCATCACTACTTGCTTTGTGGGTTCACACCTTGATTACCTAGTGTGTGTTTTTCACTTGTTTAGGCTCATTGAGTGTGCTTCTCATAGAAACCTTACATAAAAAAACTTGCTTGTCTATGGTTCCATGAGAGCATGTTTGATGGAGTTGGCATAACACAACTTGCTAGTTCATCTTTTTCTTTGCATTAATTTTGACATTGTATGATGTTGTATCTTGTGTCATTACTGCATTCACATGTCTCTTTGTGCCTTTGTTGGTTTTCAATGTGATCTTTGATCTAGGGGGCTTGATCATCCTCCTTGATCCTTGTTATTTCATATTTCTAACAAGTGTACAATTAGACCTCTCTTGACTTATTTGTCTACTTTAGTGTGAGTTTGAGCATAGGGCTCATACTCTTAGTAAAGTGGGGGCTAAATTTAGTGTATAAAAATGTAATCCTTTATATTTTCAAACTATGTTTGCATCCCATTAATTAATTAGACTTAATTAAGCTTATGATGGCCTAAATTATGCATTCCTAAGCCTTATTATTCATGTTTTTGAAAGGGAAACTGACATTAAACAAATGATAACATTATTTTAAACACCTTGGAAATTATGTCCTAGATTTAGGTCCCAAGATCCATAAACCCAAAGGTGAATGTGTCCTTAAGTTCCAAGACCCAATTTTTAATATGTTTTTGGTGAAATTTTAATGATTCAAGTTCAAGTTTCAAATGTTGGCTTATGGAATCTAATTTTTTAGGAAATTAAATAAACACCTATAAATACATAATTATTTTATCAATTCAAACTTAAGATAGACTATCATAATTTCACGAGAGTAGATATTATTGTCAAGAGCATTGAAGAGAAGATTTATCAAGCATCTACAATAGTAATCAAGATCATATCATCAAGTCAAAGTTATGTGTGTTCATATTATGTTTTGGAGATAAAATTGTGATGTTGGTTTCAAGCATTCAAGCAAGAATTCAAGCATCAAATCAAGAAATAATTCAAGCCAATTCAAGAAAGATCCAATCCTTAGAGAGATGTGCTGGAATTCAGTCCTCTAAGGGTAGCCATTAAGGGTTTGGTGAGTTGTTACATTGCCTTTGTTCATTCTGTTGGTTCCCAAATCAACAGATGTAATGAGTCCTATAGAATAGCCACTTTCTAATATTTAGACTAACATATGGATTTGGCCAACAAACAAGATTTAGTCAAATACTGAAATATCCTACACTTTTGGCTCTATTAAACCAAGGTGGGTCTCCCCAACAGTATATTTATAGATACTCTCATGTGCCAAAGTACCTAAAATATTGTAAATAGATGATTCTACTTTAGATGCTTAATATAAACAATACCCTAAAGGCTTGGATGACCTCTACAGTAATGTCTAATTTAAACATGAGAGGTATAATTCATTAAACTCCACACACAATTCAATTGAGATTGATAAGTAAATTTTATTTTTAAATTGTAGTTGCTCATAAATAGTCTCAGGAAACTACTTGACATTAAGAGATCAATTCCATATCCTAGGGTGGATTCATCCAAACCATGTAATTTAAAACCTAACACAACATTCAATATATCATAATTATGCCTATAAATTTATGCATTACACCATTGATACCATGGTGCAGGAGTACAAATTCAAATTCAAGTGAACTTGGTCTAGTTAAGGTTTTTAGGTGTTTATTTTGAGTCTTGACATTTGAACAAGGTATTTTGGACCAATTTATAATGTAACAAGTCATATAGGACATTTTAATTTGTGTTAAGATTCTTTTCTAGAGGTCTTGTGGTGGTTCAAGTTACAAGATGGGAAAAAATTGCAAGATATTGTAAAATTGCCAAAAAAAGTTGTCAAGGTGGGAAAAATGCCTACCAACAGTCAAATTTTTGAAAGTTGGTTTTCTTGGTGGTTAAGGTTGGTTGAGATAGGTTAGTTGGTGTATTTTTGTTTAAAAATACCTCACATATTCGAGCTTGAGGGTCGGAGATACTGTAATCAAAGAAAATCTAATAAACTACTTACTTTCTCTATAATTTTTTTATATTTTTAAATTACAGTCTGTAGTTACAAAGAACTGTACGTTCCCATACAGGTTCTTTTGGTCACCAATGCATTTGAATTTAATGGATTAGTGAATTAAATCTCATTTGAGTCTTATTTAGAGCATTCTTGTAGGGTTTTGTGCATTTTGTAATCAAAATTCTGACAACGGGTTTACAAGACAGTTTAAGGGCTTGGAGACTTAGAAATGCATCAATTGGCCATTCCACCTATTGTATAACCTATGGCTTAGTGGAATGGGCCAAGTTAGATAGTATTATATTTTTTGATGGTCTATTGGAGTAGAGGAAGAGATTAGAGGCATTTTGAGTTGCTATCCTAAGTGTTTTTGTGCAAATTTTGCTTGAAAATGGAGGTTTTGAACTAGGGTTTGATGAAATATTGGTGAGAGAGGTTGGTGAATGAACTTGTAAGCATATGAAGACATATTCAAGGGTGTTTGAGGTGGTGACAAGGTTTGGAAGGCATTTTTCCAATAAACCCCCATGTAATTTGCAAGAAATGAGGGCTTCATGGTATATTGCTTTGGGAAATGTGTCTCTACAAAAAAATTGTGAAATCTAGAGTTTTGATGTCTGGTGAGTGTTGCCCAATTAATTTTTTGGGTTGGTAGCAAGTTTAGAGGGGATACCCTTTGTAAAAGTGGCCTAATTCAAGGCCTAGGTCAACGTAGAAGTCATGATTTGAAGTTCCTGTCTCAAAGGAGTTGCATGAGATTTTGAGGTATGTCACAATATGCTCTAATGGGTTTATGAAACCATAAGGAGTTTGTTGGTTTAGAGGGTTTTGTGTGAGATTGGTCCCAAATTTTAGGTCTATAGACATACTAGAGAGGAAGAGAGTTTGTGTGATGAAGTGCCCATGTTAGGGTTTGGAGTTACAAATACTTGTTGAATTTAGTTGGATTTGTGTTGAGTTTTTTGGAATCCTCCATGATTGACATCAATTGGTATCAGAGCCTAGGAAATAGGTCTCTTGAGGGAGAAGGTTGAAAGTTTGAGCAAGCAAAAAGGTGGAATTGGAGTAAAGATGCCTCCTAAATGAATCACTGTTGTTAGAAAAATTGATCTGTAGGCTAGAGAATTAGAAGTCCTAAAGAATGAGATTGCTACATTGAAGTCTAATGTTGGGGTCACCATGGATGAAAGAGATTCTAAAGAGGAAGAAGCTTCTAGTGAAGAGGAAGAGTTGGATCAATAGGATGTGAGGATGGTGAAGCTTTTGAAGGTTGTGAAAAGTGATGGACATAGAAAAATGGATTTTCCTAAGTATGGAGGAAAATTATATGGTGAAGAGCTCTTGGACTGGATAAGAGCCATGGAGAATTACTTTGAAAGTGAAGAAGTGGATGAATATCACAAGGAGAAGAAGGCTAAGACCAAGTTGAAAGGACATGCTTTGTTGTGGTGGAACTTTTTTCAAGATGAAAGGAAGAAAAAGGGGAAGACCAAGATTACTTCTTGGGAGAGAATGAAGAAAAAAATTAAAAGGTAAGTTCCTTCCTAGTGATTACAATGTTCAATTGCTTAAAAATCTTAAAAATCTTAAGCAAATGGATCTAGATGTGCAAGCATACACCGAGGAGTTCTATATATTAAGTACAAGGACAAAGCATGAGGAAGATGAGGAAGAAAAAGTAGCAAGATACCTTAATGGTATGAGGTATAATATTCAGGATGAAATAAGTTAAATGACACCAAAAAGAGTAGAATAATGTTTTTAAATGGCTATAAGGGCATAAGAAAAGGTGAAGAGGAGACAAGAAAGGAAAACAAGAGGTAGAGGCAATACTTCTAGAGGTAGGGGAATTTTTTCTACTCCAAGACAGTCCAATCAAGACCAAGAAGATGCTAGTAAAGGCAAAGAACAAGTGGTTGAATCTAGAGGTGGAAGAACAAGCTTTAGGGGTAGGTATGTAGATCAAGGAAGAGGTTATAATGTGTTTTCAAGAAGGTGTTACAACTGTCGTGAGTTTGGTCATCCATCCTTTAAGTGTCTTGAAAAGTTTGGTGCTACTTCTAGTGGGGGTGAAAGAAGAGGAGAAAAGAAAGTCCAAATTGTGCAAGAAGATGAAGAAGAAAGTGTCAATTTTCCAAGTCATGTTGTACCAGAATTTGGTCAATCTTTGATGCCGAGAAGACAAATTTTGAAGGCCTCCAATGAGAAGCAACCACTACAAAGGAGAAATCTATTCAATACCACATGCAAGAGAAAAGGTAAAGTATGAAAGGTAGTGATAGATTCAGGCTCCATTGATAATATAGTATCAAGAGAAATGGTAGATAAGTTAAGTTTGGTGAAATTCCCTCATGAAACACCCTATAAGGTATCATTGTTAAATGATGATCAGTCACTTCTAGTTAATGAGCAGGCTTTAGTTGAGTTTCAGATTGGAGGGTACAGAGATAGGGTACTTTGTGGTGTTCTACCAATGGAATGTTTCCATTTTCTACTTGGGAGACCATGGAAATTTGATAAAAATGCCATGCATGATGGATGGGATAATACATATCAGATTGAGCATGATGGGAACACATTTACCTTGCTTCCATTGCAAGAAGAAGTTAAGGAGTAGATCAAGATAGCCAAGGTGATTATGATGGGTAGAAAAGAGTATGTGAAGATTGAGGAAGTCAGGAATGACCAGTTGGCAGCCATGACAAAAGTTGTAGAAGTTAGGACAAAGACATTGAAGGGTGATGCACAGTTAGAAATGAGAAATGATGAGAAGATGTTAGAGATTGACCTAGAGAAGGTCAAGGATGAATTGTTGTTGATGAAGCAAAATGGGTTGAGTAAAGATGATAAAATTTTGGTTGGAACAATGTTGTTTCCTATATTAGTTGCAGAAGTTGAGGGGAAATCAAGTCTTGGTAAGGAAAAGGCTCCTAAGATTGACAATACAATGGTATATAGGTATGAAACTGAAAAGGCTTTGAGGATAGTGAATTTGGTGCATAAATTCAAAGGGAAGGATGAAGTGAACCAAGTAGAAAGGAAAGGATAGGGGCATGAAGGTATATATGCTACAAGGACAAGGTAGAGGATAGTTGGTATAGGTTCTATATTAGTCATAGATGGGAGAGAGGTCAGAGGATGTTCAACAAATCAAGGGAAGCATTATCAAGTTGTCCATGAACTCAAGAATGGTAAGCACAAAGCAAGTTTTCAAAATTTACAAATTGAGGTAGCTTTTGTAGGTCAAAGAAATGAAGCTTTCAAGAGTGGAACAGTTGAATATCAATTTCTAAGAGACATGGAAACCTTTTAGGCAGGGTGTATGGTGCAAGAGCACCAATTCAAATTCAAGTGAACTTGGTCTAGTTAAGGTTTTTAGGTGTTTATTTTGAGTCTTGACATTTGAATAAGGCCTTTTGGACCAATTTATAATGTAATAGGTCATAGAGACCATTTTTGGTTGTGTTAAGAGTCTTTTCTAGAGGTCTTGTGGTGGCTCAAGTTACAAGGTGGGCAAAAATTGCAAGATATTGTAAAAGTTATAAAATTGCCAAAAAAAGTTGTCAAGGTGGGAAAAATGTCTACCAATGGTCAAATTTTTGAAAGTTGGTTTTCTTGGTGGTTAAGGTCAGTTGAGATAGGTTATTTGGTGTATTTTTTTAAAAAATTACCTCACATATTTGAGGTAGAGGGTTAGAGATACTGGAATCAAAGAAAATCTAATAAACTACTTACTTTCTCTATAATTTTTCTTTATTTTTGAATTACAGTCTGCAGTTAAAAAGCACTGTACATGCCTGCATAGGGTCTTTTTGTCACCAATACATTTGAATTTAATGTATTAGTGAATTAACTCTCATTTGAGTTTGATTTGGAGGATTCTTGTAGGGTTTTGTGCATTTTGTAATCAAACTTCTGACAATGGGTTTGTAAGACAATTTAAGGGCTTAAAGACTTAGAAATGCATCAACTGGCCATTCCACCTATTGTATAACCTATGGCTTAGTGGAATGGCCAAGTTATATAGGATTATATGTTGGGATGGTCTATTGCAGTAGGGGAAGAGATTAGAGGCGTTTTGAGTTCTTGTCCTAAGTGTTTTTGTGCAAATTTTGCTTAAAAATGGAGGTTTTGAACTAGGGTTTGATGAAATATTGGTGAGAGGTTGGTGAATGAACATGTAAGAATATGTAGACATATTCAAGGGTGTTTGAGGTGGTGACAAGGTCTGGTAAGGTCTTGAAGGTAGTTTTCCAATAAACCTCCATGTAATTTGCAAGAAATGAAGGTTTCATGGTAGAGTACTTTGGGAAATGTGTCTCTACAAAAAAATTGTGAAATATAGAGTTTTGATGTCTAGTGAGTGCTTCCCCATTGAGTTTTTACATTGGAAACAAGTTTAGAGAGGAGACCCTTTGTAAAAGTGGCTTAATTCAAGGCCTAGGTTAGCATAGAAGTCACGATTTGAAGTTGTTGTCTCAAAGGAGTTGCATGAGATTTTGAGGTATGTTAAAATATGCTATAATGGGTGTTTGAAACCATTAGGATTTTTTTGGTTGTGAGGGTTTTGTGTGATATTGGTCCCAAAATTTAGGTTTGCAGACCTACTAGAGAGGAAGAGAGTTTGTGTGATGAAGTGCCAATGTTAGGGTTTGGAGTTACAAATACTTGTTGAATTCATTTGGATTTGTGTTGAGTGTTGGAATTCTCCTTGATTGACATCATACCAACAACTAAACTAGCCATACTTAGCAATCCTAGCACATAACTGCATAAACCTCCATTTGTGTTACTACAAATTAACTCATTCTTTGAATGAGAGTAATAAAATTAAACATACATGGAAAGACAAGAAGCTGAATAATAAAAATATTTGATTACTCATATTTAGAATTTATGCAATGTGAACAATGGAGACAACCACTTTAGAATATTATGTCATTTACATTAAATTATGACTATATTGTAATTACATTCTTCATTACAAGACTTAGACCACTCTAGAAACCTAAAAACCAACAGTATACATCTAAACCCTTTTTACTAAAGTGTTCCCGTGCAAACCAAAATGTGCAACCTCTAAAAATGAGAAGAAGAAAGAAGATATAGAAGAAGGAGAAACCATAAACTACATCTACAATTGACACCTAGATCCATTCTTCTCCATTGATCTGTAACTGCCCTTGCTTCCTGAAGAAGTTTCAATTTGCACTTTGATTCATGCATCTTGCATTCACCTTCCCTCTAACACAAAATATTACCTTCATGACCACCTTCTTTCATCAATGCATTCTTCTTAAAAATATTGGTTTATCACCAAAAAAATCCCTTCACTCAGAAATCAACCTTGATCGTGAAAATATTCACCCACTTGTTCTGTCCTAAAGTTGAAAATTTATTCCTCCACCATTTTTCCCTGTAACGTGAAAATTGTGCTCTCCATGAAAGAAAACTTTAATCTACTCACTTTGCTTGGATTTACATATATTTTCACTTTCCAACACATGAATTATTCTAGCTTTTAAAGCCTTTGAATTATTTTATATGGGGTTGTAAAATTAAAATATTTCACCTGTCCCCATGCTTTTTCATCCCACATTATTTGCCAGTAAAGAAAATTAATTCTTTATTTTTAAAAATGGAGACCTTTGAATATTTAACTTCAGTCTTATAACATTCCATACCCATATTTCACTTTTCACTTTACATAGTGAAAAAATTAAATATTTCACCAACACCAAAATCCTTTTCATGTGCCCTTCATTTTCACCTCATATTCAAAATATTTGCTTTATCACTTTATTGGGTAATATTTAAATTAATGTTCTATTCCTTTAAAAATGTTACAGGCCCACATTGAAGCATCCTCCAATCCCCGCTATCCTATTGCTTTTTGTGATGGCAACCAAAATTTGCTCAGGCTGGTGGGCATACCACATTTATAAAACCCAATGCAATAGACCAAGGTTGCATGAAATATTAAAATTTTAAAATATTTTATAAACCTATCCCCATGCTGTCATTGAGCATAGCTCCATGATGGTGGGTCCCCCATGGGCTGATGAGGAATGGTGGAAATTCATCCATATTTCCTCTAGTTCACCTAACCATTGATCAATCCTTTGTTTGCCCTAATTCAAGCTTTGTAACATCACAAAAATTGCAGTATAAAACTCCTTCAAACAATTTTGATACATTTTCATTGGAAGGGCGAGCTACTCCCTCTGCAAAATTTGCACATGCTCAATCCACTCATCATCAATCATCAAACAAAGAGGTCTCCATTGGATGATTAGTATCAATTTTCTCAGTGACCTCAACTACCTTCTTAGTGCCTTGATTCTGAATCTTAGGAATTTTAGTTTGATCCTCCATTATGTTTTCAATAGGTTCAATCTTACTAGGCTCTATTTTCATGTCATCATTCAATATTTTCAAATCTATAGGTAACTGGCCAGACTTCAAGACCTTTTTGAGCCTAACAACTTCTTCAAGAATTTGAGAGTTCACAATTGCCGCCTTGATGGCTAATATTTTCTCTAGTGTAGGAGGAATGACTTTTGGTGCCTACTATTTACTTGGTGCCTTTGTCACCATGGGAACCTTACCTTGAGTAAATGTTTTTACTGGTTCTCTCTTAGCATCCTCCTCAGCTTCTTTTGATGCAAAGAAATTTTCAGCTTCCAGCCTTCTCCATCACATGCCAATTGCTCCACCACCATCAAAGTTCAAACCATTTTGTGGCAGCAGTGCAATACCTCCTCTAGGTGTGATGTCATTGGATTTCCCCGACATCAAAGAGTGACATGTAAATTTAGGTCACCAAGCGCACAACCTCAATAGTCTTTATTTGTAACCCTACTACCATTTGGATCCACCCAACCTCGCAATGCTTGAGCTATCCATAATAAAAATAGAATTTCCTCAAACAATTTTGATACATTTTCATTGCGGGTACAAACAACTAACACACTAGCACATTGTGGAAGAGAAATTTCCCAATCACTGATGAGTCTTTGACAACATAGAAACTCACTTCTGTGTAGTGCTCAATCCTTCTCAAGGTGTGCTTCTAGGTTCCTTGGATCCTTCCCTTCTATTTGAAAAGAGTAGTTTATTTTTTGTTTGAAGAATTTAGGCTGAAATCCATTTTTGGTGGGGCACTTGATCAAACAATTCACAAGAGTTGTCAATGCTTTGAAAATTTGAGGAGCATACTCATGTACCTTACATCCACCAATTTCATTAATTTAAAACCAATGTCATTTTCAAATCCCTAAAATTTTCATTTCTAACAATTACAACATTCCATGGGATGACTTCTTTGAGAGGCAGCCACTTGACAACTCTGTATACCTACATATGCTTCTATATAATGTAGAGACCCTTAACAATGTTAGCCTATATAAAAGGTTTTCTTTTTCAATATTCTATGGTAGTTCAAACAACCAAGCAAAATTGAATTGTGTGGTGATTTTATTCGATGGTGACTTCAAGTCATTGCCTTCTTCAAAGACTTAACATGCATAAGAATTCTTCAATTTACTATTCTTTGCTTTTTTTTGAAACCATAAAATAGAGAGCACTAAACTTTGATGTAGCTGGCCTTGCTTCTGAATTTCAATGATAGAGTTGTATGCTACATTATAATCACTTCCATGTTTCTCTGAAACAAGTGAACAATGTTCGAATTCATCCTTTGTAACTTCATAACCAGAGTAATTTTCTTCCTAGATATCTTTGCTATGAATGTCCAATATAACACCATCTTCTACAGAGGCACAATAATTGCTATTGCTGCTCAAATACATGCACTCTCTAAGTTGTAAGCCGTTCTTAATTTTTACATTCTTGAAACACCTTTTTCCATAGCCAACTATTATGAAGGGACAAAAGCTTAAACAAGGGTCTCCTTTCAGATGATTCCTCTCAATCAAGCAAATTGTTTTCCTACAACCATCATATGTAAACTCATCCACATCATAGGCATCTGCAACAACATTTTCACCTTCACATGTGTAAAGCATGTTGGGTCCCCATGTGGGCCCAACTAATTTTTTTTTTCAAACAAGTTTTCAACTAGAATTGACATGACACTACTTCTTAATGCATTTGAGGTGAAAAAATGAATTGGGTTGTCATTAATGCTTTCTAGCAAATTTGCACAGTGATCAAAACTAGCCAGGTGGGCCCTGGAATTGCCCTGGAAAACTAGTCAAACAACCTTTTAAAGTCATGAAAATTTACAAGCATGTAGAAATTTGACTCAAGAATGCAGTGCAACAAACAACTTGGAAAAATAAATTTTGAGGTGCAAGATATTCAATGCCAAATTGGCTCACTTAGGCTTTTTTGCAATTGCACCTATTGAAAACCAGTTAGGGCTCACCAAGTTGCCACTTTGAAAAAATACCAAATCATTTCCTAGGGAACTACCACTAGACACACTAGATAATTTAGGTCCACTGAGTATATGTGCAAGAGGGATTTCCTTGAATCATCATTCTTCACTAGATATTAAGGGTCAAACTTGACCTCCTTGAAAACATTTAGGAAATGCAAATGCAAAAACATAACAAACTGCATTAGCTTTCAGCCTGGTAAAAATATCAAATTAGATCATGAGACTCTAAAACTAGACCAGGGAGCATATGAATGTGGGAGGAATGCAAGGCACCAATCCTTTCATCTTGATGATTACCCAACAGTGAAATGTTAACTCGAACAGGAGGCCACTTCGTAGAATTGAAAGTTTACAAACAACAAAATAGTCCTAGAACCCTCCAACTTTTCTTTTCAAACCCTATCAAAAAACATCATGGGAAGCTAAAAACTGACATGCACGTTAACATATGTGACATGAGTACACCCACAAAAGGATTTGACATGAAAATCAACTAGTTCTAAATTATGACCCTCCAAAGTAGGTCACTTGGGAAGATTTTTCAAGGGAACTTCTAAGTGTGCAAAGCAAAACTTTACATCATGGGCACTTTAAATTTGAAAAATATGAAGGTTCCATCACATACATCAATCCTTGTCATTATCTTTTATTATCAAGGTTTAATTACCAAAATGGGGTTTGACAAAGGGAAACCCCTAGTCACCTAAAAACAAACATTTTCCCCTTTTTATGTGTGAAAATTTGCAGGTGAAGAAGGATTGAAGATTGATCAAAATCACAATTTTGCAAAGTTATCAAAGTTTTCATCAAAGATTTCAAGCCATAGAAACTTATTTACTTTTTTTATTTCCAACTTTTCGACAGTGGAATTTGGTGGAATCGAGAGTGTAGATCTAGAACTAGAGGATTGTGAAATCAAATTCTGAATCCTTATGTAGAGAACCATTCACCCTAGAATGAATCTATCCCAGCAAGATACTCAACAACCATTTTTGGTGACAATTACACATTAGTTTACCCTTCTCAGATCTTCCTAAAAGTTGTAGTTTCTATTTGTACTATCCTTTATTTCAATATTTCAAGTTTTGCATTGCACAATTGAGTTCATTAGGAATTTTATTTTTATCTCCCCAAAGTGCATTTCAGTCATATTTGTCATTTTTTGTCATAAAGGAAATAGTAGATCCCCTAATAGGGTTGACTCACCTAAAGGTTGAAATTCAATCCTACCTTTGGGAGATCTCTTTTCCTAATGAAATTAGAAGAAAAATAGGAACACCACCTTCCTTTTGGGTTCCATTCCTTATCCTCTTCACCTCACCTATTTTTCTTTGTTTCATTATTATCCATACTTCCAACTCAATCAACATTTGTATATGCTAATAGAGTAAAATATTCACTTTTAAGATACCATAGACCATAGTCAATTGTACTCTTGACATATCTAAGAAATTTATCTTTACTAAATTGACATGAGATTCTTTATGTGTAGCCTGAAATCTTGCAACCATGCACACTTCTTGCATGATATCAAGTCTTGATGTAGTTAGATACAACAAGCTTCATATAATTGATCTATACATAGTTTGATTTTATCAAGAGATTCATATATTTTTTTTAACTTAAATCCAATTATCATGAGGCTACTTACTGGTTTTCTATTTTCCATCCAAAATTTCTTGAGCATCTCCTTAGCATAGCTGGTTTGAGATATGTATATCCCTTCATTAGTCTATTCTATTTGTAGGCCAAGAAAAAATGAAATTTATCCAAGCATGGACATCCCAAATTCATTTTGCATTTGAGTAGAAAAACCTTGCACATTCTATTGTTGCTACCACCAAAATGATGTCATCTACATATACAGCAATAATTAACATATGCTCACCTTCTAATTTTAATATAGATTGCTATCTGCACATCCTCAATTGAATCCTTGTAATTTCAAGTACTAGTCTAGACTCGAGTACTAGTCTCTAGGTGCCTATTTTATACCATGCAAGGCTTTCTTTAGTTTGAAAACATAATATTCTTCTTTTGATAGTTGAAAACCTTTAGGTTGTTCTATGTAGACTTCCTCTTCTAGGTTTCCATTCAAGAAGGTAGACTTGATATCCCTCTGATAGACTTTGAATCCTTTATGAACAAAAAATGCTAAAAACATTCTTATAGCTTCCAATCTAGCAATTGGAGCAAATTTTTCTTCAAAATATATACCTTCCATTTGTGCATATTCTTTACATACCAATATGGCTTTATTCCTTATATCTTCTCCATCCTCATTGAGCTTGTTTCTAAAGACCCACTTTATTCCTATTAAATTCTTGTTCAAAGGTCTCGAAACTAATTCCCAAGTTTTTTTCTTTTCAATTTGGCTTAGTTCTTCTTCCATGGGTTTTAGCTAATTTTAATCTTTGCTAGCTTCATCAAAAATTTTAGGCTCAATTTCTAACATTAGAGAAAAATTAACTTACTCTTTGTTCTTTGCAAATCTTCTCCTTTCTGAACTCCTTAATCTTTATTTCCAATAATCTAATCTATGAGATGATCCTTTTGGACATATCTTGTACGTGAATTTTGATTTCCATCTTCTGATTCTTCATTAGCTATTTCTTCTTCAAACCTTGATTCTTCTTCACAAATATCTTTATCAGGTTTAACATGTTTCATGTCTTCATTAACCTTGACATTTATACTCTCTACAATTATTTGTAGCATCTTATTGTAACATTTCTCTAGGCTTTAATTTGAGTGGAATATCTAAGAAATATTCCTTCATCACATCTTGAGTCAAAGATTCCTAAATTGTCTTCATCTCTTCTAATGTATAATTTGCTTCCAAATATTCTGAAGTATTTAATAGATGCAGGTCTATGATACCATAGCCTATAAAGGGTTTTCTCATTGTTTTCCCTTAGTTGAACTCTTTAAAAGTATATATTGTAGTATGTACTACTTCTCTTCAATATACATTAGGTAACTTGGCCTCATTTAGCATTATTATAGCCATTTTTTTAACTGTCCCATTCTTTCTCTCAACAACTCCATTATGTTGTGGAGTCCTTGCCCTAGAATATTACCTTATGATTTGATTTCATTCACAATATTCTATGAATTCATTTGAGGTGAATTCTTCACATCTATCATATCTTAATCATTTGATTCTTAGTCCAATTTCCTCCTCAATCATGGACCTAAAGATTTTAAATCTTTCAAATTCCTGAGACTTGTCCTTTAGAAAGGTTACCCATGTCATTCTTGAGTAATCATCTATTAGTAACATGAAGTATCTCTCTCATTTCAATCCTCTTATCTTTGTAGGAAAAAAGGATCAATATACATTAATTCCAAAGGTTTTGAAGTTGCATATTCTTTTTTCTGAAATCTAACCCTTTGTCTACTTTCCTTGCTAACATTATTTGCATGTAGTGTTTGTAGGTTTATTTATCTTAAGCATATGTCCAACAAGCTTCTTTGAGCTCACCTTTACTAGGTTATCAAAGTTGACATGATCCATTCTTTTGTGCCATAACCATCTCTCATCAGTCTTTCCCATAAGAAAAATTCTATTATTCAATTCTCTAAAGTTATAAATAGTGCTTTTAGTTATTTTACCTTCTACAACTATTCTACCTAATTTATCTTTTCTTATATTACAACCCTCTACACTGAATGTGACTTTGTATCCATTATCACACATTTGACTAATACTTAGTAGATTATGCTTTAATCCTTCAACATAAAGGACATCATGTGGAGGCAACTTTCCATCTATACTAAGAGTTCCTTTGCCACAAATTATTATTGTAGTATTGCCTCCCAAACTAACAGATCCATCTTTGCAAATACTTAGTTTGATGAACATGCTCTTATCACCAATCATATGTTTAGAAAAAACACTATCTATTACTTGTTGACATAGAAAAAGTAACCCTTCTAATTTTGCTCATGTTTAGGCCCTCGTGATTTTGGTTTGATTTTTCCTTGATTTAATGTTGTAATGTGGTCAACATATTCACATTAGGTCTTGGGCCCTTGTGAATCATTAAGAATTCTATGATGTCTTGTAAAAG
The DNA here is from genome assembly GCA_007258455.2 of Sequoia sempervirens. Taxonomy (NCBI): domain Eukaryota; kingdom Viridiplantae; phylum Streptophyta; class Pinopsida; order Cupressales; family Cupressaceae; genus Sequoia; species Sequoia sempervirens. The sequence goes on from VDFB02379711.1 coordinate 44,206,602, forward strand.
TGTTGTGAAGTGTTGTAACCCACTTTCACACTTTTCTAGGACCTTTCCATTATAATTCACTTAAATAACCTCTTTTTATCACTTACCAAGTCCTATTTGAAAGTGTTGAAAGAGTTGTAACAAACTTTCATGCTTTTCTAGGCTTGTCATCAATAATTCAACCCTTTCTTATGTTTAAATGGCCCCTTAACGCACTTTTCAGCCCTACTTAATTGTGTTTCAGAGAATAATCCCATTAAAAATCATTAAATACACTTTAATTCCTGACACTCAGTAAAATTTCCCTGGTGGGACCAAGTTGCCACCTAGAGTGACTTAGTCCCACTAGGCACAAAAATCAAAATTATTTTAAATTTTTGGCAGGATATTATTCTTTTAACCTTGAGATCAACTGTGATGCATTATTTTTGGGAAATTTTGTAAAATAAAGTATAAATAAAGGGTTTTCCTCTCATTTTAACCCCCAATACATTGATACATTGGAATTCATACATTATTTACTCATTAATCATTTTCAAGCATTTGAGGCATTATCAAGTCTTCATTGGAGCTTCCACTTGCATATATTCAAATTTCTACATCAAGGGTTTGGTGAGTTGTAGCATTGCATGTTGTTCATTCATCATTCTCTTTCTATTTCATTTCATTTTCAAGGGTTTGATTACCAAATCAGGGCTTGACTAAGGCAAACCCCTATTCTCTAACCCTTAACTCTTTTCCCCCTCTTTGCATGTGTGTTTTGCAGGTCTTATATGTAGTTTTGTCAAAGAGAAAGGTTTTAAAAGGTGTTATAATTTCATCAAAGTCATTCAAGTCAACAAAACCCTAAGAGAAGCTTCGAGATCACTTACAACCCAAATTCTATAGATTCAGATCTAGAGACCTGTCAAGAATAGAAGTACAGATTGAAGGCTATAGATTCCTGTCCTAAAATTCTTGAAAGCTGAAGGTGGACTAAGTCACCATCAGTGGCGAATTAGTCCCACTTCCACACCTGAAAAGTGATTTCTATATTTTTGGATACCCTTTTTGGCAGATTTTTGTTCTTGCAAAATCTCCTCAAAACAAGACTAAGTTTCCCAACTTGGCGTAAGTGTCTCAGTTGGCTTCAACAACAAATTCTATAGGATTCCAAAGCCTCTCTACATCACAATCCATTTTCTAGGTGCACCTCTCCAGTCTCCTTCATTTTTGTTATTGTTTGTTTGCATTCTTAGGTATTTTTGCATATCACAATGTGCTTTCAAACATCTTACATTTTTTAAGTTTTCCATTAATAATTCATTTCATTTATCAATTTATTGCATTAGGACATTACATTTAGGCATAATTCATTCATATTTGCATTATTTTTGAGTGGGGACATTGCCCATTTTGGACTACCTCTCTCCTTTTAGGTGAAAAGCCCTAGAAGTGTTAGAGAGCATTAGGGAGCCAAAATATTTGTCCACATATAAAAATTCTGAAAAATCTCAAAAAAATCATTACCTGGATTAATTCACCACACTGGGTGACTTAGTCCTCTTGCACATTTTGCACTATAATTTCTATCATCTCTAGCTCATTTTATGTATTTCTATTTTCTGTTATTGCATTTTTGTTACAGTATCCAAATTTGTTGTTTTATTCAATTTCTTGCATTTAGTTTGCTTTCATTGATTTGCATCATGGCTCTGTGTTTTAGTAAGCTTTAGATATCATTAAAATCCTTAGTTGACATGTCAAGTTGTGCCTTTGGAACTGATCCTAATGGCATTAGCTTCCTCATGCTGCTTCAACTCCTCATGAATTTCCTCCTCATGATGTTGACATCATTGGAGAAGATGATGATAGTATGAATAAGTTCCTAAATGAATTCCTTGACAACCGTGAAGCTAATGCATCCTTTTATCCATCCATGAAACAACAAGACCTTCCTAATATAGCACCTCCTAATATGTTTGGTTACATCCTGAAAGAAATGAAGGACCGAAGTTCCCTCCAAAAGGTGAATCAAGTTCTAAAAAAACCAACACTCAACCATTCTATGATAACAACGTCTCTAGTACTCCAATCAACCTTGAAGAAACCTATGGCAAAGGTTTTACCATCTTGAGCAAACAAGGATGTGATACAACAACTGAACATGGTATTCATCAACTCTTAGAACCAAATCCAAAAGATGATAACACAATAGGGTTGGGATATCAGATCTCCCTCATGAAAACAAGCCTCCTAGAGAATATTGGAGGCTTCGTTATGATGGGACGATGATATTTGATTACCCTCCTAATCTGGTTGTCCTTCCTTGATAACGACCCTTACCTGATAAAAATGACAAGGATGAAAGGATCACTTTGGGTCCTCCTCCTCCTTCCATTCGAGAAAAGGGTGAATCTAGCAAATGCAAAAGACCTTACAAGTTACAAAAACTCAAGTTTCCTCTCTATCCACCACCTGAATGTGAAAGGAAATTGCAAATACTTTTAAACAAAGGACTCATACTATTACCATCTATGAATAGGTTGGTGATATATCCTAAAGATACTAATGTTCCATATTGTGCATATCATTGCATTCTTGGACATAGAAGTGATGAGTGTTGTCAATTGAAAGAAATAATAAGAAAGTATCATTTTGATGGAAATAATTTCTACCTTATCATTCTATAAACCACAATCAACTACCTTATCATGTACTAGTTGTAGAAAATTCTCTTCTCACTATTACATGACTTTTCCCATTACCTACCTCGGCTCTGCGTAATGTGTTCCCCCGTGCTATTCTGTTTATGCTCTCTCTCTCTTTATGACATTCTTCTATTTGTACCTTCATTCTTCTCTATGTCGTACATCACTTTTTCCTTTTTATTTTATCCTTTTTTGTGTTTTCCTTTTGGGGATGACTCAAGGTATTGAGATTGAAATGTCTCTTTCATGTTGACCCAAAAGGCCCCTTTTCTTTTTCTTGTATTTTCCTTTTGGGGATGACACAAGGCATTGAGAACAAAATGTCTCTCTCATGTTGACCCAAAATATTTTCCATTTTCTTTCACCTTTTCATTTTCATTTGGCTTATGTTTTCCTTTTGGGGATGATGAAAAGCATCGAGGCACCCTATCTCTTCCATGTTAACCCAAATGAATATTTCTTTTTCTTTGTTTTCATTCTCTTTGTGTCATTCTTCTAGTTCTATGCATTTGGTAAATGATGATAGTTCTAAGCTCCTTAAAAAATACTATAGCACAAAACATACTAACTCCAAATCCATAGATCCCTTATGTGTTTGGTGTTTTTGGGGGCAACCCTTCTTTCTTTATTTTCTTTTCTTTCACATGATGTAGCCTTACTCAAAAACATATGACTTGGAATAGGCACTTTCCAAGTTGGCTCTCATGTCTTTATTTTTGCATTATTCATTTGCTACTTTAAAGCAATTGCTCACAGTATGGTGTGTAGCAATTCCATTAAAGTGGGGGCGTACATTGGCATTATTCATTCACATTTTTTTTCTTTTTCTTGATTCTTAGTGTAGCATTTTTACTTCATATGATGTGTTTGTCAATTTGTGGATGACTTTGGGTGTGATGTACTTCATGAGCGTGATCTATCTTAGCATATTACATTCCTCTTGGTGGTTTGATGTGACACATTGTGTCCCATAATTTGTGAATCTTCTATTCTTTGATTGGTCCTCCCTTGGAAACATTAGACACAATGTTCCCTAAGTTAAAGAACTCACATGAACTAAGCAAGACTCCTTTGAACATTATTTTTCATTTTTCATTTGTTATATGGCCACCTTGCATAACACAACTTGCATGCATGTGGTTCCATCACGTTTATTCATGAGCTCCAAGCATATAAAGTTTTTCTTGTCTTGTGAAGCTCAAAATGTCATTTTCTTTCATGGCACCTTATTAAAGTTATTAGGAGGTATAACTTTGGTATGGTTGAGTGGGAAGACCATTTTGAGGCATGAATTTTCCCATAGCCACCTACGTGTGTGTGAGTGCATACCAGCCATGAGTGTATGTCTCTCACCTTTTGGGCCTTCTCACTCAATGGATAGCCATGAGTTATGTCATCTCAGAGTGAGTATACATTTATTTTTCTGGACAAACAACCTAGATCTGATCCACAATTGGATGGACAAATGATCGAAGCTTGATCTGACTCTCTTTTTCTTTCTTCCTTTTCATTTACATCACTTTCTTGTGTGTTTCTTTGCACTCATGTTTATTTTTCCATGGGATCTTCATCCTAGGGGCTTGATCATCCCTTTGATCATTGTTGTCTCATCTTGCTAGCATTATTTCATTGGAACCCCTCTTGATTGTGTGTGGATCTACTTTAGTGTGAGTTTGAAGTAGGTTCATCCTCTCACTAAAGTGGGGGATAAATGTGAACACAAAAAAAGTAACCCTTTTACTTTTTCTCATGTTTAGGCCCTCCTTGTGATTTTGGCTTGATTTTTCCTTGATTTAATGTTGTAATGTATTCAACACATTCACATTAGGTCTTGGACCCTTGTGAATCATTAAGAATTCTGTGATGATTTGTAAAAGTGTTGTGAAGTTTTGTAACCCACTTTCACACTTTTCTAGGACCTTTTCATTATAATTCATTTAAATAACCTCTTTTTATCACTTACCAAGTCTTATTTCAAAGTTTTGTAAATATTTGTAACAAACTTTCATGCTTTTCTAGGCTTTTCATCAATAATTCAACCCTTTCTTATGTTTAAACGGCCCCTTAATGCACTTTTTGACCCTACTTAAGTGTGTTTTGAAGAATAATCCCATTGAACATCACTAAATACACTTTAATTCCCAACACCCAGTAAAATTGCCCTGGTGGGACCAAGTTGCCACCAGAGGCGACTTAGTCCCACTAGGCACAAAAATCAAAATTATTTTAAATTTCTAATGGGATATTATTCTCTTAACCTTGAGGTCAGCCTGTGATGTGTTATTTTCGGGTAATTTTGTAAAATCAAGTATAAATAAAGGGTTTTCATCTCATTTTAACCCCGAATACATTCATACATTAATTTACTCATCAATCATTTTCAAGCATTCTAGGCATTATAAGGTCTTCATTGTAGCTTCCACTTGCATATCTTCAATTTTCTACATCAAGGGTTTGGTGAGTTGTAGAATTGCATGTTGTTCATTCATCATTATCTTTCTATTTCATTTCATTTTCAAGGGTTTGATTACCAAGTCAGGGTTTGACTAAGGAAAACTCCTATTCTCTAACCTTTAACCCTTTTTCCCCTCTTTGAATGTGTCTTTTGCAGGTCTTATATACATAGATTTGTCAAAGAGAAAGGTGTTAAAAGGTGTTATCATCAGTGATTTTTTTAGTGGTTAATATTCACCAATTGGTTAATAGTTGAAATTTGGGAATCCAAAATTGGCCAATAGTTCAAGATATAACATGACTTGAATCACCACATTTTTACAAAATTTTATTATAGTCTTATTTAAATCGCCAAAGAATTTATTTTATTAAAAAAATTAACTCAAAAATTTACTACAATATTCGATACATGATTAGATCAGATTCACCTAAATTTTATAAATTATAGTAGAAATCTATATTAAGTTTTCAATAGTATATCATAATTATTATTTGCTTTAGGACCATATTTCTAACCTTTAGCTTCCACCACTGATTTATAAAATAATATAATTTCCCTTGTTGTATTCCATGATGTAACATGTACCCATAATCTATAATGTTCATGGGGCCCACAATTTTGCATCTCATGAGCATTATAGATTGTGGGTATATTTTACCTCATAGAGTGCAACGAGGGTCGTTAGATCAATGATATAAAATCAATTTTGATCCCCATGAGAATTATAAATTGTGGGTACATTTTACCTTGTAGAAAACAATGAGGGCCATTATATATTTTAAAATAATGGTCACAAGTAAATAGTATAGTCTACCCCTTAAACTCAACAATAATTTCCATCCTTGGGCCCCTACTTTTGAATGAGAATTATTTTTAGATTGGATAAATTCACCATCATCAATAATGCATTTTTTATTATTTTTCAAGATTCACTAAAATTTTCTACAAAATTTTAGTGATGTAAAAAAAATCATCAAAAAAATTAATATTTTCTTTTAAAAGGAAAGATTCACCAATATAAATTAATTTTTTCCCCCAAACAATGAAAGATTCACTAGGAATTTACGTCTTTTTTTGAGGAGGGATTATTAAATTTATCACTAGTTATCATTTCATCAAAGTTTTTCAAGTCAAAAAAACCCTACGAGAAGCTTGGAGATCACTTACAGCCCAAATTTTGCAGATTCATATCTGAACACCTATCAAGAACAAAAGTACAGATTGAATGCTATAGATTCTCGTTCTAAAATTCCTAAAAGATGATGGCAGACTAAGTCACCATCAGTGGAGAATTAGTCCCATTGCTAGGCCTGAAAAGTGATTTTTGTATTTATGGATACCCTTTTGGTAGATTTTTGTTTTGGCAAAATCTCCCTGAAACAAAACTTAGTTGCCCAGCTTAGTGTAAGTGTCCTAGTTGGCTTCATCAACAAATTCTATAGGATTCCAGAGCATCTCTACATCACAATCCATTTTCCAAGTGCACCTCTCTAGTCTCTTTCATTTTTGTTATTGTTTGTTTGCATTCTTAGGTCATTTTTGCATATCAAAATGTGTTTTCAAACATCTTACATTTCTTAAGTTTTTCATTAATAATTCATTTCATTTATTAGTTTATTGCATTATGACATTACATTTAGGTACACTTTATTCATATTTTCATTAGTTTTGAGTGGGGACATTTCCCATTTTGTCCTACCTCTCTCCTTTTAGGTGAGAAACCCTAGAAGTGTTAGAGAGAATTAGGGAGCCCAAATCTTTTTCCACATTACCCAAAAATTCTTCTTTTATGCATGAAATGTAGTTTGAGAAATCATTTATTTTGTATTCTATAGGAGGCATGGATAGGTAAAAAGATAAACTACTCATTTATGGAAAATTTTAGTTGTGAATAATTTGTAGATATTGATATAGAAAATAGAACAAAGATTGAGGAAAAATTTAAAAAGTGTACTTTCTCATGGATATGGAGTTAATGATTTTGGTTATCACTTATGTGCTTATCAAGATAATAAATAATTAGGAGTAGAGATGTGATATTTGAAGAGAAGGTCATTTAAAAAGATAAGTTGTAGGGAAAGACACATGAAAAGGAAAACAAAAAATATAGGGTCCTTGAAATCCCATAAAATTTATTTCCATAGGTGTCAAATAATCAAAATTTTCAACAAAAATAACAATAGGTATTGTGAAGGAGGGGATTCGCTACTCCCAAGCCCCAAGACAAATAGGGACTAAAGGGAGAACATGGACCTCAATCACCTCAATGTACAAAGCTCAAGTGACGGGGTTAACAATGAAAGAGATTGCAAAAACACACTTGGAGGAGAGTCTTTGATATATTTTTGGACGAAGGACTTTGAGGAGCTAAAAGTAGATAACACAGGTTTCTAAAACAAGTTGACCAACTCTCAACTAGAGGATGTTATCGTGAGACTTAGATGAAAGCGCTACACACTATCATCTCAAGGATGTGTTTGTGTCTCATATAGACAAAGAGTTAGAATTGTAAATAAAACCTCATGGAGTCTGCTATCTACCTAGAATCTTAAGTTTGACTATTTTAATAAGTTGATATAAAGATAAAATGAAAAGAAATGATAACAAAGAGAATACTTTGTGAATCTAGACTAAATAGATCAAAATGAAAAATAAGGTGAGATATCAAGACATGAAAGGTCTTGTACTACGAAGCCTCCCACAAAGCTCCACACAAACAAATTGCACACAAGGAGGATGAGGAAAGGTGTTGGGATTGTTTTAGAGATTTCATTAGTCAAACCCTCATTTTTGTGTTTCCACCTCTATAAAAAACTAGATAGATAGAAAATAGACAAGACATGTAATAAAATAGATGAGAAGCATGATAAAGATAAACCCCACTATAGAGGAGAACCTATTTCAAAAATTAAATAAATAAGAAAATATATATTATCAAATAGACGAGATAAGATAATGCAACAAAAGAGTATTACCAATAGTTTGTGGCTCCTCTTGGCTTTATAGATGAGATGTTGAATGCTTTGAAGAGAGCCTTGGCTATTGATGAGACATGAATCCAGTAGAGCTTCACCATAGAGAAGAGATGTAGAAGATAAGAGATTGAGAAAGAAAGTTGGAGATTCAAAAGGTAAGAATGAATGAGAAGAAGTGAGAATGAATCATAATAGAAGTAAAAATAAGAGTTTTGTGAAGTTAAATAGGAAAGAAGAGCCATTACACTTGAGATTTTTTCATGACAACGCATGTCATGGGAAAAGTTCATGATTTTTACTTATTTAAACTTAGAAATTTTGGGGATGCTATAACACTGTGTAGACGTTCACATGTCATACAAATATCCAACTCATGAATTTACAAGAATGAGGTGGCAGATAGCTAATGCTTCATCATTGTCCCTTATGGAGTTGAAATCATGAAATTTTGAGTCATAAGGATCTTTCCATAAATGCAACTAGGTTCTGTAAATACAACAGGCCAAATGTACAAGTGTGGAATTTCCATGTGGTGCAATTTTATGACCTAAGTTTTGCCCCACTTTAGTGAGCTGAATTTTTGGAGAAAAATAAGCTGCACTAAAGTATAAAATAAAATATTAGTGCAAGATTAAAAATTTGATAAATTTTTGTGCAAAAAGGATATTGTAGAGGTTATAGAGGTTGAGTAGGTTGATACTAATGATGGCCCCAATGTTTGAGCTCATTGAGAAACTATAATGCCAAAAGTGAAGTTTTGTTTTATAAAACTCAAATTTAGGTTAGTTTTGAAAATTGTAAAAGGCTATCATGATGAGAAGAATTCTTAAGAAAATTTGATGGTTCGAAAGAAAAATATGATGAAAAGGTGAATATATGATCCCTCCTATTTTTCCCTCGAACGAGGTAGGGTTAAAATAAGAAGGATAGAAGGACCACATCCATCGAGAAAAATGGGCCAAAAATGACCTACATATACCCGAGTGGGCCATATAGAAGGGTCATTTTCACTATTTACAATGAGGAGTCTATTGAATTTTATGAGAGAAAATTCAGTAAAATGCCTTGTAGATGAGACTACATAGCCTTGAGGACCGAGAAATTTTTCACAATCCTAACTGAGAGAGGCAAGGTCTATGAGGTATGAGGAATTCAACCCTACTTCATGTTTTTAATGCACTTTTCTATCTTTTTCCATTAATAAAACATATGTATATATATAATTTCCAATTAAAGAAATTAATTACATACACATGTTCACATGTTCACATCATAACAAAAAATACAGAGATAATGTGTTAATGAAGGAATGTCATAGCATAAAAAATTATAACCCATAAGGGATGAGCATCATGTGTATGCCACATAGACACTATACATAGTATCAAAAAAGACACATCACATTGACAGGTTCTTTTAGAGGAAATCCATCCATAGATGATAGTCCATAGGCACCAAAACCATATACGAAGATGATTATGTAAGGGCCTAACTAATTAGGGTTATACTTCCTATTTTTATTAGGTGACACATTTATATTCCTTTGATTCTCATAGAGAACAAGATCACCTACCTTGAAATTTTTAGAAAGAACACCTTGATTGTAATGTTTAGAAATAAATCATTGATAAGCTCGGAGATGTTTGAGGGCCTGCAAACAACTCTCATTGAGAAACTCAAGTTGATATAAATGATTAGCATAGTAAGTATCATCATCAATTAACCCTTGGAAGGAAACTCACAAAGATGAAATTTCCAACTCTAAAGGCATGATAGCCTCAACACCATACACAAGGTTATATTATGCTGTACTAAGAGTCATAAAAACACTCAAGTGATAGACCCACAAGGCATAGATTAATTGAGTATACTAATCTTTACCATTTTTATACACTATTTTTTGAAGAATTATCTCTAAATTTTTATTACATGCTTTAGCTTGGCCATTATATTAAGGATGGTATGATGTAGAAAAATGATACTGGATATGATTTTTTTCTAGGAACTGATTCACCTCTTTGTTCTTAAATGAAGTACCATTTTTAGAAATAAGGGTAGAAGGAAATTTGAAATGAGAAATGATATTGTTTAGATGAAAGCTATATATTTCTTCAGTGTTCATGGATTGAAGTGGAACATCTTCAACCCATTTCATAAAGCAATTAGTAGTGGTAGTAATGAAGACATGTCCTTTAGAAGAAGGAGGTGATATTTTACCAATACTATACAATCCCCATTTCACAAATGGCCAAGGAGAGGTCTAATTTTGAAGCTCTTGAGAAAGAGCCTAGATAAGGTTTCTATGTTGTTGACATTGCAAACACTTATTTCCAAAGGAAAAGGATTCTTGCTCCATTATTTTCCAAAATGATCCCATGTGAACTAGTTTACACACTAGGGATTTACCATGAAAATTTCCACCCCCAGAGCTTGAATGGGATTCTTAAAGGGGAAGGAATATTTTTTCCTTAGTGAGACATTGAAGAAGAATACCATTATAAGATTTTTGATAAATAAAATCATATAGTCTAATAAAGCAGGCTTAATTTTTTCTTGTCTGAGTGCAAGAATTTTTAGTTACATCATCGAGAAAAGTTCTAGTCTTTATATAATTATAAATGTGAGAATACCATCACTATGAGTCTACGTGAGCACACACTATAACATTGGGTTCAGGTTGATCTAAGACAATAGGAGAGTGGAGAATGAAGAATAAAAAGTGGTATTCTTCTATGCCATTGTTTGAAGAAAAAAGGGAGGTTGCACTTACCATTGCATTTTTATGTCGATTTATCTCCTAGGAACACTATCTATTGTGAGAGAAGAGAAAGAACCAAGCAAGGATAAGATCAAATCTCGATATTGAGATAGCTTATTCTTCTTGGCTTGATACATTCCTATAATTTGATTTATAATAAGTTCATAATCACCATGAATGCGAAGATGTTTAATGTTCAAAGCTATCACGACACACAAGCTAGCTATAAGGGCTTCATACTAGTGATGTTGGTGCAATGAAATTCCAATAAAAAAGAGAGAGGAACTGGATTTCCTTTGGGTGAGACTAAAACTACACCTACCCTAGAGCTAGTTTGACATTATTTATAGATCTATATTAGAGAAGGAATGAGATGAGAGAGATTCTTCCAATTGATTAGCAACAACTTGACCTTTAATAACTTTTTGAGTTACAAACATAATGTAAAAAGCTAAGAGCAAAATTACCCATTTTTCCAACCTTCTAGAAAGACTGGTTCTAGTAAATAAATGCTTAAGAAGATCACTTTTCATAATAACATAGGTTTCAAGATGAAGAAGATAATGTCATAACTTATGCATTGCAAAAATGAGAGCAAGGTATTGTTTCTCCATGGCAGAATAATGAGTTTCATAATCAACTAGAATATGGCTGATGTAATAGACCTCTCTTTCTTCACCATCATCATCATCATGCTGAACTTATAATGTTGCTAAAGCAAGGGGTAATGTAGAGATATAAAGAAAAAAGGTTCTATCCTACATAGTCGACATTAAGATAGGAGGATTGGTTAAGTAACTCTTGATTTACTCAAAAGTTTTTTGCACTCGTCATCCTGTTGGAAGCTAACATCTTTATTCAAAAAACATATGAATAGAAGGGTACAATTGGCCAACTGAGACACAAATCTACAAATTAACTAAATCTTCCCCTACAAACTACATAGTTGATGTTGAAAAAGACAATTGACCGGGGGGGTGGGGGTTAAACAATTGTAGAAAATTTAACCTTTAAAACTTCCACCAGAGGTTAGATTAATTACCATTCACAAATCCTTCACTCTACTAATGTGATTAATGATTAAGTGAAAAAGAAGAAATAGAAAGAAGTAAAACCATACACAATAACACTAGATTTACCACACTTGCAGACATGCTTGAATGATAGAGTACACCTTCATCTCACTACCTCTAGAAACTCACCACTTTAATTTTTCACTGATTTCCTCAAACTCACATCACACACACACTATTTTGAATCTATCTTGCTCTAGCATTCATCTTTCAAAAACATCTCAACTTGTATTTATACCATCTTCAACCTCGAAACTCATCCAAGGTCAACCACACACTATTTGTATTTACAAATTCAAATTAGGTCAGCGCCAAAACATTCTATGATGGAATTAGAATGAGGGTGACCCAAGAACACACTAAATGAGGACCTAAATAAGTCACAACATGCTTCAACACACTTCCATGATCTTTGTAAGTAGTGTTTAACACAAGGTAAGCCAAAACCAGTGTAAAACACACAAATCAATTAAGCACATGTAACATTAACAGGATCCAATCTTCTAGATAACAAATTTTACTCAAACACGACCTCGTCAACTTATCCTCAGATCTGCAAGTCATAAAATCCAAACAAGAAGAAATTCAGAGCAACTACATTTCTCTTGGACCTTGATGTTGATCCAAATACACAGAAAAGCAAAATTCACAACTGATGAACATAACTCACTTTGTACAATGATCCAAAAACCCAAAATATAAATATAGTAGCTTCCAAAAACCATGAAAAATACCTCAAGTCCTCACTAGCATAGCAACATATCCCAGAGCAAAACATAGAGAAAACACTAAATTCCTGCAAACTTTCTTTATTACAATTTTCTCAATATCCTTGACATATACAACCAATAACCAACATTCATGACATCAGTGACAACAAAAACTAGTTGACAAATAGTTAACCAATTGACATCAATGAGAACACCTTCATACTTGCAACAATCTCTCCCTTTGTCATTAATGGAAACACATGATATGAAAAACAATTAAAGACAATTCAACAACTCTAAACCATCAATTTTCAAGAATGCTTTCTCCCGCTTACTTTTTCTTTTTCACAAGATACTTTCTCCCCCTTTGACATCAATGGCTAAGGAAAAAGATATTTTACATTATTTTATTCCTTTAACATTATGAATACTAAATACTCCCCCTTAGGAGTACACCCAAACAACTGCAAAATGACAACGCAAGATACTACCTGCTCCCCCTGAGAGGTAGCCACCAAACATCAGTCCAAAGCACCTAGTTCAAGAAATGAGGGGAAATAACCCCTAACTTCTCTTGGAGATACTCAAAAGTATCTTTAGGAAGAGCCTTAGTAAATATATCAGAAACTTGATCCTTTGTAGGTACATACTCAAGCTTTACTTCATTCTCTACAAGCTTCTGTCTCAAAAAGTGATACCTTATTGATATATGCTTTGTCCTTGAGTGCATTACTTGATTCTTTGAAATATTTATTGCACTTGTATTATCATATAAAATCAAGATGAGATCATCATACACTACTCTAATATCCTTCAATGTCTATCTCATCCACAAAACTTGTGTATTGTAGGATGCTACAACAATATACTCAACCTCTACAGTGGATAAGGAAACTAAATCTTGCATTTTACTTAACCATGACACCAATCTGCAATGAAGAAAGAATGAACCACCACTTTTACTTTTTTTATCATCAACACAACCTGCCCAATCTGCATCTGTATAGGAACTTACTATAAAATCAGTATCTCCAGGATACCATAGGTCATAATCTAGAGTGCCATTCAAATATTTGAACATCCTCTTAACAACAACATGTGTTTTTGTAGGGTCTTCTTGGAATCTAGACACAAGAAAAACTGCATCCATGATATCCGGTCTAGTAGAAATTAAATACAATAGTACTCCAATTATATATTTGTATTTCCTCTAATCAACCTTAGGTGAATCATCATCTTTACTCAATTTTCAGGTAGTCACCATAGGAGTGCATACCGGTTTGGAATCATCCATCCAAAATTTCTTCAATATTTCTTTTACATACTTTGACTGTGAATTAAAAATCCATTTTTTGTTTGATTTATTTGCATCCCAAGAAATAAACTCATCTCACCAAACATACACATCTCAAACTCTTTTTCATTTCTTCAGAAAACACTTTGCACATTGTATCATCAACATATACAACCACTACAAGATTTTTTCATTTTCAATTTTGAAATAAAGAATGCTATTTGTCGTACCTTTATTGAAACCTTGCTGAATCAAGTATTTGTCCAACCTTGCATACCAAGCTCTAGAAGCTTGCTTCAACCCATTAAAGTATTCTTTAATCTATCACCTTGTAGACTTCTCACTCTTGTAGGACCACAAAGATCTGTGTGAATCAAATCTAGTAGTTTGATAGTAGATTGTTCCTTTCACCTAAATATTTTTCTAGCTTTCTTTCTAAACTGAAAATCCTTGCAAATAGCATTAATATGCTTTGTAATCCTCAGTAAATCTCTTACAACTTGTAAAACATTGATTCTCAGCATATTATCAAAATTCATGTGACACATCCTTCGGTGCCATAACCAACTGTCATTAATCTGAGACAAAAAACAATTTCCATCAAGACCCTTAAGTTGATAAATATTTCCTTTAGACTTCTTTCCAGCAGTAATCGTGCTATTCTATATACTTTCCTTATTTAACATTTATCATCCTTGAACACAAGATTATATCCTTTACTACACATCTTTCCAACACTCAAGATATTATGCCTTAAACCCTTAACATAGTAGACATCATTAGTATTGTGTTTTCCATCAAAACTTACTAAACCTATCCCACAAATCTTAGCATTAGTATCATCTCTAAACTTATCTAAGCCTCCATCATATTTCTCAAACTTAATATTATCACTAGTTATGTGATGTGAACAACCACTATCAACAACCCAGTAGTTATTTTCTTGTTTAGCATGAAGAGTAGAGATTACAGTATCTTCAACTTTCTCCAAAGCACTTTCCTTCACCTATCTTTCACTATTAGCATGAGTAGATTCATCTTTTATAGCCAAGAACAAGCTTTCATTATCATCAAAATCTCCATAATCATATTCTTCATCAAAAATACCAACATCTTCATTGACATAATATGCTCTCTTGACCATCTTTTTCTTTATGTTTATTCTTTTTAGGTCTTTTTAGACATCTTAAAGCATAATGACCAGTTCCTCAACAACTATAACATTTTAAAGGTAACTTACCTTGATACTTACTAGATCCCTTTTTCATTCTTCTTACAAATTTAGCTTCCATTTCATCAAATTTTTCTTTATCCAGATCTTCAACTTTTGTAGCACTAAAAGTAGTTTCTATCTTCAATCCATTTCTCAAGTTAGTCTTTCTCATTTCAAATGATGTTAGAATACCCAAAAACTGATCTTTAGTATAGGTCTTATAATCTACAAATTCTTCAATAGAAAATACCTTTTCACTATATGCATCAAGGAGAGTTCTAAGAATCTTCTTTACTATCCGTGATTCATCCACTGTTGTACCAAGTCATCACATTCCACCTACCAACTCATCCACTCTCTTTACATAGGATTTAATGTTCTCATTTTCAGACATAAAGGATCTCAAATTGTGCCTCCAAGTTCTGCAACTTTTCTTCTTTAATGTTTTCATCTCCTTCATGAATATTTTCCAATACATCCTAGAACTCTTTAGTAGTCTTTAGATTTGCAAATTTAATTTGTTTAGAATATGAAAGACTATTCTTCAGAATGGAATTTTCCTTATTTTTCACTTCATGCACCTTGATCTCATCAGTTGTACTTAGACCATTAGTAGGAGCAGTGTATACAATATTATAAGCTTTCTCAACATCATATCCATATTATTCTAGATATCCTTCCATCTTTGTCTTCTAGAAGGAATAGTTAGTCCCATCAAACTTAGGACACTCAATAGTGATTTTGTTCACCATCTCAGACCTTAAGCAATTAAGCTCTTCTCTTAGGAACCAAGATATGATATCAATTGTTGAACAAGACAACTGAGAGGGGGGATGAATTAGTTGTAGCAAATTTAACCTTTAAAACTTCCACTTGAGTTTAGATAAATTACCATTCAAAAATCCTGTAATCTGCTAATGTGATTAATCATTAAGTACAAAAGCATAAACAAAAAGAAGTAAAACCATACAAAATAACACTAGATTTAAATCAAAAAAATAATGAGGTAAAAACCATGGTGAGGATTAGCTCACAATATAAAGAATATCAAAATCAAATACAAAGGCTCACTACCAAAACAAGACTTACTGTCTGGAATATGACTCACTGTTTGAAAAGGGTTAACCACCTAGAGAGCTCACTACCATGGAATTAAAAAGAAGATAGAAGAGATTTGTTATAGAGAGAAAAAAAATCTCAATGCAATGGATATTTCCACCAAAATTCGCTCACACACTTGTAGACATGCTTTAATGATAGAGTAAACCTTTAGCTCACTTCCTTTGGAAACTCACCAATTGAATTTTGCACCGATCTACTCAAACTCGTATACAACACACACACATTATTTCACATATATCTCACATCTATCTTTCTCTTGCATTCATATTTCTTTAACATGTCAACTTGTATTTTTTTATACTGTCTTCAACCTCGAAACTCATCCAAGGTTAGCCACACACTATTTGTATTTACAAATTTAAATTAGGTTGGTGCTAAAACATTCTATGGTGGAATTAGAATGAGGGCGACCCAAGAACACACTAAATGAGGACCTAAATAAGTCCCGAAATGCTTCAACACACTTACATGATCTTTGTAAGTAGGGTTTAACATAAGGTTGGCCAACACCAGTGTAAACACACATAAATCAATTAAGCACATTCAACCTTAACATGATCCATTCTTTTAGATGACAAATTTTACTTGAACATGACCTCATCAACTTATCCTCAAATCTACAAGTCATAAAATATAAACAAGAAGAAATCCAAAGCAACTACGTTTGTCTTGGACCTCAACCAGATACACAAAAAAGAACAATTCACAACTAGTGAACATAACTCACATTGTACAATGATCCAAAAGCCCAAAATCTTGATATAGAAAATTATAACAACCATGAACAATACCTCAGATCCTCACTAGAATAGTAGCACATCCTAGAGAAAAACCCAAAGAAAACACTAAATACCTACAAACTTTCTTTATCACAATTTTCTCAATATCCTCGAAATATACAACCAATAACTAACATTCATGACATCAATGACAATAACAACCAGTTGGAAACTAGTTAACCAATTTACATCAATGAAAACACATTCATACTTGAAAATATCTCCCCCTTTGTGATTGATGGCAACACATGATGTGAAAAACCATCAAAGAAAACATAACAAATTTGAACCATCAATTTCCAAGAATTCTTTCTCCCCCTTACTTTTTATTTTTTGCATGATACTTTCTCCAACTTTGACATCAATGATGAAGGTAAAAGATATTTTACATTCTTTCCTCCTTTGACATTACTAATACTGAATACTCCCCCCTTAGAATTAAACCCAAACAACTGCACAATGACAACACAAGATACTACTTTCTCTCCTTGAGAGGTAGCCACCAAACATCAATCCAGAAAGAAGATAGATCCATAGATCCACTAGACTGATGCATCTTCATATGCATCTAGTTCAATAACGGAGGGGAAATAACTCATAACTTCTCTTGGAGATACTAAAAAGTATCTTTAGGAAGATCCTTAGTAAATATATCAACAAAATGATCCTTTGAAAGTACATACTCAAGCTTTACTTCATTCTACAAAACCTTCTCTCTTAAAAAGTGATACCTTATTGATATAAGCTTTGTCCTTGAGTGCATTATTGGATTCTTAGAAAGGTTTATTGCACTTGTATTATCACAAAAAATAGATATGGGATCATCATACATTACTTTGATATCCTTCAATATAGGTCTTATCCACAAAACTTGTGTACAACAAGATGCTTCAACAATATACCGAGCTTCTATAGTGGATAAGGAAACTAAATCTTGCTTTTTACTTAACCATGACACCAATCTACAATCAAGAAAGAATGCAGCAACACTTGTACTTTTTTTGTCATCAAGAAAACCTACCCAATCTGCATCTGTATAAGAACTTAGTGTAAAATCAATATCTCTAGGATACCACATGCCATAATATGAAGTTCCATTCAAATATTTGAATATCATCTTAACAACAACATGTGTTTCTTTAGGGTCTTCTTGAAATCTAGCCACAAGAGAAACTGCATGCATGATATCCGGTCTAGTACCAATAAAATACATCAATCCTCCAATCATAGATCTATATTTGCTTTGATTAGCCTTAGGTGAATGATCATCTTTAATCAATTTGCAGCTAGTCACCAAAGGAGTGTATACTAGTTTGGAACCATCCATCCCAAACTTCTTCAACATTTCTTTTACATACATCGACTATGAAATAAAAATCCCTTTTTTGTTTGATTGATTCACAACCCAAGAAATAAATTCATCTCACTAAACATAGACATCAACATATACAACATATACAACCACTATCAAGACTTTGTCATTTTTAATTTTGAAATAAAAATTTCTATCTATCGTACCTTTATTCAAACCTTGCTAAATCAAGTATTTGTCCAACCTTGCATACCTAGCTCTAGAAGCTTGCTTCAATCCATATAAATCCATCTTTAATCTGTCACATTGTAGACTTCTTACTCATGTAGGACCACAAAGATCTATATGAATCAAATCTAGTATTCTAGTAGTAGATTGTTCCTTTGATCTAAATCTATTTCTAGCTTGCTTTCCATACTAAAAATCCTTGCAAATAGCATTAACAATATTTGTAATCCTTGAAAAATCTCTTACAACTTGTACATCATTGATTCTCACCATATTATCAAAATTCATGTGACACATCCTTTGGTTCCATAACCAAATGTCACTAATCTAGGACATAAAGCAATGTCCATAAACACCCTTAAGTTGATAAATAGTTCCTTCAAAATTCTTTCTAGTAGCAATCACTATTTCAGATCCTTTCCTTATTTCACATTTATCATCCTTGAACACAAGATTATATCCTTTACCACACATATGTGCAACACTTGAAAGATATTATGCCTTAAACCCTTAACATAGTAGACATCATCAGTATTGTGCTTGCCATCAAAACTTACTGGACCTATCCCGCAAATTTTAGCATTAGTATCATCTCCAAACTTAAGTAAGCATCCATCCTATTTTTTAAACTTACTTTTGTCACCAGTCATGTGATGTGAACAACCATGATCAACAACCCAATAGTTCTTTTGTTGTTTAGCATGAAGATTAGAGATTACAGTATCTTCAAATTTCTCTAGAGCACTTTCCTTCACCTGTATTTCAGTATTAGTAGGAGTCGATTCATCTTTTATAGCCATGAACAAGAATTCATTATCATAAAAATCTCCATAATCGGATTCTTCATCAAAAATACCATCTTCATTCATATACTATGATCTCTTGATCATCTTTCCTTTGTTACGTTTTCCTTCCTATGTTTATTCTTCTTAGCTCTTTCTTGACATCTCGAACATAATGACCAATTCCTACACAAATAAAACATTTTAAAGGTAAATTACCTTGATACTTACTAGAGCCCTTTTTCATTCTTCTTACAAATTTATCTTCCACTTCATCAAAGTTTTCTTCATCCAGATCTTCAGCTTTTGTAGCCCTGAAAGCAGTTTTTGTCTTTGATCCATTTCTCAAGCTAGGCTTTCTCATTTCAAATGATGTTAGAGTACCCAACAACTGATCTTTAGTATAGGTCTTGAAACATAGAAAAATAGGGCTCACCAAAATGAATAAACAAGATGATGAGAAACAATGTTTTTCTAGGGATGTTTCACTCAATTATGAAGGCCAAAATGCATAAATAACAATTAAAAATGACTCCTAACTATTATAGCAACAATGAGGGGAGTTTTAAGAGGGTAAAATGATGTGTACCATGCTGAAAAGGTGTTGTTTTAGGGTCCACTAAGGACTCATTCGCCTTTAATGGTGAATGGGTCCCTGTTAAGTTCTCTGGAAAGTGCTTTCTGGGTTTTGCTTCTCTCAGTCTACAACTCCAGATTCTAGATGTTTATTGCCTCAGGCCTTACTGAGGACTCATTTTCCTTTAGTGGCCAATGGGTCCTTTTTAGGGTTTCAAAAACTAATTTCTGGGTTTTGTTCTTCAATGTTCACACTTCCAGATCCTCGGTGCTCAACTCAGGTGAAAGTCTAAAACAAATTTTGTACCTACATTTTTGTGTTCTTGCAATGTAGGTGACAACTTTGCAACTTGACAACTTTGAAATTTTTTCTTCAAACTTGTTCTCCACTTGATCTTCAACATAAAAACTTGCAAACACACATCTAAAAGGAGAAAACTTGTTGATTGTTAGGGAATAGGGGTTTTTCTTAGTCAAACCCCTTGAGAAAATTAAACCTTATGATGAAATAATGAAATAGAAGCATGAAATATGAAATATGCAATGATAATACCTTGGAAATTGTCTTGGAATGTAAATCTATAAACTAAAATGAACTGTCCATCTAGAATGTAGATCTTGATCTCAACTTAGATGTGAAACAATGCTTTCCAAGTAGATCTTCAATGCTACATCAATAACATAAGCTCAACAACATGCTTGAATGCACTATGCCTTTGACATGATAATATGATTTTGAATTACCGTAGTAAACTCTTGATATTATACCTCTGTATGTCTTTGAAATGCTCTATAATGCTCTCTTGATCATAAGATTTCTATGATTATGTGAATTAACCTTATATTTATACTAAATCTAGAGATTAACCCTGAAATTCAAATAATTCAAGTTGACACTAGATCTAAGATTGAAAATCATTATAATCATGCCATAATTAAATTTAAAAAGGGGTGTCCTATGTGAGGAGGACTCATTTTCCACCAAAGGTGAATGGGTCCTAACACAAATTTCTAGGACCATGCTTTTGGGGGATGAAATAACATCAAAAACTCATTTCAAAAATGCCAAGAAAGGGGTGTCCTATGTGGAGAGCACCCATTTTCCATTAGTGGAAATTGGGTCCTAGCACAATTTTATAGGACCTTAAATTTTCCAAATTAAATATCATGCAATATCATTATTGGGTGTTGAGATAGATCCTTAAAAAATGCAATTAAGAGGGATTGAATTTGAATTAAAGGGCCAATTAAGCTCCAATTAACCACAATTAATTAATGAAACCGTAGATAAGTGTGAAAGTGTAATACAACACTTTACAAAACCCTAAATAAGTTATAATTTACATACATTTTATTAAAAAGGGTCCTAGATTCAATGTGAATGTGTACAACACATTACAACACTAAATCAAGGCATTATTAGGTTAATTAATTATTCCCAAACACAGGAAAAAGGGATACTTTTTTCGTTAATATATTT
The DNA here is from genome assembly GCA_007258455.2 of Sequoia sempervirens. Lineage (NCBI taxonomy): Eukaryota > Viridiplantae > Streptophyta > Pinopsida > Cupressales > Cupressaceae > Sequoia > Sequoia sempervirens. The sequence continues at coordinate 44,228,028 of VDFB02379711.1, forward strand.
TTCCTCCACTTTATTGAGAGTTTGCCTCAATGACAAACTCACACTAAAGTAGACATTCAAGACACTTAAGTATGCAACAATAACAAAGATACATAGCCATACCCTATTAAAGGCCAAGAAAAACAAAGGATCAAGCACAAAGTTTCCAACACACTATGGAATGGGGATGTTTGTCTGTAACATACACTACTCAATCTAGGGTAGTGGAACCTCAGTCTATCCACTATGTGAGTTATCCCAATCATGTGTGCTCACTCTGGGTAGTGAACCTTAGTCTGTTCACTAGGTGAGTTATACCAATGAGGTGGCCAACCATACCAAAGTTATCCTCCTGATAAATTTGATAAGGCATCACAATGTAATGCTTTTTGTATGCTTTTGAATGCCATGTTTGTAAGTTTTTGTTAAAGGGTATTTTTATTTGTTCATGTAAGGTCTTCTTCTTAGGGAAAATCATGCCTAATGTCTCCAAGATAGGAAAAGTCAAAGAGTATTATATCACCAGTTATGGGATGCCTCGCCTTTCATATCATTCCACCAAGGGAGATTGTACGTTTAAAAATATCACTCTTGGAGGACATTAGACCCAATGACCACCAAGAAAAGGACACGTCACAATAAAAAAGAAAATCACCCCATGAAATATGCTAAAACATGTCATTGATGTATGCCACCACTTTAAAGTGGTTCTAACATCATTATTGTGAGCAATTGCTTTAAAGTAGCCAATGTTTTCTCCTAAGACATGAGAGCTTTCCTCGGAAAACACTATGCCAAGTCATGCATTTCTGAAAGAAAGCTATATCATGAACAAGGAGGGAGGGGTTTCCCTCAAAATGAAATAATAAAGATAACTCAGTACATCACATGTGATCCAACTTAGGGCATGTCGATCACATCCTAAGCTTTCTCTTATATATGCATGGAAGATGGTCAACTAGCCTAAAGAGACAATCAACAAGTGCCATATGAGGACAAGGATTCCTAGCTCCTTAACCCCACTTAATGCAAGACAAGGATGAGCAAATATGAGAACATGAAGATTAGTATCAATTAGAGGAACTAGTTGCTACAATGAAAGGAAGAGCACCACAATCCTTAAGATGTTGAATTTTAGTACCCAAAGCCTTACATTCATTAGTAGAATGACCATAAAATCTATGATATGCACAAAATTAAATCTTATAGTAAAATTTATTTCATGTTATTGGAGGGAGAGATATCAAATGATCTTGGGGGATCTCAACAAGATACCCTCTTGATCAATAGTAGAAGATGTTCCTTTATTGTGCAACAAAGATCTCTTACTTAGTACAAGGTGTCATACTTACACAAGACTCTTTAGATTATGATATTTTGTACTCTCCTTTACAAGAGGGTGTGAAATCTATCAAATTCAAATCATTAATGTTTTGCGTGATGACATCAATATTAAGCAAACACTTCTCTATTTCTTTTGTTTCTTTTGAAGGACAATAACCAAGACCACTAGTGTCTACCAGTTCAAGATGAACTAATGATACAGTTGGTTTAGGAGAATTTGTTGTAAGAGTGTTGATATTGAGGGAAGTATTTTTAATTTCTTTTGAGGGACAATAACCGAAACCATTAGTCATTTCTTGCATGTTAGGATCTATAGGGATGTGGATACCTTGTTCTCTAGCACCACATCCTTTTCCACTATACCCAAGTTATTTTGTAAGTTCATAACCTCTTTCAAAAATCTTTTTCATTTTGTTTAGATTCTATTGTTGGTCATAGTCAACTTCGTCAAAGTTTGTTGTGTAATTTTCTTGATCTAAAGTGGTTGAGGTGGATGCTTTCAAATTTTGTGTTGAGATTACCACTTTTTCTTTTCCCTTGTCAAAATCTTTGTTTATGATCTTGTATTCTCCCATGAATGTTGGTGTGAAATCTAAGGAACCCCAATCATTGTCTAACAAATCATAACATCTTCAATATGCTTCTCTTTTTCTTTCTATTGCATAGATTCTACTTGTGTAGTTGGTGTCAATGTTTTCAAACAATTTTCCTTGTTTTTCTCAATTAGTAAAGCACTGTAAGGCTTAGGATCAGCTTTGAGTGTGTATACTTTGTTGTTGTAGGCATACTTCATTTTACAATGAAGAGTAGAATGCACCACATTCCTCTCATGAATCTATGGCCTACCTAAGAGGAGATTGTATGAGAGATCATGAGGCATAACATGGACTAGAGTTTGCAATGTAACCTTTCCAAATTTAATAGGTAATGTGATGGCTCCAAGTGGTTGTTTTCTTATGTTATGAAACCCACAAATAGATAAAGAATCAGGGACATTGTCACTCTTATTCATATTAATCTTCTCCAAGAGGCTCACACTACACACATTAAGAGCCGAACCATTGTCAACAAGGTTTCTCTTTATCTTGACTTGATTAACATAGGCCATTATCATGAAAGCTTCATTTTATTTTTTTCACTTCTAACAGAGGTAACTCATCTGCATGGAAAGTAATGTCTAAATTGACTAGAGTTATAGCTTGAATTTGGGCTGCCACATCATTTTTTTGCAAATTAGGAGGGGTGGGAACTTGTTGTAAATCACTTTGAAGCATATGATAACTAGTTGAGGCTTGAATAAGGTCCCATAGGGATATCTTAGTGAGAGTATTCTTAAGTTGTTCAAAAAAATAATATTCCTTTCCACTATTTAAAGGAAAACAAGGAGGACTAAGTAATATTGGGTTAAGCAATGGGAGGGATGTTGAAGGTGTTTTTTTTGGTTGTGGATTATTCCTCATGTTATATGTATGAGAAATAATGTTGTAAGTCGATTGCTACAAAACATTATTCTTAGGTGGTTCAAGGATGAGGATAGGTTTATTTTGAGTTTGTGGTCATTGTGAGGGTGGGTAAATAATTAGAGGATTCTTATATGTACCATAGGGTATGTAGGAGGTCTAATAATCAATGGGGATCTAATAGACATTTGCACATTCATAACTTCAACAGTTTCAATTGGAGGCATTTCTAATGAAGGGGAGTCTAGTTGCACATTTTCACCATCACCTAAGGAAATAATATCACTATTGTTAATGAACTATCATTTTCTTGCACCATGCTATCCTCCCTAGGAGGATAGTTTTTAGGAGAACTACAAACTAGATGTTCATGAAATTCAAATTTTGGTTCTTCTAAAATGACTTCATCGCAAGTAAGGGAGTTATCAATGGTTCGATTTTCTTGTTTATCAATGATGGAATTATCTTGTTCAATATTTTTTTTTCTAGGGGAAGAGAGGAAAATAAGATTCTCATGACTTTTATTGATTGGATTTTCTAACATCAAAGTATCTTCTTCACAACTAGGAGAGATACTAGGAGAAGAACAAATGTGATTGTCATCATTGTCCATAATTTCATTATTTTGTCCCATAATGTCTTCCAAAATAGGATAGGTAGGGGAAGAGACATAATGAAGGTTGTCATAGATCTTAAAGATTTGATTATCTAATACCAACATATCCTCATCACTTACAATTTAATCCTCTTTAACTATAACATTATCAAAAGAGGGGAAATGTTGGGAGATGATTGTAGACTAGTTGAAGTGGTATTTAGGTAAGTTTCAATGGTTTATTTTTATGTTATGTGATTGTCATTATGAACTATGGTTGTGTACTCTTTTTTAGTAATGTATTTCCTAATAAGAGAGGTAGGAGGAGAGAAACAACTAGGGTTCTCAAAACTCTCATTGATTGGTTCTTCCAACACTGAAATATCTTCTTCACAACTAGGAGAGATATTAGGAGAAGAACAAATATGATTGTTATAATTACCAAAGGTTGTATTATCTTTCACTAGAATAATATCACTTATAGGAGGGATACTAGGAGATAGATCAATGAGTAACAAAAAGAGAGGGGAGAGGACATCATATTCATATGCATATAACAAAAATTTATTACAGTACTCAATAAGATCTGTAAATAGAACATGGAGTATGATAACCATAGATTTTTTCAAAGAAAAAATGATGTAATGATTTTCTTGCAAGTTTGAAATGCAACATTGATAGATCAAAGATGAAAAAGGAGAATGTAATTTCAGATTTAGAACATGATAATTGACTAATTATTCTATGTAACAATCTAAGAATGAAATGTTGTAAATTCCATTTTGAATTTTGACAATGCACTCAATGAAGAAAATTAAGCTAAATGCAATGAATTTAATGAAATGAAAAGTAAAAAAAACTAAAAATAAAATGTAACAACATCAAACAAAAGCCTAAAATAGAGATTTCAAATTCCAGAAAATTTAGATCAACACCTGATCAGAGACTCATTATCCTTTAGTGTCGAATGGGTCCTAGATGAGGATTTTTGAAATGTTTTTACTGATTTTGAAGTATTTTAAGTGAGTTTAAGATGCTAGAAAATGTAGGTCTAGCTTGATCAGGGACTCATTCACTAATAGGGCCAATGGGTCCTAGATCAAGGTTTTAGGAAGGTGAAAACTACAATTTTTAAGTTGTTTTATGTGTTTTTTGTGCCAAGTTTCAAATTGTAACTCTTGTGATAGAAATTTCTAGAATTTGATGACCTAATGCAAGTGAAATGAAGGGTAAATAATGACCTATATGAAAAATTTTTAAAATACATTTTTTACTCAATTTTTGAATATGAATGATGAAAAGTACACTAATATGCAAAAACTAAATAATATGCATGCAAATTTTTAAAAATTTTAGATTTAAACAATGCAAGAATGCAAATTTAAATCCCTATATGCAATGAAAACTAATGAAATTTTAAGGAACCCTAAATGTATTGTAGCTAGTGCAAATCCAATGTAAACTATTGCAAAACTAAGATATAGGGTTTTAATGTACTCCAAATCAGAAATTAGGATGTTTAAAGGGGCCAGGTTCACCAAAATGAAACATAGAAAAATAGGGCTCACCAAAATGAATGAACAAGATGATGAACCACAATACTTTTCTACGAATGTTTCGCTTAGTTATGAAGGCCAAAAATCATAAACAACAATAAAAAATGACTCCTAACTATTATAGCAATAGTGAGGGGAGTTTCAAGAGGGTCAAATGATCTATACATTGCTGAAAAGGTGTTGTTTCAGGGTCCACTAAGGACTCATTTTCCTTTAATGGAGAATGGGTACCTGTTACAGTCTTTGGAAAGTAATTTCTAGGTTTTTCTCCTCTCAGTCTGAAACTCTAGATGTTCATTGCTTCAGGCTTCACAAAGGACTCATTCACCTTTAGTGGCGAATAGGTCCCTGTTAGGGTTTTGGAAACTGACTTTTGGGTTTTGTTCTTCAATGTCTATACTTCTAGATCCTTAGTGCTCAGCTCTCGAAAGTTTGAAACTAATTTTTTAGCTTCATTTTTGTGTTCTTGCAATATAGGTGACAAATTTACAACTTGACAACTTTGACATTTTTTCTTCAAACTTTTTCTCCACTTGATCTTCAACATAAAAAATTGCAAACACACATCCAAGAGGATAAAAACTTGTTGATTGTTACAGAATAGGGGTTTTCCTTAGTCAAACCCCTTTGAGGAAATTAAACCTTATGATGAAATAATGAAATAGAAACATGGAATATGAAATATGCAATTATAATACCATGGAAATTGTCTTCGAATGTAAATATATAAAATAACATGAAGTGTCCATGTAGAATGTATATCTTGATCTCAACTTAGATGTGAAACAATGCTTGCCAAGTAGATCTTTAATGTTACATCAATAACATAAGCTCAACAACATGCTTGAATGCACTATGCCTTTGACATGATGATATGATCTTGAATTGCTACAATAAACTCTTGATAATCTACCTTTGAATGTATTTTAAATTCTCTATAATTCTCTCTTGATCATAAGTTTGTTGTAATGCTTAGATACTTGAAATTTTATAGATGTAACTATGTGAATTAACCTTATATTTATACTAAATCTAGAGATTAACCTCGAAATTCAAATAATTCAAGCCGACACTAGATCTAGGATTGAAAATAATTATAATACTACCACAATTAAATTCAAAAAGGGGTGTCCTATGTGAGGAGGACCCATTTGTCACTAAAGAAGAATGGGTCCTAGTACAACTTTCTAGGACCATGCTTTACGGGGATGAAATAGCATCAAAAAACCATTTAAAAAATGGCAAGAAAGATATGTCCTATGTGGAGAGGACTCATTCACTATTAGTGGAGAATAGGTCTTAGCACCATTTTCTAGCTGGACCTCAAATTTTCCAAATTAAATGTCATGCAATATCATTATTGGGTGTTGAGATAGATCCTTAAAAAAATACAATTAAGAGGGCTTGAATTTGAATTAAAGGTCCAATTAAGCTCCAATTAACCACAATTAATTAATGAAACCCTAGATAAGTGTGAAAGTGTAATACAACACTTTACAACATCGTAAATAAGGTATAATTTAAGTACAATTTATTAAAAAGGGCCCTAGATTCAATGTGAATATTTACAACACTAAATCAAGGCATTATTAGGTTAATTAATTATTAACAAATGCAAGAAAAATTAAATACTTTTTCCATTAATACAAGTCTTATAATCTAAAAATTCTTTAATATTAGATACTTTTTCACTATATTCATTAGGGAGAGTTTTGATAATCTTCTTTACTAACCTTGATTCATCCACTGTTGCACCAAGTCCTCATTTTCCACCTACCAACTCATTCACTCTCTTTACATATTATTTAATGTTCCCATCTTCAAGCATATGTAGGATCTCAAATTGTGCCTCCAAGTTTTGCGACTTTGCTTCTTATACCTTTTCATCTCCTTCATGAATCTTTTCCAATGCATCCTAGATCTATTTAGCAGTCTTTAGATTTGGAGCTTTAATTAGTTTAGAATGAACTTTTCCTTATTTTTCATTTCATGCGTCTTGATCTCATTAGTTGTACTTGGACCATTAGCGGGAACTTAGTGTATACATGCAATCTTATAATATTTCTCAACATCATATCCATAGTATTTTAGATATCCTTCCATCTTTATCTTCCAGAAGGCATAGTCAGTCCCATCGAACCTAGGACACTTAATAGTGATTTTTCTTGTCATCTCAGGCCTTCTTGAAGTGGTTAAGATCTTCTCTAAGGAACCAAGATCTGATACCAATTGTATAAAAAGATAAGTGAGAGGGGGAGCATGAATCAGTTGTAGTAAATTTAACCTTTAAAACTTCCACTAGAGGTTAGATCAATTACCATTCACAAATCCTTTACTCTGGTAATGTGATTAATCATTAAGTACAAAAGAAAAAAAAAAGTAAAGCCATACACAATAACACCAGATTTACATGGAAAACCTAATGAGGGAAAACCCATGGTGAGGATTAGCTCACAATATAAATAATATCAAAACCAAATATAAATGATCACTACTAGAAAAGCTCACTGCTAAAATGAGACTTACTATTCAAAACAAGACTCACTATCTAAAAAGGGTTAACCACCCAAAGGGCTCATTGCCATAGAATTACAAAGAAGATACAAGATATTTGTTACTGAGAGAAATAAAATCTTAATACAATGGAGATTTCCACCAAAATACACTCACACACTTGCAAACATGCTTGAATGATAGAGTACACCTTCAACTCACTGCCTTAGAAAACTTGCCACTTGAATTTTGCACTTATTTGCTCAAACTTGCATCACACACACACACACTATTTCACATCTTTCTCACATCTATGTTTCTCTTGCATTCATCTTTCATAAATATCTCAATTTGTATTTATTCCATCTTCAACATAGAAACTCATCCAAGGTTGGCTATGGTGTAACTCTCAAAATTGCAAATGTTAATTGTTGCAACTTCTTGCAATTTGTCAATTAAGACCCTTATTGGCAAGCATAAAATGCCAATGGACAATCAAATTTACAAGATGAAATCATGAAAACAACACTTATGAAGTTGTGACAGTCCTCATAACTACCATGAAGATAAGTTTCATCTTCATTGGGGCAACAAGCATGTGAGAGCATTCAATGGATTAAATGCTAATGACATAAGGGAAGCCATGTCCACAAGAGCACAATCATAAGGATGATAAAATACTAGGTCATGAAGCTAGATATATATGATTAAAAGGAATCTACAATGCATGATCGGGTGTTTAGCGAGGATAGTCATGCCTTGCATAAGGCCTAAAAGTAGAGATGAAGATAGTTTATGTAAAAGGATAGCACAAAGTGGTCATATGAGGTAAAAATATATGCATTATTTTTGAAGATGTAAAAGAACAATGCTTATGCAAAAAATATGACTTAAGGAAGACTAGTGATAATAGTCATGCCATAATAGAGGTTTCATGAGAATTGATACTCATAGGAAGGCTTAAACAATGGAATACATCCATCATGAAAGGGAATGTTGGTACTATGCTGGATATTATTTTTTGATCAACATAATATAGGTAGCAATGGTTGTGCACCTGACAGTAAAGAAGAATAATCAACAAGGACATTAAATGGCATAAAAACACGTCAGGAGGATAGAAATGATTAGAAGGCAACCCTTATATATCAATAAGACCCCATCAAAGTCTCAATAATGAGGGTGATGTCAATTCATAAAGGATAGTCTATGTGAGTATACCATGTCATAAGCAAGGGTTCATCTTATGATCTTCTGTATACCATAATATCAAAGTGACAATCATTACACCGGTCATATAAAGAATATTATTTTCTTCAAAAGAAGTAACTGTCTAGCCAATGAATTGATAATGTATGATCAAGTATCAATGTAAAATGGTGTATATTCAGTGTTCTTTCACTTGAGTTACCATGGGATAAATTCACAACAGTATTTAATCTTGCTAGGTTGTTTGAACAACTACACGATCTACTACAAATTGAAAATCATTTATACAAGATAATATTGTTCATATTTTTTGGTGATGTGGATGCATATCCATGCTTGGAAACATGGAATTAAAAACTAATGACTGGATCATTTAGTAAAAGAAAAAATTAAAGTTGCACAAAGTGAATCAGATGCAAAGAATTCTTATGTTGACATTTCACTTGGGAATTTGAATTATTGCATAGTTTTTTGCAATAAGAGGAGGAATCTAAGGAATGAGGCAACACATCTTGAAAAGGCTAGAAGTCTCACAGAGACCAAGAAGTGTTTGTGCTGTGAAAAAGGGAAGTCATTGTGCTGGCCAAAAAGGGTCATTTTGATGTTGCAAAGGAGAGTTTACATAGGTATATAAAGCTATTGTAGGAAACATCTTTTTTTGATTCCTTGATGTGTGAGTAAATCGAGCACTGGTTTACTTTGTTGAAAGGGGAAAATTTGCATTTATAGTGAGAATACATCAAAATTGTTTGAGGAAATTTTTTCTATGCATTAACACCTAAATTTCATCATGCTCGAGCACATTGTGGAGAAGAACAAAGGCAAGGTTGTAGGAGAAAACTATTGTAAGCAGTGCCTTGGTTCCTTTAGAATGCATGTTACACTTTGTTGTTGAGGTTACAATGCAGAGTTTTCAACTTCAACACTCCAAAGGCTTTAATGCACTGTTCATGAGGTGTGACAAGTAGTGTAAGAATTAATGACTACATTATGTGTGTTCATTCAACCACTAGCTATGGAAAACCCTCATACACATGGTTTTGATGAGAGGAAGATAGATTTGCATGGTGACCACTATAAAAATTTACTTGATGCGCCATAGAGATGCAAAAAAACATGAAAAGCAAAGGGGAGCTCAAATCAATGGTTTTGGCAAAATGATGTGGAAAAATCAGAACCATCCCCCGCTAGCCTACAGGGGACCCACAAATTTTATGCTTCATTCAATGGGGGAGTGAGGTGTAAGAGTGTTTACCTGCCAACCCGTAGGAGTTGGTGCTATCGTGAGAGGAAGGAACGAGGGAGTGGGGAGTCTCCATGTGGTAACAGTGGGACCCATGATAAATCTTCAATATTAATATTTGATAAAGTTTTTGATGGTGAGGGAGATTAAAGATAAAAATGCATTGGTGAATGTTTTTATAGTGCCAGATAAATGAATTAAAATATTCACCGACTAAAATAAAAACTATTTACTGCTAGGCATTAAAATATAAAATGTAAAATGCAAGATGAAGTGCTCAGGTAAAATTTTTCCATAGCCTGATAAAAAATTAATTAAAGCCTTCCCTTGTAAAAATATGAAACTTTGGTTGCAAGGAAAATAAAATGGTAAATGCACTAGTGAAAGGGATTTTTACAACTAATGGAGTGAAAGAGATTTTCATGAATAAAACAAAATATTTTCAGTTGCAAGGTAAAATGGAGGAAGAAGTGAATTCTTTTACAGTAAAAAAAAACTTTCTGTTGTAGCGTGGAAAAGAAAATACAAGAGATGGGAATTTAAGTGCAGAATGGGGATTCTCCAAGTGCAAAGATGGTTATTGATCAAACGCTTGAATGATGCCCAGTTGTCGATGAGGATTCTCATTTAGGGTTGTTCTATTTTCCTTAAGTGTAATTTCCTATTTCATTTTCAAAGGAGTTGCACATATTTTTGGTCTCACGGGGGAAACATTTTTGTAACAAGTCTGGAATAAATAAGTTTGGTTTTCAGGTTTTGGATGAGTTTGAGACATGTAATGGAGAATTTATTCATAGCATTATCATATTTGTTTGTAATTGACAATATATTCTATATTGGTAACTGGTTGTGTCCACAACACACATTGTATGGATTATGAAATTGAATAATCAAATATTGTTATTATTTTTCCTCTTATCTTTTCTTGAGTGTTTATACAGTGTTATTACTTTCATTCAAATAATGAATTAAATTGTATTAACATAAATAGAGGTGTATGAAATTGTGTGCTTGGATTACTAAGTATGACTGGTTAGGTTTTTGGTATCAATGGTGTAAGGCATCATCTAGTAGGCATAGTTATGATAGGGTAAATTTTGTGATGAGTTTTAAATTACATAATTTAGGTGACTCCATCTTGGGATATGACACTGGTTTATTAATGTTGTAGTTTCCTAAGATTATTTGTGGTAGCTACAAATTAAAATCAACTTTATCTTTTTATTTAAGTATGATTGTGTGTGGAATTTAATGCATATTACATCTCTCAAGTTTAAATTGGACATTTCCATGATAGTTAGCCAAATCTTTAGGGTATTATATAATTAAATAATTAAAGGAGAATTATCTATTTACAGTTTATTTTATACTTTGGCACACAAGTATCTATAAGCACATTGTCGGGATCACCCTCCTGAGTTTCACAGAGCCTGAAGTGTAGGGGAGAAAAGGTTTAAATTCAATCTCCCATTCTTTGGCCAAATATCTCCTTGAATTTGACCATTAGGCCTAACACCCCTTTAGGATTCAAGTTTATTGCAAATTTGATAACCAATAGGCCACACACCATTTGTATTTACAAATTCACATTAGGTCAGTGCCAAAACATTATACGATGGAATTAGAATGAGGATGACCCAAGAACACACTAAATGAGGACCTAAATAAGTCCCAACATGCTTCAAAACTCTTCCATGAACTTCATAAGTATTATTTAACACAAGTTCAATCAACACCAGTGTAAAACATATGAATCAATTAATCACATGCAACCTTAACATAATACAATCTTCTAGATAAAAAAATTTGGTTCAACATGACCTCATCAACTTCTCCTCTTATTTCCAAGTCATAAAATCCAACCAAGAAGAAATATGGAGTAACCACATTTCTCCTAGACCTCAATTAGATACACATAAAAGCACAGTTCAGAACTGGTGAACATAACTCACATTATACAACGATCCAAAAACCAAAAATCTAGATATAGAAACTTCCACCAACCATGAACAATACCTCAAATCCTCACTAGCATAGAAACACATCCCAAAGAAAACAATGAATACTTGTAAACTTTATTACAACTTTCTCAATATCCTTGACATATACAACCAATAGATAACATTCATGACATAAATGACAATAATAACCACTTGGCAACCAATTAACTAGTTGAAATCAATGACAACACCTTCATACTTGCAATAATATCCCCCTTTCTCATTGATGGTAATACATGGTGTGAAAAACCATCAAAGACAACACAACTCTAAACCAACAATTTCCAAGAATGATTTCTCCAACTTACTTTTTCTTTTTCACATGATACTTTCTCCCCATTTGACATCAATGGTAAAGGAAAAATATATTTTACATTTTTTTCCTCCTTTGGCATTACTAGCACTGAATACTCCTCCTTAGGAGTACACCCAAACAACTGCATAATGACAACACAAGAAACTACCTACTCCCCTTGAGAGGTAGCCACCAAACATTAGTTCAAAAAGAAGATAGATCCATAAATCCATTGGACTGATGCATCTCCATACACATCTAGTTCAAGAAAGGAGGGGCAATAACCCCTAACTTCTCCCAAAGATACTCAAAAGTATCTTTAGGAAGAGCTTTACAAAATATATCAAAAACCTGATCCTTTGTAGGTATATATTCAAGATTTGCTTCATTCTCCACAACCTTCTATCTCAAAAAGTGATACCTTATTGATATATGCTTTATCCTTGAGTGCATTATAGGATTCTTTGAAATGTTTATTGCACTTGTATTATCATAGAAAATAGAGATGGGATCATCATACAATACTCTAGTATCCTTCAATATCTATCTCATCCACAAAAATTGTGTACAACAGGATGTTGCAACAATATACTCAACCTCGATAGTGGATAAGGAAACTAAATCTTGTTTTTTACTTAACCATGACACCAATCTGTAACCAAGAAAAAATGGACCACCACTTGTACTTTTTTTTTCATCAACATAGCCAGCCCAATCTACATTTGTATTAGAAATTAGTGTAGAATCAATATCTCTAGGATACCACATACCATAATCTAGAGTGCCATTAAAATATCTAAACATCTTCTTAACAACAACAACATGTTTTTCGTTATGGTATTCTTGAAATATAGCCACAAGACAAACTGCTTGCATGATATCTAGTCTAGTAGTATTTAAATACAATAGTCATCCAATCATAGATCTATATTTGCTTTGATCAACCTTAGGTGAATCATTATCTTTACTCAATTGGCAGGAAATTACCATAGGAGTGCATACCGATTTGGAACCATCCATCTCAAACTTCTTCAACATTTCTTTTACATACTTCGACTGTCAAATAAAAATCCCTTTTTATATTTAATTGATTTGGAGCCCAATAAAGAAATTAATTTCACCAAACATAGAAATCTAAAACTCTTTTTGTATTTCTACAACAAACAATTTTCACATTGTATCATCAACATATATAATAACTATGAAGATTTTGTCATTTTCAATTTTGAAATAAACATTGCTATCTTTCACACCTTTATTGAAAGCTTGCTGAATCAAGTATTTGTCCAACCTTGAATACCAAGCTCTAAAGCTTGCTTCAATCCATATAAATCCTTATTTAATCTTTCACCTTGTAGAATTCTCACTCTTGTAGGACCAAAAAGATCTGTATGAATCAAATCTAGTAGTCTGATAGTAGATTATTCCTTTGACCTAAATATTTTTCTAGCTTTCTTTCCAAACTAACCATCCTTTCAAATAGCATTAATAGGCTTTATAATCCTTGGTAAATCACTTACAAATTGTACAACACTGATTCTCACCATATTATTAAAATTCATGTGACACATCCTCTAGTGCCATAACCAACTGTCCAAATCTAAGAAATAAAGCAATGTCCATCATCACCCTTAAGTTGATAAATATTTCCTTTAGACTTCTTTCCAACAACAATCACTATTCTAGATCCTTTCCTTATTTAACATTTATCATCCTTGAACACAAGATTATATCCTTTACTACACATTTGTCCAACACTTAAGAGATTATGCCTTAAATGCTTAACATAGTAGACAACATTAGTATTGTGCTTGCCATCAAAACTTACTATACATATCCCACAAATCTTAGAAATAGTATCATATCCAAAGTTAACTAAGCCTCCATCATATTTTTCAAACTTACTCGTATCACCAGTCATGTGATGTGAACAACCACTATCAACAACACAATAGTTCTTTTCTTGTTTATCATGAAGAGTAGAGATTACAATATCTTCAACTTTCTTTGAAGCACTTTCCTTCACCTATATTTTAGTATTAGCAAGAGGAGATTCATCTTTTATAGCCAAGAACAAGCATTCATTATCATAAAAATTTCCATAGTCAGATTCTTCATTAGAAATACCAAGATCTTCATTCACATAATATGCTCTCTTGATCATATTTCCTTTGTTATCTTTTCCTTCTCTATGTTTATTCTTCTCAACTCTTTCTAGACATCTCAAAACATAATTACCAATTCCTCCACAACTAGAACATTTGAAAGGTAACTTACCTTGATACTTACAAGAGCCCTTTTTCATTCTTCTTACAAAGTTAGCTTCCACTTTATCAAAGTTTTCTTCATCCAAATCTTTGTTGGAAATATGTGCCTCAAACAATACAGGCTAAAACCTCCATTAGAGCCAAGTCGGTGTGACATCTTCATTGTCTGGCCGACTAGCAGTTTGATTCATCATGTTTTGCACAGGTCAGTGTGACCTTGCAAGAGTCTTGCCGAACGGTTACTGTGGAGTCTATCACTGTGACAAGGAGTACTTGTTATGACCTCATAGCACTCCGGAGACCTCTGGCCGACAGGCCATTCAATCGTGAATCAGAGAGACTCATGGCGACCGGGGTTTCAGAGTGACTTCAACACTTGAGGAGAAGTCTTAGCAAATAGTGAATGTCTTACCGAAAGGAATTCATATGTTGTCTTCATCGTAATAAAGAGTCTCAGAGAAAGGTCTGAGCGATAGATGAAAGTCATGCTAACAGGGACACACTCGGGAGTTATTGTTGTAACACTAAGGCTTCGTTATGAATTATGGGTGAAAGCTAATGTCTTTCCGACAGGGGACACATCCAAATGTTCTTCGGTGTAATTTAAAGTGATCCAAGAAACCTCTTAGCGATGGTGAATGTCTTGTCGAATAGCTGATGGCTATCGGGGTAACTCTTGGTCCCGGGAATATGTCTTAGTGAATGTTGAAGGTCTCACTGACAAGAACATCTTGTGGGATCTTTGGTATAACTCTTGGCAATAGATGAAGCTTTCAGGATAAGTCATAGAGCTCAGTGAGAAGTCTTAGCGAGAGCTACATGTCTCACTGACATTGTTTTATGTTGGAGTCTTTGGGGTAACATATGGAGATCGGTATGTTCTCTCAGTGAAGGGAAATGTCTTGGTGATGGGTGAACACTTTGGGGTAACCTTTATGTCTCAGAGAAAATTCTCGGTGAAAGATGTGTCTTGCCAACTTCTACTTGGTGCTCGGTATGTTTGGGGACTTCGGTATAGCCTTGAGTGACTCGCTATGATCTCCTGGCGAATACGATAGGTCTGGGCGGCTACTTGGTGACTCGGTGTAACTCATGGAGCTTGATAGAATGTCTTAGCGATAACAGAGTCTCTTGGCGACATCGATATAAAGTCTATGTGGCATTGGCAAGACACTGTTAGTGTCTCACCGAGATGCTAGTACATTGTGAATTCTGTTGACAGAGTAAGACCGTCCTATGTGGAGTCTCATGGATGAATCAGAGGAGCCGAATTGGAATCATTGGGAGTCTGTTCGTTGTGACGGTTCTGTAAGGAAGCTCGATGGACATGGAACAACAGAGATATACTCTGTGATTGTAGATTGTAATCGGTTGGTTGGTTCAATCAACAGTGGAGTGTGAAGAGTTTGAACTGTATTAGTGTGAATTCGATTCTATAAAGACTATAAACATAAAAGGTTCTTGTGCAATATTGTTAATGGTGAATGTTGCTATAAATCACACACCTGAAAGATAAGTCCGACAATTGTATGTAATCCTTATTATTGTAATACAAAGTGATTTCTCTTGGTGTGGTGGGTTTTTCCTCCCGTAAGGGTTTTCCCACGTATATTTGGTGTTCTTGTGTGATTGTCAAACTTTGTTTATGTAACTTGTTTCATAGTGCATCTTAACTTGACTATAATTGTAAATTTTAAAGTGTATCTACATTCTTTCTTGAGGTATTAATGCTAGGAGAATTGTTTTCCACATCTAATTCTCCTTACAAGTGGTATCAGAGCCTGGCCAGTTGTGTTATCCTTGGGGGTACATTGGGTTTTTTGTGTCAATTCTGTTCAGTGGGAGTCTTGTAGAGATTGTTATTTCTAATTACAGATTAAGATGTCTAGTTCATCTGGGAAGATTGAAATAGAGAAATTCAATGGCAGTAACTTTGAGTTATGGAAACTCAAGATGGAGGATCTCTTAGTAGATTGAGATCTTTGGATTGCTGTGTCTGGAACTAAACCTACAGGCATGAAGCAAGAAGAATGGGACCTCACAGATAGAAAATCTAAGGGGCTGATAAGCTTTGTTTGGCAGACTCAGTTCTTCTCAATGTGCATGAAGAGAAGAATTCCTCTTCTTTGTGGAAGAGATTGGCATCTATTTATCAGGGGAAATCTTTGGTGAATAAGTTGTTCCTGAGGAAGAAGCTCTACTCTTTGAGGATGCAAGAAGGAGGGTCTATAGTTGATCATTTGAATGCATTTAACATGCTACTCGCACAATTAACATCTGTTGGTGTAAAGATTGAAGAAGAAGATTGTTGTATGCTTCTGTTGTGTTCTTTGCCAGACTCTTGGGATCATCTGGTGATGGCTATTGGGAGTACAACATCCAGTTTCAAGATGGAAGATGTTGGTTCTTTGTTGTCAGAAGAAATGAGAAGGAAGTCTTCTGAGATGGCGAAGGAGGCTCTTGCTATCAGAGGAAGGTCAAAGGAGAAAGGAAAGAAGGACAAGAAGTCCAAATCAAAATCAGAGGGGAGATCAAAGTCTCCTGGAAAAAATTCCAAGGTGAAGTGCTGGAACTGTGGGAAACCTGGTCATGTCCGAAAGGATTGTAAAGAGGAGAAAAAGAAGAAGAAGGGCTCTTTCGATAATGGTTCTTCTCATAGTGATGGTGACGCCTTCATTGCAGCCTTGGTTACACAAGCATCAGATGATGTCTGGCTGATTGATTCTGGAGCATCATTCCACATGACATCTCATAGAGAATGGTTCACAAAGTATGAAGAATACAATGATGGAAAGGTGTACTTGGTGAGTGATTCAACTTTGGAAATTGTTGGTCGTGGAAGAGTCAAAATCCAATTCCCTGATGGCAGAATAAAGGGGATCAATGATGTTATGCACATACTAGGTTTGGCTTGGAATCTACTTTCTGTCAGTAAGCTTAATGATATCGGAGTACAAGTCTTGTTCTCAAGAAGTGGCTGCAAGATGACTAGAGGTTCAATGGTGTTGGCTAGAGGTGCTCGAATTGGTACCCTGTACAAGCTGGATGCACAAGTTGTTCAATGTAACAGTGTCTCTTTGAAGTCACTAAAAGCTGCTCATGGAAGTAAAGAGGGAAATATCCCTAATTATGTAAACTCTATGGAAGTAAAACTTCCTGTGGAGAAGACTATGCTTTGGCATCATAGGTTAGGCCACATAGGAGAAAAAGGTTTAAAAACCTTGAAAAACAAAAACCTGGTTGAGGGGCTTGAAGATTGTAATCTGGAATTTGAATTTTGTGAACACTGTATATATGGAAAGCAGCATCGTGTTTCATTTTATGACAGTCCTCATAAAACTTCTGGTTTGTTAGATTATATTAATTCAAATGTGTTTGGTCTAGTGAATGTTTCTTCAATGTCTAAATCAAGATACTATGTGTCGTCCATTGATGATTATTTAAGGAGAGCATTTGTATATTTTTTGAAAAGTAAATCAGAAGTGTTCAGTTGATTTAAGGAGTTTAAAAATCTTGTTGAAAATTAGACTGGTAAAACAATAAAATGCTTAAGGATTGATAATGGTGGTGAATTCTGTTCTGATGAATTTGAAAGATACTGTAAAGACCATGGGATCAAAAGACACAAGACTACACCTTATACTCCACAACAAAATGGAGTTGTAGAAAGGTTCAATAGGACAGTGATGGAGAGAGCATGAAGTATGCTTAGTAGTGCTGGTTTGGAAGAGAAATTCTAGGCTGAAGCTACTACTACTGCATGTTAATTAATTGGTCTCAAAACTCTGCTCTTGTTGAGAAGACACCTTTGGAAGCATGGTCTGGTAAGAAGCCCTCTCTTAGACATATTCGAGTCTTTGGCTATGAGGCATATGCACATGTGCCGGATGTAAAAGATCTAAGTTGGAGAACAAGGTTGTCAAGTGTATTTTTATTGGCTATAGTGCTAACATTAAAGGATACAAGCTTTGGAATCCTGTTACAGAGAAGGTTGTATACAACAGAAGTGTAATCTTTCGTGAGCTGAAACCTTCCACCTTGGATCTACAGTCAGAGACAAAGTTAGAAAAAAATAAGGATGTAGCATTAATTCCTCCTACACCAGAGAAAGAGGAATTGAAAATTCAAAAAAATGTACCTGAAAGTAAGGAGAGCTCAAGCAATTCTGAAAGTTTTGAAGAAGAAGAACCTTAGCCTTAGCCAGTGAGGAGGTCAACCCAAGAAAGGAAACAACCAAATAGGTATGGGTTCTCATTGATTGAGTCTACTTGTGCCTATGATTTGATTTCTAGTACTGATGAGCCTAGGACTGTAAAAGAGGCATTTAAAATGTTTGATTCAGATTCTTGGTTGGAAGCCATGAATGAAGAAATGGCATCATTAGATAAAAATCAAACTTGGAGTTTAGTGCCCTTTCCTAAAGGCAGAAAACTTGTGGGCTGCAAATGGGTATTTAAGAAAAATATTGGTCTAGATGGTAGCGTAGAAAAGTACAAGGCAAGACTGGTTGCAAAGGGTTATTCCCAGGTAGAGGGAATTGATTATGGGGAAATCTTTTCTTCTGTAGCAAAGCTGATGTCCATTAGATTTCTATTGTCACTTGCAGCAGCGTATGACTTAGAGGTTGAACAGATGGATGTGAAGATAAAATTTCTTCATGGTGACCTTGAAGAAGAAATCTATATGTCCCAGTCTGAGCACTTTGTTGAGAAAGGTAAGGAAAAACTAGTATGCAAATTAAAGAAGTCTCTGTATGGGTTAAAGTAGTCACCTAGAATGTGGTACTAGAAATTTGATACTTTTGTATTGTCTTTGGGATTTGTGAGATCAAAATCTGATCACTACATATATTATAAAGCTGAAAGTGATCAAGTACTTGTTATTGCTCTTTATGTTGATGATATGTTGTTCATAGGAAATAGCAAGCTAATGATTTATGATCTTAAGTCTCAGTTGTCTGCTAAGTTCAAAATGAAGGATCTTGGTGTAGCAAGGTATATTCTGGGGATGGAGATAACCAGGGACAGGAAGAATAGAAATCTTTGGCTCAGTCAGAGTAAGTATATCAGGACTGTTATTGAGAGATTTTGTATGAATGTTTGCAAGTAGTTAGTTGTTCCAGTCATGTAGGGAACAAAGCTATCTGTTGAGGACTGTCCAAAATCTCCTACTGAGATGGAGGACATGACTAGTGTGCCCTATGCTAGTGCTGTAGGTAGTCTTATGTATGCAATGGCCTGTATAAGGCCAGACATTGCCCAAGCAGTGGGAGTACTTAGTCGATTTATGGCTAATCCAGGAAGAATACATTGGGATGCTATGAAGAGGGTGTTTAGGTATTTGAAGGGAACTTCAGATTTTACTTTGTGTTACCATGGGAACTTGGTTGAATCATAGAGGACTCTCAACATTCATGGTTATGTAGATTCTGATTGGGCAGGGGACATTGACAACAGGAGATCCACCAATGGATACATTTTCATGATGAATGGTGGTGCAGTGAGTTGGATGAGCAAGCGGTAGGCTATAGTTGCTTTGTCCACTATAGAGGCTGAATACATGGTAGCTACTCATGCTTGTAAAGAAGGTGTATGGTTGAAACATTTGTGTTCTAACATTGGTTTTGATGCAGGGGAAATAACTATTTTATGTGACAGTCAAAGTGTAATTTTTCTGGCAAAGAACCCTACTTTCCATGCCAGGACGAAACATATTGATGTACAATACCACTTTGTATGAGATATGGTTGAGGATGGAAAGGTCAGTTTGGAAAAATTTGATACTCTGGAGAATGTTGCAGATGCATTGATGAAGGTAGTGAGCACAGACAAGTTCAGGTGGTGTGCCAGTTCAATGGGCCTCAGTGCCCATGATTTTTAGTAAGTATTATTTGTGCTCTGGAGGTGCCTATATGATCTTTGTCAAGTGGGAGATTGTTGGAAATATGTGCCTCAGACAATACAGGCTGAAAACTCCATTAGAGCCAAGTCGGTGTGACATCTTCATTGTCTGGCCGACTAGCAGTTTGATTCATCATGTTTTGTATAGGTCGCTGTGACCTTGCAGGAGTCTTTCTGAACGGTTACTATGGAGTCTATCGCTGTGACAAGGAGTACTCATTATGACCTCATAGTGCTCGGGAGACCTCTAGCTGATAGGCCATTCAATCGTGAATCAGAGAGACTCATGGCGACTAGGGTTTCAGAGTGACTTCAACACTCGGGGAGAAGTCTCATCAAACAATGAATGTCTTACTAACAGGAATTCATATGTTGTCTTCGCCGTAACAAATAGTCTCAGAGAAACATCTTAGCTATAGATGAAATTCATGCCAACAGGGACACACTCAGGAGTTATCGATGTAACACTAAGGCTTCGTTATGAAGTCTAGGCGTAAGCTAATGTCTTGCCAACAAGGGACACATCCAAATGTTCTTCGGTGTAACTCAAAGCGATCGTAGAAACCTCTTAGCGATGGTGAATGTCTTGCCGATAGCCGATGGCTATCGGGGTAACTCTTGGTCCCGGGAAGACGTCTTAGCAAATGTTGAAGGTCTCACCGATAGGAACATCTTGTGGGATCTTCAGTATAACTCTTAGCGACAGATGAAGCTTTCAAAATAAGTCATAGAGCTTGGTGAGAATTTTTAGCGAGAGCTACATGTCTCACCAACATTGTTTTATGTTGAAGTCTTCAGGGTAACATATGGAGATCGGTATGTTCTCTCAGTGAAGGGAAATGTTTTGGCAACGGGTGAACACTTCGGGGTAACCTTTATGTCTCGAAGAAAACTCTCGGTGAAAGATGTGTCTTTCCACCTTCTACTTGGCGCTCGGTATGTTTGGGGACTTTGGTATAGCCTTGAGTGACTCACTATGATCTCCTGGCGAATACGATAGGTCTGGACAACTGCTTGGTGACTCAGTGTAACTCATGGAGCTCGATAGAATGTCTTAGCAATAACAGAGTCTCTTGGCGACATCGATATGAAGTCTATGTGGTATCGGCAAGACACTGTTAGTGTCTCACCGAGATGCCAGTACATTGTGAATTCTATTGACTAAGTAATACCATCCTATGTGGAGTCTCGTGGATGAATCAGAGGAGCTGAATTGGAACCGTTGGGAGTTGTTCATTGCAACGGTTCTGTGAGGAAGCTCAACAGACACGGAACAATAGAGATATACTCTGTGATTGCAGTTTGTAATCGGTTGGTTGGTTCAATCAACAGTGGAGTGTGAAGAGTTCGAACTGTATCAGTGTGAATTCAATTTTGTAAAGACTGTAAAGAGAAAAGGTTCCTATGCAATATTGTTAATGGTGAATACTGTTGTAAGTCAGACACCAGAAAGATAAGTCTGACAATTGTATGTAATCCTTATTACTGTAATACAAAGTGATTTCTCTTGGTGTGGTGGGTTTTTCTCCCGTAAGGGTTTTCCCACATATATCTGGTGTTCTTGTGTGATTGTCAAACTCTGTTTCTGTAATCTATTTCATAGTGCACCTTAACTTGACTGTAATTGTAAATTTTAAAGTGTATCTACATTCTTTCCTGAGGTATTGACGTTAGGAGAATTGTTTTCTGCATCTAATTTTCCTTACAATCTTTAGCTTTTGTAGCCCTAAAAGTAGTTTTTATCTTCAATCCATTTCTCAAGCTAGTCTTTCTCATATCAAATGATGTTAGAGTACCTAACAATTGATCTTTAGTATAGGCCTTATAATCTACAAATTCTTCAATAGCAGATAAATTTTCACTATATGTATTAGGGAGAGTTCTAAGAATCTTCTTTACTATCCTTGATTCATCCACTGTTGCACTAAGTCCTTGCATTCCACCTACTAGCTCATCCACTCTCTTTACATAGGATTTAATGTTCTCATCTTTAGACATATGCAAGATCTTGAATTGTGCCTCAAAGTTCTACAACTTTTCTTCTTTAACCTTTTCATCTCTTTCATGAATCTTTTTCAATACATCCCAAAACTCTTTAGAAGTCTTTATATTTGCAACTTAATTAGTTTGAAATGTGAAAGACTATTCTTGAGAATGAACTTTTCCTTATTGTTGACTTCATGCACCATGATCTCATCAACTATAGTCAAACCATTTGCAAGAGTAGTGTATGCAGCCTTATAAGATTTCTCAACATCATATCCACAGTATTCTAGATATCCTTCCATCTTTGTCTTCTAGAAGGCACAGTCAGTCCCATTGAACCTAGGACACTCAATAGTGATTTTTCTCACCATCATAGACCTTCCTTAAGTGGTTAATATATTCTCCAAGGAACCCGTTGGTGTTTTTTCCAGTAGAACCTTGAAAATCCTCTAAAGGATAACCAATCCTTATGCTTAAGAACTTCAAGATTAGTGGCCAACAAACAAGAGATGGATTCTACACTTTTCTCCCCTTCACTTTAGGCTCTATAAAACCTAGGAAGGTAATCCCACATAATGTACCTATGAATTTATGTAGTCAAATGATCATGTACATTACAAATAATAGATGAATTTTCATGTAATTTCTCAATAAATAGAATATTTCTAGGGCTGGCTACTCCTTTACAATACTCAACATTTAGAGAATGAGAATATAGAAGTACATTGCACTTCTAAAAATAAAACCTCAGCTGAAATAGAAATTTGACAATTGTTCTTTGATTGGGGATGATCTTAGAACTTATAATTGCAAACAAAAATTCAAGGCCAATGCCTTATCTCAAGGCATGGAGTCAAAATTACTACAAACCATGATGCACATGACAATGTTTAATTCTAACATGAAAGAGTTGCTACAATATTGCATTACAAGATTAACACTCAATATTCTAAATCCAAAAATAATTATCAAATCCAAGCACGACTTGCACAAATCTATGTTTTTGTTAAGGTGATTTAATCAATTCCTTGAATCAAATCCTTAATAAAGAACACACACCATCAGAAATACAATGGAGACTAGATGAAATATCCTTGATCATTTTCATTGAAAACCTTTACAAATAATACAATGGAGAGAAGTGGTTTCATAATTTTGTCATCCTATTCAAATTTTGGTAGAACCGTCATACAACATTAAAGCTTTCATAAATTACAAACTTAGCAACCTAAAACTAGACTTGAACTTAACTTTTTTTCCTTGCATTACAAAATCCCTCTGGAAATCAATCACCCACCCTGTACATTTGGTCATGAATTCCTTCTTATAGAAATGAAGAAGAAAAACAAGCATTAGGCCCAAATGTATACACGTCCAAATCCTATTTGACCGCCGTAGTTACATTTTTCATTCAAGGGAGGGAGAAAAAACATAGGACAAAACTGTTTGCATTTGTTGATGAAGATTTTTTCCCACCTTCCAAAAGGAATCATTGTCATTGTAATAGCCCATCCATAGACCTCCTTCATCCTCACACTTTTACCCCTTTTTTCTTTCAACAATATATTTTAATGTTGCCATGTGCCCTCAATAGTCCTCTTGTGTAACCATCACACATTGTCGTAAACACCATCACTTGAACAAATGAAAGAGTGATGTGAAGAGTAGCCTTGATGGAAAGAATATTTTCTAGAATATTCTTCCATTGCTCATCGCTCATTTTTGTAATATCTCAATGATGTGAAGACATCTAGTGATGCAAAAAAATAGAAGCCCACCACTATTCATCGTGCATCGTGGAAGTTTATCTGAAGTAAAAAAGGTCTTTGGTGATAGGTGATGTGGGTCATGGTACAAGATGTTGATAGCCGCACAATTAAAACCCAAAAATTCTTACTCCATATCATTCATCAGTCAAATGAATTGAGTGGTAAAATATTTTTTACGATGTCCATGGCTTCAACGATGGGAGATACCTTAGGATTTTATATCACTCATCACTGTTTGGTTTTACAATGGTCAAGTCACATTAGTGAGGGAAGAAATTTGGTGATGGCATAGGATCTAGTTATGTTCTCGACATCACACTCCATGCTGTTGAAACCAAGTCAAAAAATCCTCTTATATAATGGTGAGACTTTTCTTCTATTTTAGTGACCTCATACCTCCTTTGCATTGGGAATTGAGAGTACCTATTCACTCATACTCGATCCTTTGGAGTGCATAAATGAGCTCACAAGGAGAGCTTGAATGACAAAGTAAAAAGATCCTCCAAAACTTGTTGGGGGTGTCGGCAATCATCCTTCCCTGATACCTTTTACCACCCTTCACACCATCACAAACCATCATGTAGACCTTCAAAATGTCAAAGTGGGAAAACACCAACCTTATTTGAAATTTTTGGATGTCGGTGTTAGTCCATCCTCCATACTACTTGCTTACATTTTGGTAAGGAGTAAACCATCCCCCTGACTCGTGAAAACTAAAGTGTTCTCATTGTCAACACAAACCTTTTTCAAGTGTTGAGGTTTAGAGTTTAACCATAGCTCATACATCACTTTAACATCCAAGTTAAGGCACAAGCCTTAACACCAAAGCTTGATGCCCGCTCTCCTTAGCAACATGTAAGCAATAAGCCCAAAGTACAAAACCTGATCAACCTGATAAAAAAAGTGACTAACTCTTTCTTCATTTGTTCTTTGGAAAGTGATAAGAGATAATCTTGAATACCAAAGCTCAAAATTTTGTAGACCTTCATACTCAACAAAATCAAGCCAATATATCCCTTACTGAATAGAAATAACACTTTTTTTTTTGGTTGATGCAAGTTTACTCTTATACCATAGATGCTCCTACATTAACATCGACACTAAAATTTGTAAAATTTGAAGGTTCCATTAGTGACTCATGTTCAGGGATGCATGCCTCTTATGGGCATGATGAGATTCCATATCTAGATGGGGAGTAGACCAAGTTCCAAGTCCATTGGGTGCTCTAGAACTATTCCTTTATGTTTCATTAAAATAATTTTCAAACCTCACTTGGTGGTCCTAGGCCCCCAAAAATGTAGAACTAATATTTACCCTTGTTAAACACTATGCTTTCTATTGTTTGCACTAGGCCAAGTCTGAAAACACTACCATGAATTATCCACAAACTAACCCTGTCACTGGCATTGTCATTGACCATCATTACCATATGTTTGAGCTTGCCACTATCACAAT
The DNA here is from genome assembly GCA_007258455.2 of Sequoia sempervirens. Classification (NCBI taxonomy): domain Eukaryota; kingdom Viridiplantae; phylum Streptophyta; class Pinopsida; order Cupressales; family Cupressaceae; genus Sequoia; species Sequoia sempervirens. The sequence goes on from VDFB02379711.1 coordinate 44,253,579, forward strand.
TTATTTTATCAATCTAAAAATTGCAATCAGATTTTAATTGAAAACCATAACCACTGTGATATTTTACCTCATCCATCTCATTTTCATGTTTCACTAAATGCCCATCCAACTGAACTAAAAATTGAAAAAAAACTATGACCTATGACAAAGACCTTAGCAAAATACTGAAGGATTGTACTCAACAATTGCAAGTGTACTCAAAAATTTATAGGCATGAAGCATGAAAAATGAGGTTAACACTTGCTTTTTATAGAAAAGTCAATTTTGGATGAATGGCCAAGATTGTCAGTTGAGAAATGCCCTAAGATGAAAGGCTGAGATTGAATGTGACAAATACCAATTAGGGTTAGGGAAACATTAGGGTAAAATTTGAAATGGAGGGCTATGATTTAATTTTAGGAAAATTAAATCAATGGATAGGAATGCATGTGACAAGAGGATATTGGGCACAAAAAAAGAGATTGTTTGAAAATCAAATAAGAATTTAAAATTATTTGATTTATGAGGCAAATTTGACCTTTTGAATTAAAATAAATTTAATTCAAAAGTGGTGGGACCAGGAAATTAAATAATGATTTTTTAATTATTTACTTGGTGGGAAAGTGGGGATAGGAATTTAAATAAATAATTTTATTTAAATTTGGAGGAAAAGACAAAAGAACAATTAAATAATTAATGGGGATTATTTAATTGTAGAGGAAATTAAAATGTGAATATAATTAAATAAATTGAGAAATTTATTTAATTTTAGAGAGACATGAGAAATTAGTGACGTATTAAAATAAATATATGTAATTTATTTATTTAAATAATCAAGAGGAATGAAAGATGTGAATTAATGAAATAATTAATAATTATTTAATTAATAGTTGAATTTGGACTATAGGGCATAATTAAATATTTTAATTATGTTGAGACGAAATATGATAAGACATAGAAAAATAAATCTTGTAGGCCTAGGTTATTTTTATGTGTCTACATCAACAGACACTTCCATCTCAGGTTCATACATGATGTCAAATTCATTCTTCAGACCATTATGCAATTCCATATGAAATGTTTGAAATAAAAGGCTCAAATAATTTAGAATTTAACCCTAAGCCAAAAAATTCACATTGATTTTCATAACACGATCAATATTACCCTCCACAATGTCAATATGAATACATGAATCATTTTGAATGCTAACATTTTCAGAATTAATAGGGTAAAAAAAAAGACTTTCATGTGTACTAGTAACTTCATGTGCACTATTAGTTGATAGGCATGTTGACCTATGTGCTAAAGACTTACTATTATCTGAAATTTGTTTATTAGCAATAAAAAAAGAACCTTCATTCTCTTTCATGCACTAATGCACTCCTCATTCAAAACAAACATGTCCATTTTCATACTGTGAAGACAAGAAACATGAGTAAAGAAACAACCATATTCAGTTTCATATTCGCTAACATGAAACCCACTATTACTTCCATCTTTGTGCACATCATCATCCTCTTCAGGTATAGTCAAAATTTCCATCTCTATTTCACATAAGTTGTCACAAGCAGAAGGAATGTACAATCATGTTCATTAGCATCATAGTTAGCATCATCAAGATATTTATCATTTCTAACACTGTGCTTAGGATTAGGATATTGAACACACAAGTTTTTATCTTTAAAGTGATCATCATCCATAGAGTCAGTATGCTCCATTGATAGAAAACTTGAACTATCTTCCATGTATTCATCATATGAAATTTGTTCATTTACTTGTGAATAAGTGAATTCATCAACATTTATATCATTGCATTCTTTATATGAAGGAAACACCTCTAGATCATCTTCATAGGAGAATTCATAATGCTCAAAAGAATAGTCAACTTCACTATCATTATGATTCTCATCACACAAAAACTCATCACCATATAAACTATGCTCATAATTTTTAGAATGAATGCTTAAAATTTCATTTTCAATATCATGGCTACTGATTTGCAATGAGATATCTGCAACACTTGCACATGTATCTTTATCTTCATCACTGATATATTGATCTGTATATATGTTGCTTGTGGGCTGATTATAATTTCACTATCCTCACTTAGATAAGATGGATTTTCATTTTATGATATATTCTTTTCATTTATGTGCATATTTTTTGATTTTTCTCAGTTGGAAAACTACTATCTACATTTTGAGACACCATATTTTGTGCATAATCACATCAAGCTCCTTCAATAATCTCTATCCAATTAATTACTTGATCAAAAATATGAGGCTTCAACTCCTTTGGAAAAATACTTAGCCCTAGTTCATAGATTTCACAAAACAAATCAATGCATGTTGAATCTCTAGGTCTGAAATTTTTGGGAACTTCCAACAAGGCATCAAAAAACCTTGTAAGCAAATCATATGGTGCTTCTCCCTTGTGCCTCTTCATGATGTACAATTTTTGAAAAAAATACATTTGGTCAACACTGATCAAACTTTGTTGATGTTCAACTTGGAGTTCCCTTTGATTTGTATCTTCTAATGATGGAAAAATCAGAACTACAAAAACATTATCATCTTGACAATCATTTCTATTATTTTATCCATGAACTCCATTTACATGAGTTTTTCTAGGATAAGTAACACTTTCAGCCATGTATCACTTCATCATTGAATATTTTGAGTTGTTTTCAATATCCATGGAAATTTGATATGCTTGATGAATTTTTGTAGCATTTTTATCTCTTAACAGATAGATCATTTCTTTATCAAATACACCGAAGTATACAACCAAACACACTACATCATTTGGTCTCATAATTTCAGGAATGTCCCTTATTGCCTTTGAAAATATTAAGTTTAAAGTTGGGACTAACTCTTCTTCATCTTTCTGAATGTCCATGAATTTTTTTCTTATTGATCTTGGATCAATTCTTTTGTGAAACTATTTTATGAATGTAGCCATTAACTCATTCCATGAAGATATAGAACATACTAGAAAATATGAAAACCAATCTTTGGAATCTTCCTTCAAAGATTGAACAAATAACTGCATGACAACATCTTCGTGGCTTATCTCACAATTTCCCATCAAATTAGAAAACTATTATAGATGCTAAGATGTTGATTCTGATCTTTTCCCTTTGAAATTTGGCAAGTGTTCCCTAACCTCATTAGGAACAAAGTTTGGGAATCCTTAAATTCCATTAAAATTTAATGGTCTATATCTTCCTATAGAGAAAGGCCTTCCTTGAGGACATAACTAGAATTGTGGTTGTTGTTGCATTGTAGGATTTGAAAATATAGAAAGAAAGTCATAATAACAATCCTTATACAAATATTTTTTATGTGATTCATGCTCATCTTACTTACAACCATTAACTCTCAGCTTTATCAACTCCCTTTCTATTGGTTGTAACACTCATTGAATAAGGGAACATAAGATTTTATAAGAATTTCAAACATGCTTTTCATACATAAGCTTATCCTTCTTGAAAACCAAAATATGAAAAATGCCTGGATATGTTGCAAATGCTACAAAATTTTCTTCCTGACTAGAAATCTTTATAGATCTAAAAATTTATTCACATCTTCATCAGGTTCTTTTGACAAAGTTTCCACCTCTCTTCATAGAGGATTGAGCTTCAAGTAGTATTAAGTTCTTTCAAAGATTAGTTTCATTCTGGGTCTCCTCCAAAAATAGAGTCACACATAAATTCTTTTAAATCTACTACAACAAAACCTCTTCTAGGTCTGAAAAGTTCAATATTTGAACCATATGTTGAGATTCACCTGATTTTTTGAATATTTCCAAATGGATTCTCCTATGATGTTCCCTAGTAGAGTTGCTAATCTATTGGTGTTTTCCAGCCAAACCTTGAAAATACTCTAAAGGATAGCTAGTCCTTATGCTTAAGAACTTCAAGATTAGTGGCCAATGAATGAGAGATGAATTCTACACTTTTCTCCATTGTACTTTAAGCTCTAAAAAACCTAGGAGGGTAATCCCACATAATGTACCTATGAATTTATGTAGCCAAATGACCATGTACATTGCAAACAACAAATGAATTCTCATGTATTTGCTCAATAAATGGAATACTCCAAGGAATGGCTACTCCTTTATAACACAACATTTAGAGCATGAGAATACCAAAATACATTGTACTTCCAAAAATAAAACCTCAATTGAAATATAAATATGGAAATTGTTCTTTGATTGGGGGTGATCTTAGAACTTATAATCGCAAACAAAATTCAAGGCCAATGCCTTATCTCAGGGCGTGGAATCAAACTTACTGCAAACCATGATGCATGGAAATGTTTAATCCTAACATGAAAGAGCTATTGCAATATTGCATTACAATATTACACACTCAATATTATGAATCTAGAACTACTTATCAAATCCAAGCATGACTTGCACAAATCTATGTTTTGATTAAGGTGATTTAACCAATTCCTCGAATCATATCCTTAATAAAGAACACACACCATGGGAAATACAATGGAGACCAGATGAAATATCCTTAATCATTTTCATTGAAAACCTATGCAATTAAAATAATGGAGAGAAGTGGTTTCAAAAAAAATCCATCCTATTCAAATCATGCTAGCACATTCATACAACATTAAAGCTTTCATAAATTACATACTTAACAACCTAAAACAAGACTTGAACTTAATTTTCTATCCTTGCATTACAAATTCCCTTTGGAGATCAGTCACCCACATGTACATTTGGCCGTGAATTCCTTATTATAGAAACAAAGGAGAAAAACAAGCATTGGGCCCAAATATACACACGTCCAAATCCTATTTGATTGCCGCAGTTACATTTTTCATTCAAGGGAGGGAGAAAAAACACGGGACAAAACTATTTGCATTTGTCGATGAATATTTTTCTCACCTTCCAAAAGGAATCATTGTCATTGTAACAACTCATCCATGGACCTCCTTCATCCTCGTGATTTTACCCCCTTTTTTTTCAATGATCTCTTTTATTGTTGCGACACACCCTCAATAGTCCTCTTGTGTAACCATCACTCATTTTCGTAATCACCATCACTTGAACAAATGAAAGAGTGATGTGAAGAGCAGCCTCGATGGAAAGAATATTCTCCCATCACTCATTGTTCATTTTTGTAATACCTCAAAGTTCCACTCATATTGCAACAATGTGCAGACCTCCAACGATGTAAAGAAAATGGAAGTCCATCATTGTTCATCACACGTCATAAAAGTTTATCTGAAGTAAAAAGGTCTTTGGTGATAGGCGATGTGGGTGATGATACAAGATGTTGATAGGTGGCACAATCAAAACCCATAGTTTCTTACTTCATGTCACTCATCACTCAAATGAATTGAATAGTAAGAGGTTTTATGCGATGTTCATGGCTTCAACAATGGAAGATAACTTAGGATTTTATATTAGTCATCACTATTTGGTTTTACAATGGTCAAGTCACATAAGTGAGGGAAGAAATTTGGGGATGGCATAGGATCCAGCTACGTGTCTGACATCACACTCCATACTAGTCAAACCAAGTCAAAAAATCCTCTTACAAAATGGTGAGACTTTTCTTCTATTTCAACGGCTTTATACCTCCTTTGCATTAGGAATCGATAATATCTAGTCACTCATACTCCATCCTTTGGAGTGCGTAAATGATCTCACAAGGAAAGCTTGAATGATGAAGTCTAAAGCTCATCCAAACCTTGTTGGGGTGTTGGCAATTGACCTTCCTTGATACCTTTTACCACCCTTTTCACCACCTCCAACCATCATGCGAACCTTTGAAATATCAAAGTGCAAAAACACCAACCTTTTAACTTGTTGGATGTTAGTGTTAGTCCATCCTCAATACTACTTGCTTACATTTTGGTAAGGAGTAAACCATCCGACCAACTCACTAAACCTGAAGTGTTTTCATTGTCAACATGAACCTTTTTTTAGTGTTGAGGTTTGGAGTTTATCCATACCTCATACATCACTTTAGCATCCAAGTTAAGGCACAAGCCTTAACACCAAATTATAATGATTTCTCTCCTCAGTAATAGGTAGCAATAAACTCAAAGTCTAAAAATCGATCAACCTGATAAAAAAAATGACTAACTCTTTCTTCATTTCTTCTTTGCCAAGTGATAAGAGATAATCTTGAATCACAAAGCTCAAACTTCTTTAGACCTTCATACTCAAAAAAAGCAAGCCAATTTATCCCTTACCAAATAGAAATAACACTTATGTTTCTAATTGATGCAAGATTACTCTTACACCTTGGATACTCCTACATTGACATAGGCACTAAAATTTGCAAAATTTGAAGGTGACATCAAAATCAAGCTCTGATACAAATTTTTGAACAAGACAACTAAGAGGGGGGTGAATCCATTGTAGTAAATATAACCTTTAAAATTTCCACTAGAGGTTAGATCAATTTCCATTCACAAATTCTTTACTCTACTAATGTGATTAATCATTAAGTGAAAAAGTAGAGATAGAAAGAATTAAAACTATACACAATAACACTAGATTTATGTGGAAAACCCAATGAGGGAAAAACCATAGTGAGGATTAGCTCACAATATAAATAACATCAAAATTGAATACAAAGGCTCACTACCAGAAAGGCTCACTACGAAAACAAGCCTTACTATCTAGAATAGGACTCACTATCTAAAAATGGTTAACCACTCAGAGGGATCACTACCACAAAATTACAAAGAAGATAGAATATATTTGTTACAAAGAGAAAAAAATCTCAATTCAATAGATATTTCTACCACAATTCACTCACACACTTGCAGACATGCTTGAATGATAGAGTACACCTTCAACTCACTTCCTTTAGAAACTCACCACTTGAATTTCACACTAATTTTCTCAAACTCACATCACACACACACTATTACACATCTATCTCACAACTATCTTGCTCTTTCATTCATATTTCACAAACATATCAAAAGGTATTTATACCGTCTTCAACCTCAAAACTCATCCAAGGTTGGTCACACACCATTTTTATTTACAAATTCAAATTAGGTTGGTGCCGAAACATTCTATAGTGGAATTAAAATGAGGGCGACCAAAGAAAATGCTAAATAAGGACCTAAATAAGTCCCAACATGCTTCAACATACTTCTATGATCTTTGTAAGTAGTGTTTAACACAAGGTTGGTGAACACCAGTGTAAAACACATAAATCAATTAAGCACATGCAACCTTAACATGATCAAATATTCCAAATAATTTTTTTTACTTGAACATGACCTCATTAAATCATCCTTAGATCTAAAAGTGATAAAATATGAACAAGAAGAAATTTGGAGCAACTGCATTTCTCTCAGATCTCATCCAAATACACAAAAAAGAACAATTTACAACTAGTGAACATAACCCACACTTTACAATGATCCAGAAACCCAAAATCTTGATATAGTAACTTCCAAAAACCATGAACAATGCCTCAAATCCTCACTAGCATATCAACACATCTCAGACAAAAACCCAGAGCAAACATTGAATACCTACAAACTTTCTTTATTACAATTTTCTCAATATCCTCGACATATACAACCAATAACCAACATTCATGACATCAATGACAATAGAAACCAGTTGAAAACTAGTTAACTAGTTGAAATCAATGACAAAACCTTCATACTTGCAATAGTTAAGAGGTGTTTCTAGGAGGAGACATGTTAACAATTGCATCAATTTCATTTGTTAACTAGTTGAAATCATTGACAAAACCTTCATATTTGCAACAGTTGAGAGATGTTTCTAGGAGGAGACATGCTATCAATTGCATCAATTCATCTTATCTTTGAAAGGATTTGACTTCATAAAATGAGACATAATCCTCTAAAGTGTATCTTCAGTGTTGATTCCACAATTAGAGATGATAAATAGAAAAATCTTGTTGGAATCCACACTGAAGATACACTTTAGAGGACTATGTCTCATTTTATGGAGTCAAATACTTTCAAAGATAAGATGAATATTTTCAATGTGATCTTGACTTAGCAAAGATATCATCGATGTAATATTCTAGAATTTTGTGAATGAAATCATGGAAGATAAGAGTCATTTCTCGTTGGTAAGTTTCTCTTGTATTATTTAACCCAAAATGGAGTGACCACATAATAGGAGGTACCCTGAGGGGTAGTGAAGGTTTTCTTATACTAATCTTTTGATTTAATACAAATTTGATTATAGCCCAAGAATCCATCCATTAAAGACAACAAGGCATGGCTAATGGTCGAGTCTAAAATCATATCAATATTAGGAAGTGGAAAATCATCCTTGAGGGAATCCTTATTAAGATCACTAAAATTAATGTGAATGCAAAGACAACCATCAAGCTTGCTAACAGTGATGATATTTGATATCCAAGGTGAATTATGAATAAGATGGATAAAGCCAACTTTTAAAATATTTTCTATCTTGACTAATAAGGCAACCTTGGGATTCATATTTTAGATCTTTTGTTTAATAGGATTAGCATTGAGACATAAGATGATATTATGAACCACTACATACTCATCAATACTAGACATCTCCTCATATAACCAAACAAAGATATCAAGATGAGAATGTAATGTAAATCAAAATGTTTTTTAGATTCTTTTGAAGAAAGGAACTTTCCAATATTAATCACCTTTTCATAAGACCTAGGATCCATGAGTATTGTTAGTATCTCCTTTGAGGAGAGTACTACATGGTCTTCAAGATTTGAAATAAGAACATGCTCATCCACATTAGACAAAGGATCCTTCTCATCAATAATCATAATATATTCTCCAAAGTATGATTGTTTGTGCAAGCGATACAAGAATTATCATTTACAATGATACTAAGGTAAGTGGGAGTGGAAACCTAAGAATTCTTCTAGTGCTTCCACCAAAGAGAAGACACCTAGAGGAACTTTGTTAGAGTCCTTTAATTTCAATTAGTTCAGGATGAAATAGACTAAGAGGCTTGATAGAAATCATGTTGAAACTCCACCATGGTATTCACCAAGACTATTCATGAGAACAACCAAGCCCCAAATTATGCTTATGGCATATACATTTTATAGGGTATTGAATACTTTATTTGTTACACCCACAACCCTTACATCCATAACCATACTTAGAAAGAAGTTTGAATTCATGACCATAATGTGTTTGTAAATCCTGAGAAGGAGGAGGATCTATGTAGAGATCATCATTCCAATAATAGGGATCATACTCTATGCAATAACAATAGTCCTTCTTAATGGGACTACAAACATTAACCTTTTCACAAAAAACATGATCATCTTCCTTAGTAGGGCTACAATCACTATCCTCAATAGAAGCATGATTGATTTCTTTAGTTGGAGGACAATTAGATTTCTTGATGGAAGTGTATGAGACCTTTGGAATGTCAAGGTGGACATGATAAGCTTTTAAATCTTCAATGAAAAACTCAGAAAGTTCAAGGACCTCAATCATCACCAAGATGTGCATTTGATTCAGAAGAAGAAATAAAAGGGGTAGAGTTAGGATTCTAAAATTTGGGGTGATCTTCTTTAGGGACATCCATCTCAAGAGCAGCCTTCAAAGCAAGCACTGTTGAAGAGGATGTTGTTGTGCAGTTTTCGCACACATGCCCCATTGAAGGCAGGGACCCTCTTTCACTCCGGTTTTGGTTTCTTGGCCCTTTCTTTTTGAGGTTTTGTCTTATTTAGGCATGTGCTTAAATGTTTATTTTTGATTGCCTAAGTGTTTCCCCAAGTTATTTATTGAAAATACTAAGTTTTGGATAAAGTTTGGGTTTTTACCCTGATTCAGGATTGTCCACCCTGGTCGGATTTTTCCAGATCCTGCTTGGACTCCGGTTGGACCCTGTTGTTCAGGGATTTTCGGTATTCATAGATTTTCATGTGGGCCAGATTTTCTCAGTTCTGCCCTGTCATCGGCTTTCCAAGTTTTTAGACTGTCCTATTGATTGCATTAATGGCTTCGCACGTGCTTTGAAGGATGTATTTAACTTGATTTCTGGGATCTTTGTGCCATCATGCTTACTATTTGCCATCGTTTGAGCTGGGTATTTATTTTTTAGGAATGCTTTCTTGTGATTGATTGACTCTGATTGGGACATTTGGTTGCGAATTGTGGATTTGAGTGACATTTTCTTGTGCATTCCTACATCTGTTCTTTGTGGACGCCATTGGGCTTCGTGTTTGCTGCTTTTGAGATTGATTCCTGCATCACAATGGTATGTTTTTATTGCCCTACCTTTGATTGAGAATTATGAATGGAATGTTGATGTTATGAGAGCCTGTGAGATTTGAATTCCTATGTATTTGAGCATTTCATGCTAGGGCTATTCAGTACTACGTTATTTGTCATCTCCTAGGTGAGTTTTGAGCTCATTTGTCTATCTGCATTTTGATGAATCTTTCCTGAGAGTAATTAGTAAACCCTAGTAATGACTTAGCAGTTGAAACAACTAAATTCTGAGCTTGCCTGTGCACTAATGGTGGATGAATAGGGTTTCAAAATGAGGGAAATGTCGTTTCAAGTTATTTTGTCTTAAAATGGGCCTAAAACGCAAAGAAAATCTATGAAAGGTCTGTCCCTGACTGGTCCTGAGTTACATTTTGAAATTCATGATTTATTTGGTGTTTAGGTAAAATAGTGACTCTCCGTCCCTTCTGGATTTTCTTTGCACTGACCCTTCATAGTTGGGGAGATGTCATATCAATCACCCTGTATTTTTCCAAGAAGCCTTCCTAAATTCGTATTTGATCGCCGAGACCTCACCCCGAAAGAAGGTCTCTCGTCGACACACATTTCCTTATACCCAATCGGCAAGACAAGCCCTAGTCAGCAAGAGGTCATAGCGGGCTCCATTGGTTATACCGATATTCATTTGCTTTGTTGAGACATCCATCCTTTGGTGAGACCTTTCGGCGAGCTCACAACTCTTGCCAAGACCTTCGCTTTTGGTGAGACTACCTATAGTCACCAAGACCTCATGGCGACGCCTTCCTTCCTTGGTGAGCTCACATCTTCTTTCGGGAGACCACATGTTGTCGGACAAGAGGTTATACTGATGGGACTTCACATCCGTGAAACATTACGTAGTCAGAAAGACCTCTAGCCGAATTCAAAACCTATCGCTAGTCGGCAAGACACTGCAACTTTGCTGAGACCTCATATTGAAAAACTTTAGCCTGGCCGAAGTGTTTGCTTGGACCCCAAAAGTTGGTGAGACAAGAGGATTCGCCAGGACCTTACCCTGACTACCCTTTGGTCATATCAGTATATTTGCTATATTGTCGGTCGGTGAGACGTTACACGGAAACCACCAGGTCTGGGTGAAACCTCTTCTGATGACATCTTTCAGCGTGACCTCCTGGAAGTCGCCAGGACTTCTCAGCAAGATGACTAACTCTTGCCGAAACCTTCGTTCCTGGAATTTGCATTGGTTTTGAGTTCTGCCTTATCCGTGGATTTCTGTCAGGTCCAGATTTCTCTGAAATCTGGCGTCTCTCTAATTTCTTGAAATCCCTTTTTGGCTTGTTCTTCACAGAAATCCATCCCAGACGGATTTTCCCAAAATATGATGAAATGTAAAGGAACGTGAGATAATTGTATTTGTTTATGATTTGTGATGCATTTAATGATAATTTCATGTCATATTTGGATTTCCCATGTAATATTTTGATTGATCATGGTCAAGTTTAATGGTTAAGTAGATGTTTCCTGGTTATTCCATTGGAATCCGATCGGTCTGGAATTTCCCAAAATTCCTTTCTGGCTCAGATTCCATGGATGGTCTTGAAACCCAAAATTTGTTGTGGTCATCTCATATGAGATTCAATAACACTCTAGCTATATGAGATTCATTCTAACAATGTATTGATGAATTAACCTTGCTCTCCTGTGGGTTTTTACTATGATTTTCATGTTAAGTGTAGGCTGAATCTAGCAAGGAAGTAGCTGGGTCCTCAATGTCTGATGCAAAGAGGATCAAAATGTACATTAAGAGCAAGATCCTTGAGAGTAAAATCACTTCAGTTTGGTCACAGGTGACTAATACAAATGTCATATCATGGGATTATGAAGAGTTTAAAGGAAGAATTTCTGCAGAGGACCTTCCTTTGGTGGCTAGAAGGATGATGGAATCAGGCTTGTCCCATGTTGTTGGTTTCCCTTCTGCAGTGCAGTGTTATGAGTTGGTCCTTGAGTGCACCAGGCACTATGATTAGGACACACAAAGAATTATTGGTCCTTAGGGGAGGGTTGTGGAAAATATCAACCCTGTCTCCAAAGCCCAAACATTTGATATGCCAGACAGATCTCATGTGGTGGGATTTAGCATGAAGGTAGCTAAGGAGTTCTATGATGAGAAGACTATGAGGTCACAACAATTTATCAATTCTTGGATGGAGAAGCCTAAATCTCACTATTCTAAATTACCCAAGCAGCTATTCAGGATAAAGTTCAAGAAGGAATATTATGATGCCATCACTCTTCTCAATAGGGTGGTTGGATTGAAGAATGCTAGTACATTTGAGAATTGGATGTGCCATGTGATTGTGAGGATGGAGCAAGAGAAGATTAATTACCATTGGGCGGGGGTCATTAGCGGATTACTCCATGAACAGTTATCCAATGTGTTGCAGACCAAGACTTTCACAATGACTTCATATCTGGTCTATGCACTTGCAAGATTCCATCCCTACAAAGGATTGGATACAAAGGGAATTTTAGGACAGGATATTATTTATGAAGTTTTCCCTCAGTTGCACTTGGGAGGTTCAAACTATAGGAGGGAAAATGATGCATTTACCATGTATATCACCAGAATGCTTCAAGGTGCAGAGCATGTCAAGATTTTGGACTAGGCTAAAGAACTCATCAAGAAATATGGGGCATGGTTTATTCAGTTCCCAACTTTCTCCTACATTCAGATTGATGGTTGCTAGAGGGATCCATATAGACTTTAGGGATACCCTACCGATCACATTCTACTATTGGAAGTCACTAGATAGATTTGTGACTTTGATGCCATTGTCAAAAGAGACAAGCATAAGACTGGATTTGGTGGAGACTTCCCCTTGAGGATTGGTGCTGGAGAGGTTTTTCCTTCCATTGGTTCCGCCCAGGCTTCAGAGGAAGAAATGAGTGCCCTTGGTCTATCTTTCCACTCCAAGAGGACCAGGTTTGATATTAAAGGAGAAGCTCAAAAGAAGGCCAGCAAAGAGTCTAGCCATAAGTTGAATTTGGAGGACTACTGGGCCAACTGCAGTGATGAATTTGAGGTCAGAAAGAAGAAATTCTCTCAGCTTCCAGTTGAGTCAGTTCAATTGTACAATGTAAAGGTAGTTCCTGATCAATTAGAGGATGATGGAAATTTGATCCAGGATCATGCTTATGAGGCTATAAAGGATAGACCAATCAGTTATGTGGATTGGTTAGAGGAGGAAAAGATAGAATTGAAACAACTAGTGGATCCAGTTCTCAAATTTACTAGGATGTGGCTAAAGCATAAGCTGTGGGAGATGGAAAATAATGGTGTACAGTGCACCCATGCGCTAATGGGAGATGTAGATCCCCACTCCACCTCTGAAGAGTCTACTGATCAGGATCCAAAGGGAAAGGGTAAGTTAGATTCTCCTCTCAAAATCAAGATAAAAGGTGTTCAAGAAATAGAGGCCCAGGGAGCAGAAAAACAGAGAAAGCCAAAGGCTAAGCAGAGGACAAGGACTAGGAAGTCTGAGTAGAAAGGGACTAAAAATTAGGGTCCTAAGGTTGATGTGTTGGTTCCCAAGAGTAGAAGAATCATAAAATTTTCAGGGAAGGCAAGCTCCAAGGTTGGGAAGGAAGAAGTTGCCACACTAGTGGTAAATATTGAAAATTCAGAGGAGAGGGCCAAGGTGTATGCAAGGAGGTCTAGGACTCCTCCTAGGGACAATGTGCCTAAGGAAGATCTCCCTCCTGTGGTTTCTCATGAGGAACAACATGATGATGTGCCTGTTACTCATGGAGCTCAAGGCAAGCCTAGTGAGTCAGAGGATGTTGAGGATCATCTGGATACTGAAGGGGAGGAATTTCATGAAGGTGATCTCCATAGTGCAGAGGATAAAATTGAAAAGATAATGCAATCCCCTATGGTTGCATATGCAGATTCCACGATCATAACTGAAGAAGTCTCTCCACAAGAAGAGGAAACAGTGAAGGTTCCCTCCCCTATACATGAAGATGAGCATGTCGAAGAAAAGGAAAGTAGGACATATGAGACTCCTGATAAACGAAATTTGAGTTAGGAAGCTCCTAAAGATTAGCAGGAGGAGAAACAAAGTGTGGTGCAATTGGAATCCACTGTCCCTGGTTGGTTGGACAAAGAGATAAAGAGAAAATAGGTTTTTATGGAAGATAGTCCACCGAATTGGGATACACTACTAGCCAAAATTGGAAAAGACAAAGGTAAGAAGAAGGTTAGGGTGATCTCGAAGATTGAAAGAGATGAAGCTCATGATAGGGTTGTTCACATTGCCACCCCTACTCTAGATAAAAATAGAGATGATGTGGTTGGAAGGTATTACAATATTTAGACTTTCAATCTAGGACCTACATCAGTCAAGCAGGACATTAAAGATTATGAGGGATCTAGTGCAATTATTGTGGGTAGATTGAGGAAAGAAGTGAAGACCAAGTAGGAGCTAAAGAAAGAAAATGAAAATCTCAGGAAATGCTTGGAAGACTTAATGAAACCACTGTAGTCCATTAACCCTTCTTCCTTTGTTGTAAATCCTCTACCTCAAGAGACCATCACCGAGCTAGAAAAGATGAAAGCTTCCACTATTGCCACTATGAATTGGCTGAAAGAGGTGAAAATAAAGGGTGATGAAGCTATTAAGGAGATTCTATCAACTGGAAAGGATGCTATCATGGAAACTAATTGGTTGAAGGTGGTGTTGGCACAAGATAGGGGAGACACGAATCTCCTTCTATAGAAAACAAGAACTATCATGGAGTACACCCAGGATAGATTGGTGAGTGATGGGATTCTTCCTTCCTACAGAGTTGCCAAACCATGGGAGTGGTATGAGGCATTTCAGATTAGGCAGAAGGTGTTGAAGAATATTTATAAACAAAGAAGGCAGATTGATGATACCCTAAGTGGTGTGTATAATGGCTCCATGGCCTTCTTCGAAATTATGATAGGAGGAAGGAAGATTGCTCCCAAATATTTGAATCTAGAACAGTTGAAAAATTGGTGGTAGGATATATATGCACCACTTGATGATGGTTCTATTTTTGAGCACCAATTGGATGATGTAGCCACCTACCTTGCAGTTATTGATAAATATATGACATATAAGGTGGATTGGGAGAAGTAGTTCAAATGGTCAAGAGAAGAGATTGCATCCTTTGAGAATTGACTTAGGTTTTTTCCTTTGCCACCAGTAGCTGACTTGGATGGGACACTTTTGAGAGTTCATGAAGGGCCGAATCGGAATAGAGAGAAAGGGGAGGGCAGTTAATGCCCAACTACTTTAGGATTTTTTCTTCCTCGTTATTGCACCTTGCATTGGGAATCTCAAACTGACCTAGGTGTAGTTCATGCATTTAATGCATTCCTTCATTCCATTTTGACTTTCGCTTGGTTGGTCGGTGATGCCCGGTTAATGTTGCAGGCTCTTGCTTGGCAGACAGGTTTTCTGGGGGATTCTAGATATTTGGAATTTTGCCTCATTTGTAAGGGGTTAGATAGTTAGATATAGTTATATATAGAGAAATATAGTTGGAAGCAAGTAGAGCAAGTTAGCAAGTTGTTGTTCTCAAGCAAATATTGTAACAGAAAACTGGAATTGTTGCTATAGTGGATAATTCGAATGCAAGTAATGACATTGTGATTTGGTGCCATACTTGTATTCTCTTGTCTTGCATGGTTCTTGTTATTTCATCTTTAAAATTTCTTTGAGGAGGTTAATATTCAGATTAGATTTGATTCAATAATGTTTGTGATTTGATACTTGAATGTTGCAGCAGTCCTTCAGTCCATACTTTTTGCAACCAACTGATTGTTAGTTGTTTTGCAAAGTTATCCTAGACTTCATATTTCATGTGCTTAGTTTGATTATGAGGATTTGTTCATTTCAACTGCAATAGGGTTGTTGAATGAATGTTCATGATTTGAAAATCTTAACACCTTAGAAGATTGCACTATTTTTTGTAAGATTGCAGATTTATCTGGGTCAAGTAGAAATCAGTTTTGAAGGAATGGTCCATTTCAGTGTTTGTCATTTGCATTGTTAATCTTAGGAGTAGTATTAGATTTAGAAATCTCTTTGAAACACTTACCTTTTGTTATTTCTTTGATTATTGGGTTAGATCTAGGGTTGAAGTATCATCAGATTATTAGATTTGATAAAATTGATTTAGTATTTTGTTTTTAGTAAGGTCCCATTGTGATTACTAGCATTTTCACATTTTATCATTGAGTTGTTTATGCATTGTCAAGACCTGACATTAGAAACCTTGGGGTTATCTCTTGAGGCTTGTTGATAGAGATTTACCTTTCAAGAGAGATAGGATATTATATTCTGTTTGAGTTGTTGTTGTGTAGAAAACACCATCAACAGGATTGGCGCTAGAAGGAGGTCTTGAATAAGCAAGTTGGATCAATTTTTGAATGCCATCTCTCCTGAGAGATTCAGAAGAACAAGATCCGCTCTAGGAGAGGAGGAATTTCACAAATTACCAGACCCTGCTAGGTCAAGGACCAACAAAAGGGAAGAATCATCATCATCTCATCTGCCCCCCTCATCTCCATCATCCCCATCTTCATCAAGTTCATCTGAGTCTAAGGTCATTCCCAGTCACAACCTCAGCTAGTCATAAATCAGCCATTACCACCCCCATCTCCACCAATGGCTATCCTAGCAACCAACCCATCTCCATTAAGTTTTTCCGTTTACAATATCATGCCCAAAAACTCCTAACACTTTTGTTCAAAATTCCATGTCAATGATCCAAATAGCATCGCCGAGGAACATATCAGGATCTTTCAGACTAGCCTTAAGGATAGAGGGATAAACCATGAGGATGTAGCATGTAGACTCTTTCCTTATTCACTAGGGGAAGATGCATTTTATTGGTACAACCATTTACCTACTGGGTCTATCAAACATTGGACTGAGCTAGAGGCTGCCTTTTTGCAGAAGTTCCGAATCCCCATTAGTTCTAATGAGCTTTACCGTTAATTCACTAATGTGAAGAGGGAGGTCAATGAGCCTATAGGATCTTTCAACAATACGTTTCATCATGCTTATACCAAACTACAGACCCCTTATATTGTTGATGAACCCATTGCTCTAGAAGTTTATTATGAGGGACTTGATAGTTTGACAGCTACCTTTATGAAATGGAGTAATAACCTCCTTGAGAGTCTAGTTAATGCATATGTAGAGGCTATGAATGTTAGCACTAATCTAAGGAAAAATCTATCTGGGCCTCTGCCCTCATTGGGACCTGTTACTCACCTTGGACAAGTTCCAGCTCTCAACCAGTTTTTAGCGAGCCATACTCCAATCATGAATCAGGTACCTCAGTTGCCTCTGGTCCCTCACCCAAGACCTTCCGTAGGACAAGTTTCATCCATAATTAGTTACCCTCAAGAAAATGTGAGTCAACCTCTATATATCTAGCCTCAGGCTAGTTATCCTTTATACCTACAAAATTCTGAAGTCTTGAACCAGTCACTAAATGCCAATGCTATAGTAGGGTATTCCTAGAATAATGCAAATCAACCTCCATATAGTAATCTTGACAAGGAAAGACTAGGATGAATTATCTAAACAAATAAAGAAGTTGAATATGGAGGTGACTTACTTGAGGAACCAGAATAGTCAGTTGCAAGCTGCTCAAAGAAATATGCAGTCCAATCAGAATAGAGAGAATCCACAAGGACAACACTTTGATAGAGGGCAACGTTAGGACCAAGGATACAACAACGATAGAGGATATAACAATGACAGAGGTTACAATAATGATAGGGGATTTAATAATGATAGAGGGTATAATAATGATAGAAGAGAGAACTATGATAAGGGGCAACCCTCGGGCCAGAACTTTGACAGAGGTGGTGGACAAGGGTTTGAGAGAAGGCAACAATCAGGACAAAACATAACTTGGAACACAAGGCCCAATAATGGAGGAGTTCCCACCCCATTGGATAAACTAGTTAGTCAATCTATCAATCAGTCTTCCAGTCAACCAGTTAATCAAGAGAAGCCTCCTGGCAGTGTATATCTAGTTGAGGCTACTTTATCAGGGTGGTGTAGGCTCCACAAGACTAGTCAGCATTCTGAGTTAGACTGTCAAGAATTCCAAATGGTGGCCTCAATATTTTAGTATGAAGTGGAGAATAATGCAAGCAGCTAGAAAATAGTTCCATCTAACCCTTATGATTCACCAGTGTTGGTATTAAACCATGATCCTTTTCCGCAAAGTGAGGAGAATGTACCTGAAGAAGAATTTGACCAGTTGAATGAAGAGGCAGACCAGGTATGCAATGGGGATGAAATGACACAGTTATTCGATGAGAGTCAAATGAATGATAATGGTCCTAGAGATGAAGAAGAGGCTTATGTCAAAGAGGAAGCTTACATTGAGGAAGTGCAAACCTTCTAGAGACCTGTCAAGAAGTATGACTTGAGGGAGTTACCACACAGGCACCCACAAGCAGGAGGTCCCTTTACTACTTCCATCCCACCAAATAATTTCAATACGCCTCCAAAACCTAATGCTAGCAATAATCCATCATTGCCTCAGGTGTCCAAGCAATATCTATCTCAAGATCTAGGACATGTTGATGTACCAAAATGGAGAAATGTTGATGAAAATAAGGAAAAGATGGTGGAATACACGAGGGAGACTCCTACGGATTTAAATGAAGAACCATTGGCCACGTATGTTGCTAAAGAACTCCAAAAATTGAAGGTAAATCTATCTGCATTCGAGTTACTGAGAGTTCCATCCATTAGGAATCCAGTCTTAGGATCTTATAATGCAAACTCCATGTCACAAGATAAACTAGCTAGCAAGAGTGTCAATAGAGTATTTGGCTCTCAGTCAGTGGGAAGACAAAATCAGACTCATGATCAAGTCCATAGGCCCTCTAGAGATACTGGGAAAGAGAAGGACAAATCTCAAGTTGTTCAAGTAGATACTCCCTTAACTCTATTTCAAGGGAAGACAGACACACCTCCCTTCTTGATTTTTGTTTGAATATTCGGTAAGAATCTGCATAATTGTCTACTGGATTCTAGTGCTTCAACCAATGTTATACTTTTTGGTGTATGTCGAGCTATGGGAATTACTCCTGTTGAATCATAGAAGAAAGTCACACAATTAGATAGGACTGAAGTCAATGTTGTAGGAGAGTTAAATATGATTCATATGCAGATTGCTTATGATCCTAGGATCTAGTAGGTTATCAATATACAAGTGGCTGACATCCCTGATGCTTATGGCCTAATCTTGGGAAGAGACTTTACCAGGGCTTTAAATGGATATGTGTTGATTGGTCATTCCCATGTGTGGCTTCCCTAGAAGGGAGTGCCAAACCAGATTAGAATTGAAAGAGAACCTAGAATGAAGTACATAATTACATAATATCAAAAAATCACCACTGAAATTCTAGTATCGGAAGTAAGCATGGGTAACTATATGCTTGCTGCTCCTCTTGAGGAGCCAGACATGGAGGAAGTTCTTATGTTCCACACATCACCTATTGACTTTATAGTATAATCCAGTGGTACTGAAGTCCTGATCCAACCAACTGAAGAGGATAGTGGTCTAGAAGATAGTTAGCTTGGTTTGCTAGATAATTTTCAAGAGTTCATTCAAAAGTGCATTGAAGATCAAGTTCAGCTGGGGAAGGGAATGAACTTTGGATAGCTACTCTTTCCCAATTGGTGCAGGATGCATAATGCTTCTCATTCGGAATTGGGTTGTTGCTTATGCCAGGCTATAGTGGAACAAATATAGAAACGTATCAACCCCACTCCTGTAGTCAAAAGCGGTATCCTGAATGTTCAAGAAAATCCCAAAAGGAATAGAGTAGTGCCTTCTAAAGAGCCATCCAGTAGTAACAGTGCAAGTGAACAAGCAAGGAACTCTACAGTTGCTGGTTTTTAGACTTTGAGATTCGATGGGTCCAAATCAAAGAATGGATCTGGGGTAGGTTTCAAGCTAATTAGTCCAAGAGGTAAGACATTTTTTTGCTGCTCATACACTTCAATTTCACTGTACAAATAATATAGCCGAATATGAAGCCCTGGTGCATGGACTGTTATTGGCATTGAAGAAGAAGGTTAAGATCTTCCAATTTTTTGGAGATTTTGAGTTAATAGTCAAGCAAGTCAGGAGACAATACTCTTGTCATGATAGGAGAATGACTAACTATAGACATAGAGTGTGGGACCTCATTGAAGGATTTGATGCCTTCAACATTTAGTTGATTCCATGAAATAAGAACCAAATAGTTGATTCTCTTACTTAGGTGGCAAGTACCTTGCAGACTCTCTCTTTCAGGACTAAAGAAGTTTACTGTGGAGCTAATCCCAATACCATTAGTATCCGATAACATCACCAACTTCTAGGTATTTGAAGATGACAAGCATATCTTAGACTTTATTACTAGTACTAATGTCTTCGCTTCTCAAATTATTGATGAAACTAAACTTCAAGAAGCTGAGATGGACTTGGAAGGGGTGATTAATCTGAAGACCAACACAATTCCTAGGGGAATGGTGCAACTAGAAAGGATCTTTGATTTGGACAATATCAGAGATCAGGAACAGGATACCTAGAAAGAATCTATTAGTGGACAGTGACAAATATAATGTAGGATCTCAGGAGGATGTCAAAAATATTTTCATTGGCAAAGTGTGCACTCTAGAAGAAAGACAGAATTATTGATGCATTACATAGATATCGAGATGCGATAGCCTAGAGTTATGAAGACTTAAAAACTTATGATACATCAATCATAACCCATACTATTCCTCTCAATTCAGGAGTAAAGCCTTTCAGACAGAGGCAAAGGCCCATCAATGCTTTGCTAGAACCCATAATACAAAAGGAAGTGCAAAAACTATTGTCTACAAGGATAATATTCCCAGTCAGACACTCTACTTGGGTTGCAAACCTAGTTCAAGTACAAAAGAAAATGGTGAAATTAGACTGTGTGTAGATTTCAGGAACCTAAACAGAGCATCAGAAAAAGATAATTATCCAGTACCCTCACTAGATGAAGTGCTCCAAATTGTCAATGGATTTCAGATGATGTCTTTCCTAGATGGTTATTTAGGGTATAACCAAGTTATGGTGCAGTATGAAGATAGGCACAAGACTACCTTCACCACCAAGTGGGGCACTTTCGCCTATAGAAGGATGCCTTTTGGCTTAATTAATGCTGGAGCCACATTCCAAAGAGTGATCGACATTGCCTTTAAAGACATAATTGGTAAGTGCATAATCATTTATATGGATGATCTAACTTTCTTTTCTGAGAAGAGAGGTGATCACATCTCAGATTTATGTAAAGTTTTTCAGAAATGTAGAGAGTTTGGAATATCGCTCAATCCAAAGAAATGCATCTTTGGAGTAGCAGAAGGTAAATTACTAGGACATATTCTCTCTAAGAAGGGAATTTCCATCGATCCAGAACACATAGAAGCCATTCTTAAGATTCCACCACCTACTAGTAAAAAAGAAATGAAATCATTCTTCGGCAAGATCAACTTCGTGAGGAAGTTCATCACTAGGTTCTTAGAGATAGTTAAGCCATTGAATGCAATGTTGAAGCAGGAGGCCAAAGTTGAATGGAATGCAGAAGCAAAAGAATCATTTGAAGAGATAAAGAGGGCTATTGCTGAAGCTCCTATTTTGGTAAGTCCAGACTATGCTAAGCCATTCTATATATATTCGTTTGCCCCTGATCATTCCTGCATTGCTATGTTAACTCAAAAGTTAGATCAAGGAAACGAGCATCCCATAGCATTCATGAGTGTGCCATTGAAGGATGCGGAGTTGAGATACCCAAGTGTGGAAAAGCAAGCTTATGCCTTAGTCAGGGCTGTAAAGAAATTCAGGCATTATATCCTCAGAAACAAAATCTTCGCAATAGTTCCTGATTCACTGGTTAAGCTGTTATTGATGCAGAATGAGCTAGGGGAACATAGAGCCAAGTGGGTAACTATGTTACAAGAGTATGATATGGAAATTCAACCCATGAAATTGGTAAGAGGGCAAGGACTCACACGGACAATGGCAGAGACAAACCCTGACCTTACCACTTAGAGTTATAATTTAGAGGATGTTTCTCTTAGAGAGTGGTATGATGATATTGTTCATTATCTCCTGACCCAGAGATGCCTTGATAATCTCAATTCAGTACAAAGAAGGGAATTGCGCTTAAAAAGTGACAATTTCATGTTGAAAGGAGTTGTCCTGTATAAAAAAAATCATGAGGGTGTTTATTTGAGATGCCTAGGAAAGGCGGAATCTGCAAGAGTGATGTTGGAGTTTCATGACAAATATGGTACGGGCCATGGATCAACACCTTGTACAGTGAACCAAATCCTGAGAGTTGGTTACTATTGGCCTACATTATTCAAAGACACCCACAGTGATGTCAGAACTTGTCATGTGTGTCAGACTACCACCACCAAAGAGAAGTATGCCGCACTTCCACTCCAACCAGTATTCGAGGTAAAACCCTTTGCACAGTGGGGAATGGACTTCATAGGTCCAATCAATCCACCTTCCTCCGCAAGACACAAGTATATCCTTACCATACTGATTATTTTACATGATGGACCAAAGCTCTCTCATGCAAGCAATGCACTTTCAAAATAGTAATTAACTTCATCGAATCAGGTATTCTTAACTATTTTGGATGCCTCATGTCTCTAGTTTGTGATAATGGCCCTGCATTTTCATCTTTGAAGTTATCTAACTGGGCTTTTGACCATGGGATTATAATTAAATTTGCTTCCAACTATTACCCTTAGGGTAATGGGTTAGCTAAGTCATCCAACAAAAAATTCCTAACTGTTATTCACAAATTGTTAGAAAGAAACATGAAAGATTGGCATATCCAGCTTAGGTTTTCTCTATGGGAAAATCACACCAGACATAAGACCTCCATAGGAATATCACCCTACCACCTAGTTTATGGATTAGAGCCTATGTTTCCCATTCAGTTAAAGATCCCCACCTTGTAGCTCATTAATGACTATTATGATGAGGGAGATAAACGTGAAGCTAGACTTGCTGAATTATTACACCTAGAGGAAAAGAGAGACGAAGCCCTGAAAATCTTTGCTAAACATCAAGGGGTTGTCAAGAGATGGTTTGATAGATGAGCCAAGGTTAAAGCTTTTAGGATTTTTGACCTGGCTCTTTACTGGGATAAAGCCCATGACTGTAAGGGAGAGCATGGAAAATTTGATAAACTTTGGCTTAGCCCTTACTAGATCTCAGAAATTCTAGGAGATAATGCTTTTCATTTGAAAACTCTCACTATAGAGGATATCCCACTACCTATCAATGGGTAGTATCTAAAGCATTATTTCTAGTCTTGAGCTATTTTCAGCTCTTGTCTTGTATATAGTTAGATTAGGTTTCCCTTTCTGCTTGGCTTTTATTTGTTTTGGTTTGCGTGGGTTTGCTTTTGGTTTGTTTTGTTTTTTTTGCTCTGCTCTTGCTTTGGGGGCTTTCTCTATTTTCGCCTGGATGTGTTGCACCTAGGTGTCTTTCTTTGGAATTGTTCTAAGTATTTCCTTGGTGGACTTTAATCTTACATCTTCAAAGGATGGTTGAAATCTTTACTATTGCCAATAGTCTTAATGTTAGATTTATAGAAGATTGATCATTGACTTTGATTTGAATTCAAAGTACTCTGAAATCTCATATCTCTCATACATCTTAAGAATCCTGATGTTACTACAGGAATCCTTGTGAAGTTTTTTCAAGTGAAAAAATATTATTTCTGCTTCAGCACCACTATGGTTCTCAACCCTGAGTGTGAACTTCATTGTTCATAGGTTGAAATTAAAGTGACATATAAAGAATATCAAAAGAAAGAAAAATGAAATATTGAATATCAAAAGAATAAATTCAACTTATCAGGGGTACTTGAATGTCTCTACCAGGGCTATGGACGCTTGGATGGAAATAGAGCTATGTTCAGGAGAGTCACAGTGATAACCTCATTGGGGATATGGACGCCTGACTTGTAGCGGGGCCCTATCCAGGTTGCTTTTGAAGTTAGAATCCTTATGTAGCTTGACTTGACTAAATTTGGTTTTTGTAGTAACTTAAGGATGGAAATGAACTCATGTGCACACACTTGGATTTTTAGTTTATGGAAGGTTTGGTCTATCCTTTCGTTCTAATTCTTTAAATCTTTGCATTCTAACTCGTTCATTTGATGGTGAGATTGAAACCAGATATTCTGGGTTCTTGATTCCTATTCATCATCAAATGCTCTAGAGCATTTTCCTAGCAGAAGTAGGATGTTGTTGTGCAATTTTCACACACACGCCCCACTAAAGGAAGGGACCCTCTTTTGCTCCAGTTTTGGTTTCTTGGCCCTTTCTTTTTGAGGTTTTGTCTTATTTAGGCATGTACTTAAATGTTTATTTTTGATTGCCTAAGTGTTTCCCCAAGTTATTTATTGAAAATCCTAAGTTCTGGATAAAGTTTGGGTTTTTACCCTGATTCGAGATTGTCCACCCTGGTCGGATTTTCCCAGATCCTACTTGGACTCCGGCTGGATCCTGTTGTTTAGGGATTTTTTAGTATTTGCGGATTTCTGTATGGGCTAGATTTTCTAGGATTTTATCCTATCATTAGCTTTTTGGGTTTTCAAACTATCCTATCGATTGCATTAATGGCTTCAAGCGTGCTTTGAAGGATGTATTTAACTTGATTTCTGGGATCTTTGTGCCATCATGCTTACTATTTGTCATCATTTAAGCTGGGTATTTGTTCTTGAGGAATGCTTTCTTGCAATTGATTGACTCCGATTTGGGATATTTGGTTGCGAATTGTGGATTTGAGTGACAGTTTCTTGTGCATTCCTGCATCTGTTCTTTGTGGATACCATTGGGCTTCACATTTGCTGCTTCTGAGATCGATTCCTGCATCACAATGGTATGTTTTTATTCCCTACCTTTGATTGAGAATTATGAATGGAATGTTGATGTTATGAGAGCCTATGGGATTCAAATTCCTATGTATTTGGTCATTTCATGCTAGGGTTGTTCAGTACTGCATTATTTGTCATCTTCTAGGTGAGTTTTGAGCTCATTTGTCTATCTGCATTTTGATGAATCTTGCCTGAGAGTAATTAGTAAGCCCTAGTAATGACTTAGCAGTTGAAACAACTAAATTTTGAGCTTTCCTATGCGCTAAGTGTGGATGAATAGGGTTTCAAAATAAGGGCAATGTCGTTTCAAGTTATTTTGTCTTAAAATGGGCCTAAAATGCAAAGAAAATCTATGAAAGGTCCGTCCTTGACTGGTCTTGAGTTACATTTTGAAATTCATGATTGATTTGGTGTTTAGGTAAAATTGTGACTCTTCATCCCTTCCAGATTTTCTTCGCCGTGACCCTTCATAGTCAGAGAGATGTCATATCAATCACCCTATATTTCACCAAGAAGCCTACCTAAATTTGTATTTGATTGTCGAGATCTCACCCCGAAAGAAGGTCTCTCATTGAAATGCATTTCCTTATACCCCGTCGGCAAGACAAGCCCTAGTTGGCAAGAGGTCATAGTGGGCTCCATTGGTTATACTGATATTCATTTGCTTCGTTGAGACATCCATCCTTCGGTGAGACCTTTCGGTGAGCTCACAACTCTTGCTGAGACATTTTCTTTTGGCGAGACTACCTGCGGTCGCCAAGACCTCATGGTGATGCCTTCCTTCTATGGTAAGCTCGAATCTTCTTTCGGGAGACCACATGTTGTCGGCAAGAGGTTATACTAATGGGACTTTACATCTGCGAAACATTACGCAGTCAAAAAGACCTTTGGATGAATTCAAAACCTATTGCTAGTTGACAAGACACCACAACTTCATTGAGACCTCATATCGAAAAACTTTAGCCTAGCCGAAGTGTTTGCTTGGACCCTGAAAGTCGGTGAGACAAGAGGATTTGCTAGGACCTTACCTTGACTACCCTTTTGTCATATCGGTCTATTTGCTATACTGTCGGTCGGTGAGACGTTACACCTAAACCACCAGGTCTGGGCGAAACCTCTTCCGATGACATCATTCAGCGTGACCTCCCGGAAGTCGCTAGGACTTCTTAGCGAGATGACTAACTCTTTCGGAAACCTTCGTTCCTGGAATCTGCATTGGTTCAGAGTTCTGCCTTATCCACATATTTTTGTCGAGTCTGGATTTCTCTGAAATCCGGTGTCTCTTTGATTTCCTAAAATCGCTTTCTGTCTCATTCTTCACAGAAATCCGTCCCACGGATTTTCCTGAAATTTGATGAAATGTAAAGTAACGTGAGATAATTGGATTTCCTTATGATTTGTGATGCATTTAATGATTATTTCATGTCATATTTGGATTTCCCATGTAATATTTTGATTGATCATGGTCAGGTTTAATGGTTAAGTAGGTGTTTTCTGGTTATTCCGTTGGAATCTGATCGGTCTGGAATTTCCCGAAATTCCTCTCTGGCTCAGATTCTGCAGATGGTCTTGAAACCCAAAATTTGTTGTGGTCATCTCATATGAGATTTAATAACACTTTGGCTATATGAGATTCATTCTAATGATGTATTAATGAATTAACTTTTCTCTCCTATGGGTTTTTACAATGATTTTCATGTTGAGTGCAGGCTGAATCTAGCAAGGCAGCAGCTGGGTCCTCAATGTCTGATGCAGAGAGGATCAAGATGGACATTAAGAGCAAGATCCCTGAGAGTAAAATCACTTCAGTTTGGTTAGAGGTGACTGATACAAATGTCAGATCATGGGATTATGAAGAGTTTAAAGGAAGAATGGCTGCTGAGGATCTTCCTTTGGTGGCTAGAAGGATGATGGAATCAGGCTTGTCCGATGTTGTTGGTTTCCCTTCTGCAGTGCAGTGTTATGAGTTGGTCCTTGAGTGTGATAGGCACTATGATTAGGACACACAAATAATTATTGGTCCTCAGGGGAGGGTTGTGGAAAATCTCAACCTTGTCTCCATTTCCCAAACATTTGATATGCCAGACAGATCTCATGTGGTGGGATTCAACATGAAGGTAGCTCAGGAGTTCTACATTGAGCAGACTGTGAGGTCACAACAATTTATCAATTCTTGGCTGGAGAAGTGTAAATCTCACTATTCTAAATTACCCAAGGAGCTATTTAGGATAAAGTTCAAGAAGG
Organism: Sequoia sempervirens; assembly: GCA_007258455.2. Lineage (NCBI taxonomy): Eukaryota > Viridiplantae > Streptophyta > Pinopsida > Cupressales > Cupressaceae > Sequoia > Sequoia sempervirens. Next base: position 44,281,005 of record VDFB02379711.1, read on the forward strand.
AATAATATGATGCCATCACTTTTCTCAGCAAGGTGGTTGGATTGAAGAATGTTGGTACGTTTGAGAATTGGATGTGCCATGTGATTGTGAGGATGGAGCAAGAGAAGATTAATTACCATTGGGAGGGGGTCATTAGCGAAGTACTCCATGAACAGTTATCCAATGTGTTGTAGACCAAGACTTTCACAATGACTTCATATCTAGTCTATGCACTTGCAAGATTCCATCCCTACAAAGGATTGGATACAAATGAAATTTTCAAACAGGATATTATTTATGAAGTTTTCCCTTAGTTGCACTTGGAAGGTTGAAACTATAGGAGGGAAAATGATGCATTTACCATGTATATCACCAGAATGCTTCAAGGTGCGGAGCATGTGAGGATTTCAGACCAGGCTAAAGAAATCATCAAGAAATATGAGGCATGGTTTATTTAGTTCCCAACTTTCTCCTACATTTAGATTGATGGCTACCAGAGGGCTCCATATAGACTTCCAAGATACCCTACTAATCACATTCTACTATTGGAAGTCACTAGATAGATTTGTGACTTTGATTCCATTGTCAAAGGAGACAAGCATAAGACTGGATTTGGTGGAGACTTCCCCTTGAGGATTGGTGCTGGAGAGGTTTTTCCTTCCATTGGTTCCACCTAGGCTTCAAAGGAAGAAATGATTGCCCTTGGTCTATCTTTCCACTCCTAGAGGTCCAAGTTTGATATTATAGGAGAAGCTCAAAAGAAGGCCAACAAAGAGTATAGCCATAAGGTGAATTTGGAGGACTACTAGGCCAACTGCAGTGATGAATTTGAGGTTAGAAAGAAGAAATTCTCTCAGCTTCCAGTTGAGTCAGATCGATTGTACAATGTAAAGGTAGTTCTTGATCAATTGGAGGACGGTGGGAACTTGATCCAGGATCATGCTTATGAGGCCATAAAGGATAGACCAATTGGTGATGTGGATTGGTTAGAGGAGGAAAAGATAGAATTGAAACAACTAGTAGATCCAGTTCTCAAATTTACTAGGATGTGGCTAAAGCATAAGCTGTGGGAGTTGGAAAATAATGGTGTACAGTGCACCTATGCGCTAATGGGAGATTTGGATCCCCACTCCACCTCTAAAGAGTCTACCGAGAAGGATCCAAAGGGAAAGGGTAAGTTAGATTCTCCTCTCAAAATCAAGATAAAAGGTGTTCAAGAAATAGAGGCCCAGGGAGTAGAAAAATAGAGAAAGTTGAAGGCTAAGTAGAGGACAAGGACTAGGAAATCTGAGTAGAAAGGGACTGAAAATCAGGGTCCTGAGGTTGATGTGCCAGTGCCCAAGAGGAGAAGAATCATAAAATTTTCATGGAAGGCAAGCTCCGAAGTTAGGAGTTACCACACCAATGGTAAATATTGAAAATTCAGAGGAGAGGGCCAAGGTGTATGGAAGGAGGTCTAGGACTCCTTCTCCCAGGGACAATGTGCCTAAGGAAGATCTCCCTCCAGTGGTTTCTCATGAGGAAAAACATGATGATATGCCTTCCACTCATGGAGCTCAAGGCAAGCCTAATGAGTCAGAGGATGTTAAGGATCATTCGGATACTGAAGGGGAGGAATTTCATGAAGGTGATCTCCATAGTGTAGAGGTAGAAATTGAAAAGATAATGTAATCCCCTATGGTTGCATATGCAGATTCCCTAGTCAGAACTGAAGAAGTCCCTCCACAAGAAGAGGAAACAGTGAAGGTTCCCTCCCCTATACATGAAGATGAGCATGCCAAAGAAAGGGAAAGTAGGATGGATGAGACTCCTAATAAACAAAATTTGAGTGAGGAAGCACCTAAAGATCAACAGGAGGAGAAACAAAGTGAAGTACAATTGGAATCCACTATCCCTGGTTGGTTGGACAAAGAGATAAAGAGAAAATAGGTTGTTATGGAAGATAGTCCATCGAATTGGGATGCACTACTAGCCAAAATTGGAAAAGATAAAGGTAAGAAGGCTAGGATGATCTTGAAGATTGAAAGAGATGAGGCTCATGATAGGGTTGTTCACATTTCCACCCCTGCTCCAGATAAAAATAGAGATGATGTGGTTGGAAAGGATTACAATATTTAGACTTTCAATCTAGGACCTACATCAATCAAGCAGGACATCAAAGATTATGAGGGATCTAGTGCAATTATTGTGGGTAGATCGAGGAAAGAAGTGAAGAACAAGTAGGAGCTAAAGAAAGAAAATGAAAATCTCAGGAAATGCTTGGAAGACTTAATGAAACCACTGTAGTCCATTAACCCTTCTTCCTCTGCTATAAATCCTCTACCTCAAGATACCATCACCAAGCTTGAAAAGATGAAAGCTTCCGCTGTTGCCACTATGAATTGGCTGAAAGAGGTGAAAATAAAGGGTGATGAAGCTATTAAGGAGATTCTGTCAACTGGAAAGGATGCTATCATGGAAACTAATTGGTTGAAGGTGGTGTTGGCACAAGATAGGGGAGACATAGATCTCCTTCTATAGAAAACAAGAACTATCATGGAGTACACCCAGGATAGGTTGGTGAGTGATGGGATTCTTCCTTCCTCCAGAGCTGCCAAACCATGGGAGTGGTATGAGGCACTGCAGATTAGGCAGAAGGTGTTGAAGAAGATTTATAAACAAAGAAGGCAGATTGATGATACCCTAAGTGGTGTGTATAATGGCTCCATGGTCTTCTTTGATGACGGGAAGAAGGAAGATTGCTCCCAAATATTTGAACCTAGAACAGTTGAGAAATTGGTGGCAGGATGTTTACGCGCCACTTGATGATGGTTCTATTTCTAAGCACCAGTAGGATGATGCAACCACCTACGTTGCAGTTATTGATAAATATATGACATAGAAGGTGGATTGGGATAAGTCGGTCAAACGGTCAAGAGAAGAGATTGCATCCATTGAGAATTGACTTAGGGTTTTTCCTTTGCCACCAATAGCTGACTTCGATGGGACGCTTTTGAGAGTTCATGAAGGGCCGGATAAGAATAGAGACAAAGGGGAGGGAAATTAATGCCCAACTACTTGGGGATTTGTGATTCCCCATTATCATGCCCTGCATTGGTCCGAGCTGCATTGGGAATCCTGGGCCGACCTGGGTGTAGTTCATGCATTTAATGCATTCCTTTGTTCCATTTTGACTTTCTCTTGGCTGGTCGGTGGTGCCTGATTAATGCTGCAGGCTCTTGCTTGGACGACGAGTTTTCTGGGGGATTCTATATATTTGGCATTTTTCCTCATTTGTAATGGGTTAGATAGTTAGATATAGTTATATATAGAGAAAAATAGTTGGAAACAAGTAGAGAAAGTTAGCAAGTAGTTCTCAAGCAAATATTGTAACAGAAAAATGAAATTGTTGCTACAGTGGATAATTCGAATGCAAGTAATGACATTGTGATTTGGTGCCATACTTGTATTCTCTTCTCTTGCATGGTTCTTTTTATTTCATCTTTAAAATTTCTTTGAGGAGGTTAATATTCAGATTAGATTTGATTCAATAATGTTTGTGATTTGATACTTGAATGTTGCAGCAATCCTTCAGTCCATACTTTTCACAACCAACTGATTGTTAGTTGCTTTTTAAAGTTATCCTGGACTTCATATTTCATGTGCTTAGTTTGATTGTGAGGATTTGTTCATTTCAACTGCAATAGGGTTGTTGAATGAATGTTCATGATTTGAAAATCTTAACACCTCAGAAGATTGCACTATTTTTTATAAGATTGCAGATTTATCTGGGTCAAGTAGAAATCAGTTTTGAAGGATTGGTCCATTTTAGTTTTTGTCATTTGCATTGTTAATCTTAGGAGTAGTATTAGATTTATAAATCTCTTTGAAACCCTTACCTTTTGTTATTTATTTTTTTATTGGGTTAGATCTAGGGTTAAAGTATCATCTGATTGTTAGATCTGATAAAATTGATTCAGTATTTTGCTTGTAGTAAGGTCCCATTGTGATTACTAGCATTTTCACATTTTATCATTGAGTTGTTTATGCATTGTCAAGACTTGACATTAGAAACCTTGGGGTTATCTCTTGAGGCTTGCTGATAGAGATTTACCTTTCAAGAGAGATAGGATATTATATTATGTCTGAGTTGTTGCTGTGCAGAAAACACCATCAACAGATGTCAGTAAATTAGAAGATAATGAAGGAATACAATTTTTAAGGTTAGAAGCAATTGAGGCCTAAATATCAGTTTCCATTTCATGAAGGTGTATAGCATCAAGGTCATCCTTGATTGTAATTACTTTGTTATTAGAAATAAAATTTAGACAACAATCTAAAGAAAAAGTCACATCCCCCAAAGCGTGAATCCAATATCTTCCTAATAAAATGTTGTAACATAAAGGTCCCAAGATAACATGAACCAAGGTGTGTATAGTAATGGGTCCCAAAATCAAAGGCAAGATTATTTTACCTAGGGCTTATCAAACATAATTATCAAATCCATGAATGTGCAAAAATAATTAGTAAGAGAATAAGAAACAATTTTAATCTTAGGTAATAAGTTAATCCTACATGCATTGATAGCCAAATTGGTGTGAACAAAAACATGCATAATACCAATGTTATTAATGTTAACTATAATCATTAGAGGATCCACTTAGTTTTGTACTTCTGAAGGTGGGAGTTCCTATGGATAAAACATAATATTTGGTGAATTCACACAAATATGAGCCATTAACCTAGTGAATGAATGCAAGAGGATCTTTTGCAAAGCTTCTTGAAGCATACCTTGATAACCCAAAGCATACTTAAGCAAATCACATATTGAGATCTTGGAAAGAGTAACATAGAGTTTCTCAACAAGATCATAATCACTAGGTGCTTTAGCTGCAAGTTTAGGTGATGGAGGAAGAATTGGTTGAGAAGGTGGTAAAGAAGTAGGTTGATTCAAATTCTATTGAATACTTCTAGTGTTGTATGCATGAGCTACCTTATTTTAAGAAGAAGTTGTATAATTCAAGAATATCGTGTAATGGTCCAACAAATCACTTGTGAATGTGAACCCATAAATAGAATGAATTATTTTATGATATGGGCTAGCTAGAGTCACTTAAGTTATTGGGCTCTTAGGCCTTTAAGGAGCCACAAAGACTACAAATACATTCACAGATTCTTTGACTTGCGAAGATGAAGTAGATGGTTGTGATGAAGAAGTTTGTTTAGGAAATCTATGGATAGGAGAAGATGCCTCTAAGAAATAATCTAGGGCATCATCTAACATATTGAAATCTTCCTTAGAAAAAGCATTGTTGAAAGCATTAAAATTTTAAAGAAAAATATTTGACATGATTCGGCTTCATGTTGGATTCACCAAAATTTGAAGGAAGGGATTCCCTACTCTCAAGTCCCATGAAAAATAGGGTCTAAAGTGAACGAATGGCCCTTAGTCACCTCAATGTACAAAGCTCAAGTGTCACACTATCATTTAAGTCTTGCATTGGTGTCCTTCATCCAAAAACATATTAGAGTCTCTCATCCAAGTACGCCAATGCAAGACTTTGAGTCAGAGTCTTGCTTGGATGAGAGTCTATGATATGATTTTGGATGAAGGATGCAAATGCAAGACTTAGATGATAGTGTGACACACTGTCATCTCAAGGATGTACAAGCATCTCATATGGATAGAGAGTTAGAATTATAAAAATAAACTCACGAAGTTTACTAGCTACCCAAAATTCAAAGTCTAACTATTTTACTAAGTTGACAAAAAGATAAAATGAAAGGAAATGTAAACATGAAGAATAATTTATGAATCTAGATTAAATATATTGAAATGATGAAGGATATAAGATATCAACTCACAAAATATCCTATACTACAAAGCTTCCCACAAAGCTCCACACAAACAACTTGCACAAAAGGAGGACAAGGAAAAGTGTTGGGGCTATTTTAGGGCTAGCATGAGTCAAACCCTCATTTTGGTGTTTCTACCACCATGGAAAACTAGGTAGATAGAAAATAGACAAGATGTGTAATAAAATAGATAAGAGACATGATAAAGAAAAACCCCACTATGGAGGAGAATGCATATCACAAATAAAATAGATGAGACAAGATATATTATCAAATAAACAATACAAGATAATACAAAAAGAGAGTGTTACCAACAGTCTATGGATCCCTCTTGGATTGATAAATGAGAAATTCAATGATTGCAAGAGATCCTTGGTTGTTGATGAGATGTGAATCTAGGAGAGCTTCACTATAGAGAAGAGATGTAGATGAGAAGAGAGTGAGAACACAATTTTGAGAGACAAAAGGTAATAATGAATGAGAAGAAGTGAGAATGAATCATAATAGAAGTGAAAAGAAGATTTTTGTGAAGTTTCATGGGTGGGAGAGCCATTACACTCAATATTTTTCCATGATGATGTGTTTCATGGGAAAAGTTCATGAGATCCCCTTATTTAAACTCAAAAAGTTTGGGGACGCTAGTGTGCTATGTGGACATCCACACATCACCTAAGCACCCAACTCACAGCTTTACAAGAAATGAGGTGGAAGACTACTAATGATTCATCATTTTCCCTTATGAAGTTGAAATCATGAAATTTCAACTGATAAGGATCTTTCCATACATGTAGCCAAGTGCCATAAATACAACAAGCGAAATGTGTAAGTGTGAAATTTCCACATGGTGCAATTTTACAATGCTACAAGTACCTCAAAATCCTAAAATAAAATCTACTAGGTTAACTAGCCCCATTGAATGGTGCTCTCCTTCATTATATTAAGTATTATTATTTGATTATGTTGAACCATAAAATTATGAAGAAGCAATGTAGATATAAACTAGAAGGAAGTGGTAGAAAGGAATATGATGAAGGACACACCACCCAAAACCCACACAAATCACAACAATAGATACCAACACAAAATTTGTGAGACAAAAAATAACTCACTTTCAATTATTTTTAGAAATTAAATTATAGATTCAAAACTTACATGGTACAACCTCATGGGCCTGATTCATTACAACAAAATCAACTTTGAAAACAAAATATATTATTTGGAGCCACAATTTGCACTAATGGAGCCACCTTCTATAACCCCCACTTACCCCTTTTTATTTTACCCAATAATCGGCCTAGAATGTTCTAGAAAGTGTAACATTTCCTTTTGTTTTGGTGCTAAAATTCTTGCTCTTTGATTTCTTGCCTAGGAAGATATTTGAATGAAATTCACTTTTTAGTAGGGCAACTTCACAGGGGCATAAATTTTGATCTGAGTGCTGAATTTTCTATTATAACATATTGTTGGAAAGCTCTCAAAGAGATCTACAACACCAAACCCATAAGAGATGGATTTATCAACTTTTCAAGTTGTTTCAAGGCCTCTAAGGTTTTCATAGTTGAATTTGAAGCTGCATTGGAGAAATTTCCTGAGACAAAAACTTTAATATCTCCCAAATTGTGTAGGGTATTGAGACAATTCTTTCACAACTGGATTTTTTTTTCAGTTCTTCTCGTTGGGATAAATTTTTAGGTCCATACAAGCTCGTTTAAGCCAACTTACTAAAAATAGTAATTGATTATTTTTCACCTTTTCTAACTTCTGGCTATCTTACACCACTTAAGTGCTAGATCATGGAACTCAAAACAACTAGATAAATTAAGGAAAAATCATTTTTTTGGCTGATGCAAGATTTCCCTACACTGTTAGATGCTCCTGCATCAAACACACAAGGTAGTTTGAAAAGTGACCCTATCACATCTCATGAGTTATAGGAAATCAAGATGGTTAACCTCATCCTTAGACAACCATGATGAATATTCAATAGGACTTCCTCTCCACTTCACCAAGTGCTCTACATATTTCCTATTTTTTGTGCTTCTACCCACATGACTATCCAAAATTTCTTCTATCTCCTCCTTTTCTAAAGTAGGTGTTGGAATATTCCACTGTGCTATTATTTGTTCATCAATTCCTCCATGATATTTTGTTAAATTTGAAATGTTAAACAAAGGTGAAATATGAATTTCATTAGGAAACTCTACCTCATATGCATTTCCTGAATCATGCTTCTTCAGGATCTTGCATGATCCAAACTTCTTCATCTTTAACTTGTTGTATGTACCAATTGGAAACCTTTCCTTTCACAAATGAACCATGACTTCATCTTCTACTTGGAACTTCTTATACCTCTTTTTCTAATCTTCCTTAGCCTTATATTACGAGTTCATCTTATTGATATGTTTCTTCACCTCTTCATGCAAATTATTTAGGTGCTCAACAAAATATTCAACCTTAACACTACTCTTCTACCCCTTATCCATATTTCTCAGTTTATAATTAGTTCTTGGAATACTCCCATACATAATATAGAATGGTGATTTACCAGTTCTCCTATTGGTAAAACTATTGTAATAAAATTTTTCCTATGGTATAATAAAATCCCATCCCTTGGGCTTATCTCCTACTAAGCATATTAGTAGGTTACCCAAACTCCTATTCACCACCTCCATTTATCCCTTAGTCTATGGATGGTGTGCAAAAATAAACTTCAAATCTATCTTCAACTTCTCCCATAATGTCTTCTAGACATAACCAACAAATTTAGTATCTTTGTCTGAAACTATACTCTTTGGTAGACCATGTAGTCTCACCACCTCTCTGGAAAAAAACTCTACAATATGAACATCATCACTAGTTTTATGACATGGAATGAAATGTGCCATCTTTGAAAATCTATCCACCACCAAAAATATGGAGTCATGCCCTCTCTATGTCCTTGGCAAGCTAAAAACAAAATTCATGCTAATATCCTCCCATGGCCTCTCAGGTATAGGTAATAGTTGATACAATCCAATATTTTGACTTGTTCCTTTCACCATATGACATACTCTGCAACTTTGTACAAAATTTTTCACATCTTGTTGTAACTATGGCTAGTAATAATTCTCACTAACAAGAGTAATGGTCTTATCTCAATCAAAATGTCTAGCCAATCCTCCACTATGCTTCTCCTTGATTAGATTCTCTCTCATAGAACTCCTTGGAATGCACAATTGTCTTCCTCTAAAAAAACATCCCATCTTGGATTAAGAAATCCAAAAATCTTGTTCTATTTAATGTAGTAGGTTCCAAACAAGCCTTCTAAGCATCTGCAAAGCTTGGATTTTCAGGATACAAACTCTTGAGTTTATTGAACCCAACAACATCTATATTCATTTCTATTAACAAAATGTTCCTTCTACTCAAGGCATTTGCAAGTCTGTTTGACCTTCCACTCCTATGCTTCAAAACAAAAGTATAACTCTACAAAAAATCAACCCATTTTAAGTTCCTTTGATTTAACTTCCCTTAACTATTGAGATATTGCAAAGCTTGGTGATCAGTATATAAAACAAATTCTTTTGGAAACAAATAATGTCTCCATTTCTTTAAAGCCTGAACTATAGTGTAAAACTCCCGATCATAGAAAAAATATTTCTTCTTAGCATCATTTAACTTCTCACTAAATAGGCAATATGATTACCTTTTTGACTCAACAAAGATCTTATGGAATTGCCAATAGCATCACAATCTACCTGAAAGACCTTATTAAAATATAGAAGGGACAAAATAGGTTGCTCTTTAACTTTTTTCCTCAACATATCCAAACTTTGGCTGCTCCTATAGTTCACTTAAATTTTTTTCTATCCCCTCTCACTACTTTAGTTAGAGGTGCACAGATACTACTGAAATTCTTAATAAAATTTATATAAAAACTTTCTAGACCATGAAATGATATTACCTCTAAACACTCCTTGGGTTAGGCCATTCAATGATAGCTCTCACCTTCTCTAGATTTGTTTTAGGATCCTCTACTAAGACAACAAATCCGAAATACACCAACTTTCTCTTCACAAAACTACATTTCTTCAAATTAATCAACTTATCCTCCCTTAGCTTCTCAAAAACTCTTCAGATATGCATCAAGCGCTCCTCCAATGTCTTACTGAAAATCAAAATATCATCCAAAAAAATAATAACAAATTTTCCTAAATTTTTTTTCAATACCTCATTCATAAGCCACATAAATGTGCTCGGTGCATTGGTTAGCCCAAAAGGCATGAAACTAACCACTCATACAAGCCCTCCTTGGTTTTAAAGGTTGTCTTCCATTCATCTCCTTCTCGAATCTAGATTTGGTGATATCCAATCTTCAAATCTATCTTCGTGAAGTACTTATCTCTGCTCAAACAATCCATAATTTCATCCATTCTTGGGAAGAGAAATATATACTTGATGGTGATCTTGTTGATGGCTCTAGAATTTGTATACAATCACCATTCCCCATCCTTCTTTGGTAGTAGTACTGTAGGTACTACACATGGAATCAAACTCTCTTTGATAAATCCCTTCCACAACAACTCTTGCACTTGTATATTCAACTCTTCACTCTCTACTAGAGTCATATGATTAGCTTCTTTATTAACCAAACTGGCTCTAGGAATCAGATCCATCTAATGACTAATCTTTCTTACTAGAGGAAAACCTTTAGGTGTTTTATCAAAAACAATATCTTTAAACTCATTCAACATATATAAAAGCTCTACAAGTACCTCATTAGTATCCACTTTACCAACTCTAGACCTATCAATGAAAAACACATATATTGTCATGCCCCATACCTTCTAGGAACTTTTTTCCATCAACCAAAAAAATTATTGCATTATTGCATACCTTTTCCTTTACCTCTTTTAAGGGCTTCAAATTATGACAAAATCCATCCTTTGTCAAGGAATAGGTGTTGCCATTTCCATCATGTACTACTCATCGATCAAATTTCCACGATATACCTAACAATATATGACAAACATCCATAGGCATAGTATCACACAATACCTTATCATGGTAATTTCCAATCTTGAACTTTACAAGACATTGTTCATTTACCAAATCCTTATGGTCCTTCTCCAACCAAGCAATTCAGTATGGATTCAGATGCCTTCTTCTCTCCAACCACAACTTAGTAACCATCTCTTTTGAAACAAGGTTATCAATACTACCTCCATCAATAATAACATTTCAAACTTTACCTTCACACTTACATGTAGTGTGAAACAAATTCTTCCTTTGAGTTGGTTCTTTCTCCTCATTCACCAAGGCTCTTCTAGTAACAAGAACCTCTCCTCTTTTTGCATCCTCATAATGTGAAGACTCAACATCTTCATCTACATGTTCAACTCATGCATCAACCTTAGCTCTTCTATTTGTCCTTCCTTGATGTTGAGGGCACTCATAGTCTTTATTTCCTTCTTCTTCACATTGGTAAGAATATCTTCATTGGTAGACATTCTTACCATACCCAACTCTTCTTGAATACTCAGTTTTAACCCATTTATGTAATGAGAAAATTTCTCCTTACTGGCCTCAAAATGACCTGTTTTGGTCAAGACATGATAGAATTCTTCTATATACTCCTTGATGGATTTTCCCGCTTGTTTCAACCCTTGCATCTTCTTCAACAAATCTAGCTCATAATCCATATGAATGAACTGTCTTTTTAATTTGTCCACCATATGATCCCATCTTGTTATTTTCTCTTTTCCTCTTCAATTTATTTCTAGTTGTACCTCTTTCCATCAAATATTTGCATGACCCTTTAGCTTAGTCTTTGCAAATTTGACCCTCTCAGGATCTTCCATCTCCTCACACTCAAAGTATTCCTCCATATTGTTGATCCAATCAATCAACTCTTCAGGGTTAATATTTTTAGAAAATGTAGAAACATCAATTTTTAGCCTTTTCTGAATCTTACAGATGGCCTTAAATAATCTAACTTTCTCTAAATATCTTGTTTCTTGTTCTTCAAACTATTCTTTATTTTCAACTTCATCTTCATTTTCATCTCCTCTTCTTGGCTCAAATCCTCGATGCAGCTCCTCTTGCAATTCTTGAACTTGTCTTTGTAGGGCTCTAAAACCCTCTTTTAGTACAATAACATTCCTTCCACCACCACAGTATTTTAAGAGGAATTCTGATCACCTTTCTCATAAACCCACAACCACAAGTCCTTGTACAAACTAACTCACATTTGGTGATCTATTTTCACACTTAGGAAACCTACTTTGATACCACTTGATGAGGGACACACTACTTGAAACCCACACAAATCACAACAATAGATAGCAACACAGAAGTTGCGAGACAAAAAATAATTCACTTTCAATTATTTCTAGAAAAGGAAATTATAGATTCAAAAATTACATGCTACAACCTCATGGGCTTGATTCATTACAATAAAATCAACTCTAAAAACAAAATACATTATTCAAAGCCACAATCTGCACTAATGGAGCCACCTTCTATAACCCCCAATTATTCATTTTTATTTTACCCAATAACCATCCTAGAATTTTTTAGAAAGTGTAGCTTTCCCTTTTCTTTTGGTGCAAAAAGTCTCACCGTTTGATTTCTTACCTAGGAAGATACTTTAATGAAATTCACTTTTTAGTGGGGCAACTTCATAGGGCCATAACTTTTGATCCAGGTGTCTGATTTTTTATTATAACATATCGTTGGAAATCTCTCGAAAAGATCTACAATGTCGAAACCCATTAGAGATCTATTTGTTAACTTTTTGAGCTATTTTGGGGCCTCTAAAGTTTTCATATCTAAATTTGAAGATGCATTGGAGAAATTTCTCAAGACATAAACTTTAATATCTCCCAAACCATGCAAGGTATTAAGAAAATTATTTTCTTAATCAGAAATATTTTCTAGATATGCTCATTGGGGTAAATTTTCAAGTCCATACGATCTCATTTAGGTTGACTTACTAAAAATAGTAAGTGACCATTTTTCAAATTTTTTGACTTTTGGTTGTCATACACCCTTTAAGTGCCTTCATGGAACTAAAAACAATGAAAGAAATCAAGGAAAACTAATTTTTTGGGTGATGTAAGATTTCCCTACATCACTAGATGCTCCCACACTAGCATAAAAGAGGAGATTGACTCTTTGATACATAACCAGAATTGAGACTTGGTTGAGCCACCTACATGTAAAAGTGAATTTTAGAAAAAATGGGTTTACAAGGTGAAGGAAGAAGATGGAAGAAAGATGAGGTACAAAGAAAGAATTGTTGTAAAGGGTTTTGCATGGAAAAAATATATATATTTTGATGAAATAACTTCTCCTATTATTCAAATGACTTCAATTATAACTATTTTAAGTCTAGTTGTAGTAGAGTATTTACATCTTGAACAATTATATGTAAATAAAAAATTTCTCCATGGGTATTTGGAAGGAGATCTTAGTGTGTAGGTTGAAGAAGAATTTGTATGGAGTAAAGCAGGCTCCAAGGTAGTGGTATTTAAAAATTGGAAAGTTTATGATATAACAAGGTTATAGTATGTCATTATAACCCCTTTATTTATTTCAAAAGATTAGATCATGGGAGCTATATTAACTTGTTATTGTATGTAGATGTCATTCTTGTTACAAGGTATAAAATGTATGATATAAATGTACTCAAAAGGAAATTATAAAATTCATTTTCGATGGAGAATTTAAGTGTTGCAAAATACATCATCCATATGAGAATAATAAGAGACAAAAAAATCACAAATTAACATTGTCTCAAAGTGAGTACATGGAGGAGTTTTTAAAAAAATTTATATGCTAGATTCCAAACTAATTAGTACACCTTTTCCCAACCATTTCAATTCGACTAAGGATATATTACCAAAGGAATAGGAGGTGATAGACTATATGTCCAAGGTTCCATACTCCTTAATAGTTGGAATTTTGATGTATTCTATTGTGTGTACAAGAAAAAATATTTTAGATACATGAAAGTTGTGAGAAAATATACAAATATTCCAAGAAAATATCATTGGAACATAGTAAAGTGGATTCTTAGGTATTTGAGAGGTACTACTACCTAGGCATTATGTTTTGGAGGTTCCAAATATGCTCCATAGTGATGTGTTTATTTTTATCTAGTAGGTGATATATAGTAGGATGAACACCATAAGATATGTTTTTACTTTAGGTGGAACAATGGTAAGTCAAATTTATAGATTATAAAAGGTTATACTTTCAACAACAAAAGCAAAGTATATCATTTCTACAAAGGCTAGTAAAGAGATGATTTAGTTATGAATTTTTATGTAGGAGTTGGAAAATAAGGAGGATAGCCAAAGTGCCATTCATATTGCACAAAACTCAAATCTTCATTCTAAGACTAAAAATATACAACTTAGGTCACATTTCGTATGATCAATTTTGAAATATGGAATGTTGAAGTTGGAAAGATACACACTAGCCAAAATCCCATGGACATGTTGATAAAGATAGTAAATCATGAGACACAAATCTCTTGCTTAGTTTCATTTGGCCTTCAAGGTTAATGGTTAAGATGAGAAACTTGCGAAGTCCAAAGTTGAAGCCTAATCCAATGGGTGCAGTAGTGGTGGAGTTGTAATTAGTCTCCAAGTGGGAGATTATTGTTAGATCTTGATTATCTTCCTTGTGTTGCTATTATCAATCTCCAAGTGGTAGATTGTTCGTTATATAACTTGATATTATTGGCTCTTGAGATCATTTCAACAATAATAATAATGATCATTTGATATATAATTATTCATTATAAATTTGGACAATTTATCATTAGGTCACAAATCTAATAATAGAGATTATGTTAGTTTTTTCTTTCCCTATAAGGAAACCCCTTTTATAAGGGAATTGTATTATGGTTGCATATGATATTTTGTGAGGAGATAATGATAGATTAAAGATGAAGTTACAATAGATGTGATATAGGTTTTATCCCTTTGTATTATTGGAAAAAATAAAGGAAGGATTATTTGATTCTTCATGGATGTAGCCCATATTGGGTGAAGCATGCATATCTATGTCTTTATGCTTTTATGTTATCTTATATTTTTTTTCTTCATTCATTTTATTTTATGTTACTTTGTGATCCTATTCATAATAGAAGTTCCCATACAAGGAAATAGAGGTAGACATTGAAAATTCATTCTCAATAGTACTAATTTATGTAATATAGGTTTAATAATTGAGGAAATATATCCACACACCACTTGTAGAGATTGACCATATATTTTTTTGTCACTCTAGAAAATGGTTTTACAACTCAAGAAAACATAAAATCTATGGAAACATTCATAGATTGGGAAAAATAAGTTAGATATATAGAATAAATTTCTAAACTTATCAGAGAAATAAGGATGGATAAACACTATTCTTAATTAAATTCATGATGAATATATGTCTCTAGACAAGCCCTATTGGATTAAAAAGGAAACCATTTAGACCATAATTGGGTTAAATGTAGAGGGTGATGTACCTTCCAAGAAGGACATAAATCTTGAAAAATTAATTGATCCAACTAATGCCACATAACATAAGAGAATCTTGGATTCTACAAAAAAATATAAATCTTATGGTATGCCACCATGGGCATAGTGTATGAAATATACTATACAAATAAAAATGGGTCCATAACTACTACATCCATATATAAAATACACTATCCATATCTTGGTAAATGAGGGGGAATAAATGGATTTTTGTGAAGTCTTGTAACTATTGGAGAACATCCAATTCATAAAATAACACCCACTACCAATTTTTTTATAACACTCTCAACATTTTTCTATCATTTTACTCTATGAATACATTACTAGTACTTGTTGGAACTCATATAAACAAGTCCATTCAATATTTTAAATATGCTACATATTACACAATGATATATTAGGGATTTTGTATATTATTTCAAAAATAAATGAAAATTTGAGAAAAAATATCATATGATATGGTCTAGAAGTATACAAAAGATATTATGTTTCTTATTGATAAAAACTATACTTTTATGGAGGCAATAAATCCTAGGATTTCATGAATACCATAGCAACCATGTTAAGTAAGTGATAACCTAATAGATTAATATGCTATTACACTGTTGAAGTTACCCAAGGAACCACAAAACACAAAATTTCACTACATGTTAATCATTGACAACTTGAGTAAGTAAAAGGTAGAAGAGAACTTGGAGAAAACAAAGGGAAATTTACATGAAAAGTGGGGTATTAAAAGCACTGACCACTAGAGTAGGGAGATTCCACACCAAAAATAAAAATATTAGAAAGGTTGAATGTGAGATCCATATAATTCCAAATAAAATACCCAAATAACAAGAAGAGTGATGGGTTGTAAAGAAAATAAAAAGTAAGTTACCAACAACACCACCTAGGTCTTGTAACACAATATGAGACCAAAATACAAGAATCTATTAAATCTACAATCTAAGTTATTGTGGAGATGGGATGGAAGGAAGACAATAGGTTGAGAAATAAAACCAATCAATGTATCATATATAAATTTTGATAAAGTTGTATATGAAAAATAAACCCAAAAAGGGAAATAACCACTAAGAAAGAAGGAAAAAGAAAACAAGGTGCCATAACTATCACAAACACTAGAGAAGGAAGAAATTAAAAGAAGGAAATATTGTGGATGTTTCCATCCTAAATAATGCACTAAATAGGAAAGGAATGGTACATCAAATAATGAAAACGTCTATTCAAATATTCTTGAAAACCCAATCAATTATTGAAGAGATAATAATTAAAAATATTTTTGATTCCTCTTCCATCCTATTTAGTATAATGTATAACTTTTTAGAAAAAATTACCTCATCTTTTAGATGGAAAAGGGAGAAATAAATAGTGATTGAGGAGGGAATAATAAGATAAGAATTAGAAGAAGTAGTCTCAACCTTGTCTATTGAAAAAAATAGAGGTTACTATAGATGAATGAAAAACATCTTAGATACAAACAATGGATAAATATATTAATAACATAGAGTTGATAATCTAAGGACATTATTTAGCAAGAAATAATAACATTGATAAAATAAGCTTATGTGAAACTAATAGAGGAGGATACATTTTTTTAAATGAACAAGAAAACTAAGAGGGGGGTGAATCAATTGTATCAAATTAAAACATTAAAACCATCAATAGTAATCAAATCCACATGCATTCATTAAACCCTTAATCTGTTATAATGTTTGAACATGTAAAGAAAATAACAAAAAATGAAACAACCAAAACCATGCACAAAATAACACCAAAATTATGTGAAAGCCCCTAGAAGGTAAAAACCATGGTGAGGATTAGCTCACAGTATTATAAGTAATTGCAAAACTAGTAGAAAGAGGCTCACTACTAGAATAGGACATATTGTATAGAAAGGCTTATAGCCTAGACTCACTGCTAAAATAAAAAGAAGAAAATAAGATAAAATGTTACATAGAGAGAACAATCTTAATGCAAAAAAAATCTACTACAATATCTCCAACAACATTTGCATCCTTCAAGAGATCAAGATACCTCATCTCATTACATTCAACAATATTGTGTTATAGCTCACATGGAAATTCACATTTTTGCACTTAATTTTGCATCACATTACTCAAATATATTCCAAACCTTATCTCGCATCAATTCACCTTGAATTTATACCATCCGTAACTTGAAAAACATCTTCAAGTCAGCTAAAATCACCTTACACTTTACAAATTCAAAATAGGTTGGCACTAGACATTCCCATAGTGCATAGGAATAGAAAGTGGACCAAAAAAAACTTAATTGGGACACAAATCAACTCTAACAAACCATGCCACACTTCATCAATACTCAAACATATTTGAATGTAGTGTAAACATCGGGTTGGTCATTTCTCATGCAAACAACATTCAACTTTGAAATACACCCTTTCAAAAATCCAAAGACGACTGGTGAACCACATACCACACTTCATCATGATATAGAATATTTCTCTAACATCATGAAATCCATCAAACTCCTTTGCAACAACTCACACCTTCAAAATGTACATAACTTGTACATTCATATTACACTGTCAAACACTACAAATCTAAAATCCATAGTTTAGAGCACCAAACCATGAATCTTCTTGACATATGCAAGAGATAAACACCATCAACATACCTTTAGAATCACAAGACCTAAAGAACAACTATGGAGAAAAGCGGAGGAAAAAAATTTCTCCCAGACACATCTATAAGAAACATTGTAAAACTAATTCACACACTGGTGAACATAACTTCCCTTGAACATCAATCCAAAAGCCAAAATTTTTGATATAGAAACTCTAAACTCTTCTATCAAACATAAGAAAACCAACAAGTAGATCTTAAACATAGAAGAAAAGTGAAGCAAAATCAAAACACATCTGCAACACCCTATTTCCTTATTTTATCAATTTTCTCTATATGGACTCGACATCTAAACCATAAATAGAAGCTTATCAAAGAAACACAAGAGGTTAACATCAGAAACTTAACTGATGACAACATAATGCAAATAATTAAAGAAAAATATCTCTCAACAACCTCTCTCAACCACTATACAACTATCACCAATGACAACACAAGCTTGTTGACATCAATGAAAATACCTTCATACTTGCAACAATCTCCCCCTTTTTCATTGATGGCAACACAAGATGTGAAAAACCATCAAAGACAACATATAACTCTAAACATTCTTTTTTTCTCCCCATTGCACAACTAACTTAGTACACTCTCTACCCCTTTGATATTGCTCTCATTCTCCCTTTGTATAAACAAACTTTTTCACACATGACTTATCTCTCCCCCTTTGAAATCAATGCTAAAGGATAAAATATTTTTCATTGTCATCCCCCTTTCACATAGAACCAAGATACTTGCAAATGCTCTGAATACTCCCACTTAGGAGTACACACCAATCAACTCAACAACCTTTGCAAAATGAAAACTCCATACTACAAAAATGTCACTACCTACTCCCCTTGAGAGGTAGCTACCAATATCAATCCAGATAAGGAATGAATCCATAGATCCACTAGATTGATGCATCTCCATATGAATCTAGTTCAAAGAAGGAGGGGAAATAACCACTAACTTCTCTTAAATATACTCAAAAGTATCCTCAGGAAGAGCCTTAGTACATATTTCAGCAATCTAATCCTTTGTAGGTACATATTTAAGCTTCACTTCATTCTCCACAACCTTCTCTCTCAAAAAGTGATAACTAATTGGTGTATGTTTTTTTCTTGAATGCATCACTATAAATCTTTGAAATATTGATTGCACTTGTATTATCACAAAAGATAGAAATAGGCTCATCATACACCACTCTGATATCCTTCAATGTCTATCTCATACACAATACCTATGTACAACAAGATGTTGCAATATACCTAGCCTCTGTGGTAGATAAAGAAACAAAATCGTGTTTCTTACTAGGCCATGATACCAATCTGCATCCAAGAAAGAATGTACCACCACTTTTACTTTTCTTGTCATCCACATAACCAACCCAATCTGCATCTATGTAAGCAATCAATGTGATATTAGTATCCTTAGGATATCACAAGCCATAATCCAAAGTTCCTTTCAAACATCTAAATATCCTCTTCACTGCTACAACATGTGTTTCTTTAGTTTCTTCTTGAAATATAGCCACAAGACAAACTACATGGTAGTAGTTTGGTATAGTAGTCCAAAAATTATAGATCCATACTTGCTCTGATTAGCCTTAGGGGATTCATTAAATCCTTACTCAGTTTGTAACTAGTAACCATAGGAGCACATAACAGTTTGGATTCTTCCATTCCAAACTTCTTCAACATCTCTTTAACATTATTTTATTGTAAAATGAATATGCCTTTATCTATTTGATTGATTTGTAACCCAAAGAAGAAATTCATCTCCCCAAATATAGAAATCTCAAACTATTTCTGCATCTCTTCTGCAAACTTCCTATACATAACTTCATTTCCTCCAAAGATTATGTCATCAATATATACTACCACTATCAAGATTCAATCTTCCTCAACTTTAAAGTAGAGATTACTATTTGTGGTACCCTTATTGAATCCTTTCCATATCAAATATTTTTCCAACCATCCATACCAAGCTTTGGGAGCTTGATTCAATCCATACAATGCCTTCTTCAATCTATAGAATATATTAGGTTTATCCAACAACTAAAATCCTTCCAATTTCTCCCTATAAAATCCTTATGTGCTGCAAATGCCAAAAACATTCGGATTGCTTCCAT
>VDFB02379711.1:44301215-44447374 GCA_007258455.2 Sequoia sempervirens
CAAGAAATTTGATGGGGAAGATTATCTAAACACACTTCAATTTTAAAAGAAATATTTTCATTAAATTCATCATTCTAAATTTCATGCTATTTCATCAACAAAAGCAGTTTTCATTTTCATTTCATTTTCATCAACAAAGCGGTTTCATTTTCATTTCATCTTCATTTTCATTAACAAAAAATTCTCATTTTCCATTTCATCAACAAAAGCAATTTTCCTTTTCATTTTATTTCATCAAAAATATAGGTTTTGTTTTCATTTTCAAGAAAATGATCATTTTGATTTTCATTTGCAACAAAAGATTTTTCTTTTTTGTTTTCAACAAATTCTATAAAAGTTTCATTTCTTTGAATATAGTCAATGTCAACATCATTATATCCAGCTTCTTGTAAATCTTCTACAAACAAATTTACCATGTCACTAACATGTGGATTTGAAGACGTACCTGGATTTGTGTATATTGAAACATTCTCCATAGCATTCAAAGAGGGATTTGAAGACATAGTAGGACTTGTTTGTATAATCATATTCTTCTCCAAATTGACTCCTTGCAAATTAGCTTCATGTACAACTATGGTATCTTCAATGTTTTCATCTTCAATAGTTGTTGAATTGGTTGCTCCACCATCGTTCATTGATTTTATTCTCATTCTTCTTTCTCTTTGTCTTGTCTCTCTTTTTCTTTATTTGCTTCAACTTCTTGAGGAGTCAATGTCTTTCTTCTCTTATTACGAAATTTATCTCCCATAATTATAAAATTCTCAAGCACAGATGAATGTTAATAGTGAAATACTTCAAAATATTGAATCCAAATTGGAAGTTGAATACCTATTATGCCAAAATTATTCTTCTTGTGTTCCTCAAAACAAATAGAAAACTACCACAATTCCACTTTAAAAATTGTTCTCTTTATGCTTCCTTTGAAAAATTCAATCCATATTGCAAATTTCACTTCAAAAATGGTGTAGACGATGCTCCCTCTGATAAAATTAACAAAAAATCAAGTTGACCACCTGTAAATACAATAACATATGAAAAATAATTGATTTTCAGTGCTCTCGGCCGTACATGTCAAGTTGCAAAGTTGCAGAGTTGACAGTAATTGTCAATAGTGTTTTTAAATAATATAAAACGGGATCCTGTCTATAAAACGCGATCTCGTTTATAATAAAACGGGATCCCGATTACTAAACGGGATCCCGTTTACTAATAAACGGGATCCCGCTCCATAATCGGGATCCCGTTTATTAGAATTCACTCTGCGAGCCGTTGTAAGGGTAACGGGATCCCGTGTTATAAACGGGATCCCGTTACTTTTTCAACGGTCGAAAACAAAACGGGATCCTGATTATAACACGGGATCTCGTTTATTACTAAACGGGATCCCGTGTTATAATCGGGATCCCGTATTTTGAAATTTGAAATTGGTTTTGCATCGTGGGTGGGTTTTTTCCATGGTTTTAGGTTCGGGAATAGCTTTGGAAGTCTGAACCTAAGCCTTCAACCTGGTTTGACCTGCAAATTGAAAGCCCTAACAATGTCAAAGCAAAATATCAACTTTGGACATATGGCTGACGACCTTTTTTTGAAAATTTTCTGACAAAATGAAAACCCATTTTAGATCAAACAATGCAGATTCTAAATATATAATTTTTTTGCAATTGAATTATTTTTGCATTTTTCAATTAATTTCAAATAAAATTGGTCCATAAACTTTAAATATCGAGTTTTTACTATTTGAATAACTTTTGATCAACATAACATTTTGACAAATGGATTGCACGAGAGAAAACTTGACAATTATTTTCAATTTGAAAAAAAAAAATCAAAAATGATAAGTTTAGGTCATCTTATGCATGTCGTACATGACGATTTTTCAAAACAACAAATCTGCCTAATAAAAAATTAACAAAAAAAAAATATTCAATAAAAAATTACAAAAAAATATCAAGAGCAAGGTTCAATGAGTCATAAAACTTTTCCAAAAGGATTTAGAAAAATACGATAATTTAAGTCAAAATATGGATGTCGTACACGTGCATGGTATGGTACAAAAAAATGACTTTTAAACAGTGGTTTTTTGAAATGCCTATTGAAACTCAATTTGTACAATATGGGTATTGAAATAAATTACATATTTGTAAACTAGACTCTGAGCACTACATTTTATGATCAGTGAATTTTTTAAATATTTCATCTCTAAGTGCTTCAAATTTTAAGGTCAAATGTGTCAAATACTGAAAATCAGGGAAAACACTTCCACTTTTTGGCCAAAAAGTGGACTCAACTTCTTGCACACACCCTATTATTTATGAAGTTTTCCCTCAGTTGCACTTGGGAGGTTCAAACTATAGGAGGGAAAATGATGCATTTACCATGTATATCACCAGAATGCTTCAAGGTGCAGAGCATGTCAAGATTTTGGACTAGGCTAAAGAACTCATCAAGAAATATGGGGCATGGTTTATTTAGTTCCCAACTTTCTCCTACATTCAGATTGATGGTTGCTAGAGGGATCCATATAGACTTCAGGGATACCCTACCGATCACATTCTACTATTGGAAGTCACTAGATAGATTTGTGACTTTGATTCCATTGTCAAAAGAGACAAGCATAAGACTGGATTTGGTGGAGACTTCCCCTTGAGGATTGGTGCTGGAGAGGTTTTTCCTTCCATTGGTTCCGCCCAGGCTTTAGAGGAAGAAATGAGTGCCCTTGGTCTATCTTTCCACTCCAAGAGGACTAGGTTTGATATTACAGGAGAAGCTCAAAAGAAGGCCAGCAAAGAGTATAGCCATAAGTTGAATTTGGAGGACTACTGGGCCAACTGCAGTGATGAATTTGAGGTCAGAAAGAAGAAATTCTCTCAGCTTCCAGTTGAGTCAGTTCAATTGTACAATGTAAAGGTAGTTCCTGATCAATTAGAGGACAACAGAAATTTGATCTAGGATCATGCTTATGAGGCTATAAAGGATAGACCAATCAGTTATGTGGATTGGTTAGAGGAGGAAAATATAGAATTGAAACAACTAGTGGATCCAGTTCTCAAATTTACTAGGATGTGGCTAAAGCATAAGTTGTGGGAGATGGAAAATAATGGTGTACAGTGCACCCATGCGCTAATGGGAGATGTAGATCCCCACTCCACCTCTGAAGAGTCTACCGAGCAGGATCCAAAGGGAAAGGGTAAGTTAGATTCTCCTCTCAAAATCAAGATAAAAGGTGTTCAAGAAATAGAGGCCTAGGGAGCAGAAAAATAGAGAAAGCCGAAGGCTAAGCAGAGGACAAGGACTAGGAAGTCTGAGTAGAAAGGGACTGAAAATCAGGGTCCTAAGGTTGATGTGTTGGTTCCCAAGAGTAGAAGAATCATAAAATTGTCAGGGAAGGCAAGCTCCAAGGTTGGGAAGGAAGAAGTTGCCACACTAGTGGTAAATATTGAAAATTCAGAGGAGAGGGCCAAGGTGTATGCAAGGAGGTCTAGGACTCCTCCTAGGGACAATGTGCCTAAGGAAGATCTCCCTTCGGTGGTTTCTCATGAGGAACAACATGATGATGTGCCTGCTACTCATGGAGCTCAAGGCGAGCCTAGTGAGTCAGAGGATGTTGAGGATCATCTGGATACTGAAGGGGAGGAATTTCATGAAGGTGATCTCCATAGTGCAGAGGATAAAATTGAAAAGATAATGCAATCCCCTATGGTTGCATATGCAGATTCCATGATCAGAACTGAAGAAGTCTCTCCACAAGAAGAGGAAACAGTGAAGGTTCCCTCCCCTATACATGAAGATGAGCATGCCGAAGAAAAGGAAAGTAGGACATATGAGACTCCTGATAAATGAAATTTGAGTGAGGAAGCTCCTAAAGATTAGCAGGAGGAGAAACAAAGTGTGGTGCAATTGGAATCCACTATCCCTAGTTGGTTGGACAAAGAGATAAAGAGAAAATAGGTTTTTATGGAAGATAGTCCACCGAATTAGGATACACTACTAGCCAAAATTGGAAAAGACAAAGGTAAGAAGAAGGTTAGGGTGATCTCAAAGATTGAAAGAGATGAAGCTCATGATAGGGTTGTTCACATTGCCACCCCTACTCTAGATAAAAATAGAGATGATGTGGTTGGAAGGTATTACAATATTCAGACTTTCAATCTAGGACCTACATCAGTCAAGCAGGACATTAAAGATTATGAGGGATCTAGTGCAATTATTGTGGGTAGATTGAGGAAAGAAGTGAATAACAAGTAGGAGCTAAAGAAAGAAAATGAAAATCTCAGGAAATGCTTGGAAGGCTTAATGAAACCACTGTAGTCCATTAACCCTTCTTCCTCTGCTGTAAATCCTCTACCTCAAGAGACCATCACCGAGCTAGAAAAGATGAAAGCTTCCACTGTTGCCACTATGAATTGGCTGAAAGAGGTGAAAATAAAGGGTGATGAAGCTATTAAGGAGATTTTGTCAACTGGAAAGGATGCTATCATGGCAACTAATTGGTTGAAGGTGGTGTTGGCATAAGATAGGGGAGACACAGATCTCCTTCTGTAGAAAACAAGAACTATCATGGAGTACACCCGGGATAGATTGGTGAGTGATGGGATTCTTCCTTCCTCCAGAGTTTCCAAACCATGGGAGTGGTATGAGGCATTTCAAATTAGGCAGAAGGTGTTGAAGAATATTTATAAACAAAGAAGGCAGATTGATGATACCCTAAGTGGTGTGTATAATGGCTCCATGGCCTTCTTCGAAATTATGACAGGAGGAAGGAAGATTGCTCCCAAATATTTGAATCTAGAACAGTTGAAAAATTGGTGGTAGGATATTTACGCACTACTTGATGATGGTTCTATTTCTGAGCACCAATTGGATGATGTAGCCACCTACCTTGCAATTATTGATAAATATATGACATATAAGGTGGATTGGGATAAGTAGGTCAAATGGTCAAGAGAAGAGATTGCATCCTTTGAGAATTGACTTAGGGTTTTTCCTTTGCCACCAGTAGCTGACTTGGATGGGACGCTTTTGAGAGTTCATGAAGGGCCGAATCGGAATAGAGAGAAAGGGGAGGGCAGTTAATGCCCAACTACTTTAGGATTTTTGCTTCCTCGTTATTGCACCTTGCATTGGGAATCTCAAACTGACCTAGGTGTAGTTCATGCATTTAATGCATTCCTTCATTCCATTTTGACTTTCGCTTGGTTGGTCGGTGGTACCCGGTTAATGCTGCAGGCTCTTGCTTGGCAGACGGGTTTTCTGGGGGATTCTGGATATTTGGAATTTCGCCTCATTTGTAAGGGGTTAGATAGTTAGATATAGTTATATATAGAGAAATATAGTTGGAAGCAAGTAGAGCAAGTTAGCAAGTTGTTGTTCTCAAGCAAATATTGTAACAAAAAACTGGAATTGTTGCTATAGTGGATAATTTGAATGCAAGTAATGACATTGTGATTTGGTGCCATACTTGTATTCTCTTGTCTTGCATGGTTCTTGTTATTTCATCTTTAAAATTGCTTTGAGGAGGTTAATATTCAGATTAGATTTGATTCAATAATGTTTGTGATTTGATACTTGAATGTTGCAGCAGTCCTTCGGTCCATACTTTTTGCAACCAATTGATTGTTAGTTGTTTTGCAAAGTTATCCTAGACTTCATATTTCATGTGCTTAGTTTGATTATGAGGATTTGTTCATTTCAACTGCAATAGGGTTGTTGAATGAATGTTCATGATTTGAAAATCTTAACACCTTAGAAGATTGCACTATTTTTTGTAAGATTGCAGATTTATCTGGGTCAAGTAGAACTCAGTTTTGAAGGAATGGTCCATTTCAGTGTTTGTCATTTGCATTGTTAATCTTAGGAGTAGTATTAGATTTAGAAATCTCTTTGAAACACTTACCTTTTGTTATTTGTTTGATTATTGGGTTAGATCTAGGGTTGAAGTATCATCAGATTATTAGATCTGATAAAATTGATTTAGTATTTTGTTTTTAGTAAGGTCCCATTGTGATTACTAGCATTTTCACATTTTATCATTGAGTTGTTTATGCATTGTCAAGACCTGACATTAGAAACCTTGGGGTTATCTCTTGAGGCTTGTTGATAGAGATTTACCTTTCAAGAGAGATAGGATATTATATTCTGTTTGAGTTGTTGTGCAGAAAACACCATCAACAGGATTGGTGCTAGAAGGAGGTCTTGAATAAGCAAGTTGGATCGATTTTTGAATGCCATCTCTCCTGAGAGATTCAGAAGAACAAGATCCGCTCTAGGAGAGGAGGAATTTCACAAATTACCAGACCCTGCTAGGTCAAGAAGGACCAACAGAAGGGAAGAATCATCATCTCATCTGCCCCCCTCATCTCCATCATCCCCATCTTCATCAAGTTCATCTGAGTCTAAGGTCATTCCCAGTCACAACCTCAGCTAGTCATAAATCAGCCATTACCACCCCCATCTCCACCAATGGCTATCCTAACAACCAACCCATCTCCATTAAGTTTTTCCGTTTACAATATCATGCCCAAAAACCCCTAACACTTTTGTTCAAAATTCCATGTCAATGATCCAAATATCATCGCTGAGGAACATATCAGGATCTTTCAGACTAGCCTTAAGGATAGAGGGATAAACCATGAGGATGTAGCATGTAGACTCTTTCCTTATTCACTAGGGGAAGATGCATTTTATTGGTACAACCATTTACCTACTGGGTCTATCAAACATTGGACTGAGCTAGAGGCTGCCTTTTTGCAGAAGTTCTGAATCCCCATTAGTTCTAATGAGCTTTACCATTAGTTCACTAATGAGCTTTACCAAACTACAGACCCCTTATATTGTTGATGAACCCATTGCTCTAGAAGTTTATTATGAGGGACTTGATAGTTTGACAGCTACCTTTATGAAATGGAGTAATAACCTCCTTGAGAGTCTAGTTAATGCATATGCAGAGGCTATGAATGTTAGCACTAATCTAAGGAAAAATCTGTCTGGGCCTCTATCCTCATTGGGACCTGTTACTCACCTTGGACAAGTTCCAGCTCTCAACCAGGCTTTAGCGAGCCATACTCCAATCATGAATCAGGTACCTCAGTTGCCTCTGGTCCCTCACCCAAGACCTTCCGTAGGACAAGTTTCATCCATAATTAGTTACCCTCAAGAAAATGTGAGTCAACCTCTATATATCCAGCCTTAGGCTAGTTATCCTTTATACCTACAAAATTCTGAAGTCTTGAACCAGTCACTAAATGCCAATGCTATAGTAGGGTATTCCTAGAATAATGCAAATCAACCTCCATATAGTAATCTTGACAAGGAAAGACTAGATGAATTATCTAAACAAATAAAGAAGTTGAATATGGAGGTGACTTACTTGAGGAACCAGAATAGTCAGTTGCAAGCTGCTCAAAGAAATATGTAGTCCAATCAGAATAGAGAGAATCCACAAGGACAACACTTTGATAGAGGGCAACGTTAGGACCAAGGATACAACAACGATAGAGGATATAACAATGACAGAGGTTACAATAATGATAGGGGATTTAATAATGATAGAGGGTATAATAATGATAGAAGAGAGAACTATGATAAGGGGCAACCCTCAGGCCAGAACTTTGACAGAGGTTGTGGACAAGGGTTTGAGAGAAGGCAGCAATCATGACAAAACATAACTTGGAACACAAGGCCCAATAATGGAGGAGTTCCCACCCCATTGGATAAACTAGTTAGTCAATCTATCAATCAATCTTCCAAGCAACCAGTTAATCAAGAGAAGCCTCCTGGCAGTGTATATCTAGTTGAGGCTACTTTATCAGGGTGGTGTAGGCTCCACAAGACTAGTCAGCATTTTGAGTTAGACTATCAAGAATTCCAAATGGTGGCCTCAATCTTTTAGTATGAAGTGGAGAATAATGCAAGAGGCTAGGAAATAGTTCCATCTAACCCTTATGATTCACCAGTGTTGGTATTAAACCATGCTCCTTTTCTGCAAAGTGAGGAGAATGTACCTGAAGAAGAATTTGACTAGTTGAATGAAGAGGTAGACCAGGTATGCAATGGGGATGAAATGACACAGTTATTCGATGAGAGTCAAATGAATGATAATGGTCCTAGAGATGAAGAAGAGGCTTATGCCAAAGAGGAAGCTTACATTGAGGAAGTGCAGACCTTCTAGAGACCTGTCAAGAAGTATGACTTGAGGGAGTTACCACACAGGCACCCACAAGCAGGAGGTCCCTTTACTACTTGCATCCCACCAAATAATTTCAATACACCTCCAGAACCTAATGCTAGCAATAATCCATCATTGCCTCAGGTGTCCAAGCAATATCTATCTCAAGATCCAGGACATGTTGATGTACCAAAAGGGAGAAATGTTGATGCAAATAAGGAAAAGATGGTGGAATACGCGAGGGAGACTCCTACAGATTTAAATGAAGAACAATTGGCCACGTATTTTGCTGAAGAACTCCAAAAAATGAAGGTAAATCTATCTGCATTCGAGTTACTGAGAGTTCCATCCATTAGGAATCCAGTCTTAGGATCTTATAATGCAAACTCCATGTCACAAGATAAACTAGCTAGCAAGAGTGTCAATAGAGTATTTGGCTCTCAGTCAGTAGGAAGACAAAATCAGATTTATGATCAAGTCCATAGGCCCTCTGGAGATACTGGGAAAGAGAAGGACAAATCTCAAGTTGTTCAAGTAGATACTCCCTTAACTCTATTTCAAGGGAAGACAGACACACCTCCCTTCTTGATTTTTGTTTGAATATTCGGTAAGAATCTGCATAATTGTCTACTGGATTCTAGTGCTTCAACCAATGTTATACTTTTTGGTGTATGTTGAGCTATGGGAATTACTCCTACTAAATCATAGAAGAAAGTCACACAATTAGATAGGACTGAAGTCAATGTTGTAGGAGAGTTAAATATGATTCATATGCAGATTGCTTATGATCCTAGGATCTAGTAGGTTATCAATATACAAGTGGCTGACATCCCTGATGCTTATGGCCTAATCTTGGGAAGAGACTTTACCAGGGCTTTAAATGGATATGTGTTGATTGGTCATTCCCATGTGTGGCTCCCCTAGAAGGGAGTGCCAAACCAGATTAGAATTGAAAGAGAACCTAGAATGAAGTACATAATTACATAATATCAAAAAATCACCGCTGAAATTCTAGTATCGGAAGTAAGCATGGGTAACTATATGCTTGTTGCTCCTCTTGAGGAGCCAGACATGGAGGAAGTTCTTATGTTCCACACATCACCTATTGACTTTATAGTATAATCCAGTGGTACTGAAGTCCTGATCGAACCAGCTGAAGAGGATAGTGGTCTAGAAGATAGTTAGCTTGGTTTGCTGGATAATTTTCAAGAGTTCATTCAGAAGTGCATTGAAGATCAAGTTCAGCTGGGGAAGGGAATGAACTTTGGATAGCTACTCTTGCCCAATTGGTGCAGGATGCATAATGCTTCTCATTCAAAATTGGGTTGTCGCTTATGCCAGGCTGTAGTGGAACAAATATAGAAACGTATCAACCCCACTCCTGTAGTCAAAAGCGGTATCCTGAATGTTCAAGAAAATCCCAAAAGGAAAAGAGTAGTGCCTTCTAAAGAGCCATCCAATAGTAACAGTGCAAGTGAACAAGCAAGGAACTCTGCAGTTGCTGGTTTTTAGAATTTGAGATTTGATGGGTCCAAATCAAAGAATGGAGCTAGGGTAGGTTTCAAGCTAATTAGTCCAAGAGGTAAGACATTTTTTTGCTGCTCATACACTTCAATTTCACTGTACGAATAAAGTAGCTGAATATGAAGCCCTGGTGCATGGACTGTTATTGGCATTGAAGAAGAAGGTTAAGATCTTGCAATTTTTTGGAGACTTTGAGTTAATAGTCAAGCAAGTCAGGAGACAATACTCTTGTCATGATAGGAGAATGACTAACTATAGACATAGAGTGTGGGACCTCATTGAAGGATTTGATGCCTTCAACATTTAGTTGATTCCATGAAATAAGAACCAAATAGTTGATTCTCTTAGGTGGCAAGTACCTTTCAGACTCTCTCTTTTAGGACTAAAGAATTTTACTGTGGAGCTAATCCCAATACCATTAGTATCCGATAACATCACCAACTTCTAGGTATTTGAAGATGACAAGCATATCTTAGACTTTATTACTAGTACTAATGTCTTCGCTTCTCAAATTATTGACGAAACTAAACTTCAAGAAGCTGAGATGGACTTGGAAGGGGTGATTAATCTAAAGACCAACACAATTCCTAGGGGAATGGTGCAACTAGAAAGGATCTTTGATTTGGACAATATCAGAGATCAGGAACAGGATACCTAGAAAGAATCTATTAGTGGACAGTGACAAATATAATGTAGGATCTCAGGAGGATGTCAAAAATATTTTCATTGGCAAAGTGTGCACTCTAGAAGAAAGACAGAATTATTGATGCATTACATAGATATCGAGATGCGATAGCCTAGAGTTATGAAGACTTAAAAACTTATGATACATCAATCATAACCCATACTATTCCTCTCAATTCAGGAGTAAAGCCTTTCAGACAGAGGCAAAGGCCCATCAATGCTTTGCTAGAACCCATAATACAAAAGGAAGTGCAAAAACTATTGTCTACAAGGATAATATTCCCAGTCAGACACTCTACTTGGGTTGCAAACCTAGTTCAAGTACAAAATAAAAATGGTGAAATTAGACTGTGTGTAGATTTCAGGAACCTAAACAGAGCATCAGAAAAAGATAATTATCCAGTACCCTCACTAGATGAAGTGCTCCAAATTGTCAATGGATTTCAGATGATGTCTTTCCTAGATGGTTATTTAGGGTATAACCAAGTTATGGTGCAGTATGAAGATAGGCACAAGACTACCTTCACCACCAAGTGGGGCACTTTCGCCTATAGAAGGATGCCTTTTGGCTTAATTAATGCTGGAGCCACATTCCAAAGAGTGATCGACATTGCCTTTAAAGACATAATTGGTAAGTGCATAATCATTTATATGGATGATCTAACTTTATTTTCTGAGAAGAGAGGTGATCACATCTTAGATTTATGTAAAGTTTTTCAGAAATGTAGAGTTTGGAATATCACTCAATCCAAAGAAATGCATCTTTGGAGTAGCAGAAGGTAAATTACTAGGACATATTCTCTCTAAGAAGGGAATTTCCATCGATCCAGAACACATAGAAGCCATTCTTAAGATTCCACCACCTGCTAGTAAAAAAGAAATGAAATCATTCTTCAGCAAGATCAACTTCGTGAGGAAGTTCATCACTAGGTTCTTAGAGATAGTTAAGCCACTGAATGCAATGTTGAAGTAGGAGGCCAAAGTTGAATGGAATGCAGAAGCAAAAGAAGCATTTGAAGAGATAAAGAGGGCTATTGCTGAAGCTCCTATTTTGGTAAGTCCAGACTATGCTAAGCCATTCTATATATATTCGTTTGCCCCTGATCATTCCTGCATTGCTATGTTAACTCAAAAGTTAGATCAAGGAAACGAGCATCCCATAGCATTCATGAGTGTGCCATTGAAGGATGTAGAGTTGAGATACCCAAGTGTGGAAAAGAAAGCTTATGCCTTAGTCAGGGCTGTAAAGAAATTTAGGCATTATATCCTCAGAAACAAAATCTTCGCAATAGTTCCTGATTCACTGGTTAAGCTGTTATTGATGCAGAATGAGTTGGGGGAACATAGAGCCAAGTGGGTAACTATGTTACAAGAGTATGATAGGGAAATTCAACCCATGAAATTAGTAAGAGGGCAAGGACTCACACAGACAATGGCAGAGACAAACCCTGACCTTACCACTCAGAGTTATAATTTAGAGGATGTTTCTCTTGGAGAGTGGTATGATGATATTGTTCATTATCTCCTGACCCAGAGATGCCTTGATAATCTCAATTCAGTACAAAGAAGGGAATTGCACTTAAAAAGTGACAATTTCATGTTGAAAGGAGTTGTCCTGTATAAAAAAAATCATGAGGGTGTTTATTTGAGATGCCTAGGAAAGGAAGAATCTGCAAGAGTGATGTTGGAGTTTCATGACAAATATGGTACGGGCCATGGATCAACACCTTGTACAGTGAACCAAATCCTGAGAGTTGGTTACTATTGGCCTACATTATTCAAAGACACCCACAGTGATGTCAGAACTTGTCATGTGTGTCAGACTACCACCACCAAAGAGAAGTATTCCGCACTTCCACTCCAACCAGTATTCGAGGTAAAACCCTTTGCACAGTGGGGAATGGACTTCATAGGTCCAATCAATCCACCTTCCTCCGCAAGACACAAGTATATCCTTACCATTACTCATTATTTTACATGATGGACCAAAGCTCTCTCATGCAAGCAATGCACTTCCGAAATAGTAATTAACTTCATCGAATCAGGTATTCTTAACCATTTTGGATGCCTCATGTCTCTAGTTTGTGATAATGGCCCTGCATTTTCATCTTTGAAGTTATCTAACTGGGCTTTTGACCATGGGATTATAATTAAATTTGCATCCAACTATTACCCTTAGGGTAATGGGTTAGCTGAGTCATCCAACAAAAATTTCCTAACTGTTATTCACAAATTGTTAGAAAGAAACCCGAAAGATTGGCATACCCAGCTTAGGTTTTCTCTATGGGCAAATCACACCATACATAAGACCTCCATAGGAATATCACCCTACCACCTAGTTTATGGATTAGAGCCTATGTTTCCCATTCAGTTAAAGATCCCCACCTTGTAGCTCATTAATGAATATTATGATGAGGGAGATAAACGTGAAGCTAGACTTGCTGAATTATTACACCTAGAGGAAAAGAGAGACAAAGCCCTGAAAAACTTTGCTAAACATCAAGGGGTTGTCAAGAGATGGTTTGATAGATGAGCCAAGGTTAAAGCTTTTAGGATTTTTGACCTGGCTCTTTACTGGGATAAAGCCCATGACCGTAAGGGAGAGCATGAAAAATTTGATAAACTTTGGCTTAGCCCTTACCAGATCTCAGAAATTCTAGGAGATAATGCTTTTCATTTGAAAACTCTCACTATAGAGGATATCCCACTACCTATCAATGGGTAGTATCTAAAGCATTATTTCCAGTCTTGAGCTATTTTCAGCTCTTGTCTTGTATATAGTTAGATTAGGTTTCCCTTTCTGCTTGGCTTTTATTTGTTTTGGTTTGCGTGGGTTTGCTTTTGGTTTGTTTTGTTTTTTTTGCTCTGCTCTTGCTTTGGGGGCTTTCTCTATTTTTGCCTAGATGTGTTGCACCTAGGTGTCTTTCTTTGGAATTGTTCTAAGTATTTCCTTGGTGGACTTTAATCTTACATCTTGAAAGGATGGTTGAAATCTTTACTATTGCCAATAGTCTTAATGTTAGATTTATAGAAGATTGATCATTGACTTTGATTTGAATTCGAAGTACTCTAAAATCTCATATCTCTCATACATCTTAAGAATCCTAATGTTACTACAGGAATCCTTGTGAAGTTTTGTCAAGTGAAAAAATATTATTTCTGCTTCAGCACCACTATGGTTCTCAACCCTGAGTGTGAACTTCATTGTTCACAGGTTGAAATTAAAGTGACATATAAAGAATATCAAAAGAAAGAAAAATGAAATATTGAATATCAAAAGAATAAATTCAACTTATCAGGGGTACCTGAATATCTCTACCAGGGATATGGACGCTTGGATGGAAATAGAGCTATGTTCAGGAGAGTCACAGTGATAACCTCGTTGGGGATATGGACGCCTGACTGGTAGCGGGGCCCTATCCAGGTTGCTTTTGAAGTTAGAATCCTTATGTAGCTTGACTTGACTAAATTTGGTTTTTGTAGTAACTTAAGGAGGGAAATGAACTCATGTGCACACACTTGGATTTTTAGTTTATGGAAGGTTTGGTCTATCCTTTTGTTCTAATTCTTTAAATCTTTGCATTCTAACTCATTCGTTTGATGGTGAGATTGAAACTAGATATTCTGGGTTCTTGATTCCTATTCATCATCAAATGCTCTAGAGCATTTTCCCAGCAGAAGTAGGATGTTGTTGTGCAATTTTCGCACACACGCCCCACTAAAGGAAGGGACCCTCTTTTGCTCCGGTTTTGGTTTCTTGGCCCTTTCTTTTTGAGGTTTTGTCTTATTTAGGCATGTACTTAAATGTTTATTTTTGATTGCCTAAGTGTTTCCCCAAGTTATTTATTGAAAATCCTAAGTTCTGGATAAAGTTTGGGTTTTTACCCTGATTCGAGATTGTCCACCCTGGTCGGATTTTCCCAGATCCTACTTGGACTCTGGCTGGATCCTGTTGTTCAGGGATTTTTTAGTATTTGCAGATTTCCACATGGGCTAGATTTTCTAGGATTTTATCCTATCATCGACTTTCCGAGTTTTCAAACTATCCTATCGATTGCATTAATGGCTTCAAGCATGCTTTGAAGGATGTATTTAACTTGATTTTTGGGATCTTTGTGCCATCATGCTTACTATTTGTCATCATTTGAGCTGGGTATTTGTTCTTGAGGAATGCTTTCTTGCAATTGATTGACTCTGATTTGGGACATTTGGTTGCGAATTGTGGATTTGAGTGACAGTTTCTTGTGCATTCCTGCATTTGTTCTTTGTGGATGCCATTGGGCTTCACATTTGCTGCTTCTGAGATTGATTCCTACATCACAATGGTATGTTTTTATTCCCTACCTTTGATTGAGAATTATGAATGGCATGTTGATGTTATGAGAGCCTATGGGATTCAAATTCCTACGTATTTGGTCATTTCATGCTAGGGTTGTTCAGTACTGCGTTATTTGTCATCTTCTAGGTGAGTTTTGAGCTCATTTGTCTATCTGCATTTTGATGAATCTTGCCTGAGAGTAATTAGTAAGCCCTAGTAATGACTTAGCAGTTGAAACAACTAAATTTTGAGCTTTCCTATGCGCTAAGTGTGGATGAATAGGGTTTCAAACTGAGGGCAATGTCGTTTCAAGTTATTTTGACTTAAAATGGGCCTAAAATGCAAAGAAAATCTATGAAAGGTCCATCCTTGACTGGTCTTGAGTTACATTTTGAAATTCATGATTGATTTGGTGTTTAGGTAAAATTGTGACTCTTCGTCCCTTCCAGATTTTCTTCACTGTGACCCTTCATAGTCAGAGAGATGTCATATCAATCACCCTATATTTCACCAAGAAGCCTTCCTAAATTTGTATTTGATTGTCGAGATCTCGCCCCGAAAGAAGGTCTCTCGTTGAAATGCATTTCCTTATACCCCGTCGGCAAGACAAGCCCTAGTCGGCAAGAGGTCATAGTGGGCTCCATTGGTTATACTGATATTCATTTGCTTCGCTGAGACATCCATCCTTCGGTGAGACCTTTCGGCGAGCTCACAACTCTTGCTGAGACATTCGCTTTTGGCGAGACTACCTGCGGTCGCCAAGACCTCATGGTGATGCCTTCCTTCTGTGGTAAGCTCGAATCTTCTTTCAGGAGACCACATGTTGTCGGCAAGAGGTTATACTAATGGGAATTTACATCTGCGAAACATTACGCAGTCGAAAAGACCTCTAGATGAATTCAAAACCTATTGCTAGTTGACAAGACACCACAACTTCATTGAGACCTCATATCGAAAAACTTTAGCCTAGACGAAGTGTTTGCTTGGACCCTGAAAGTCAGTGAGACAAGAGGATTTGCTAGGACCTTACCTCGACTACCCTTTTATCATATCGGTATATTTTCTATATCGTCGGTCAGTGAGACGTTACACCTAAACCACCAGGTCTAGTCGAAACCTCTTCCGATGACATCATTCAGCGTGACCTCCCGGAAGTCGCTAGGACTTCTTAGCGAGATGACTAACTCTTTCGAAAACCTTCGTTCCTGGAATCTACATTGGTTCAGAGTTCTGCCTTATCCACAGATTTTTGTTGGGTCTAGATTTCTCTGAAATCCAGTGTCTCTTTGATTTCCTGAAATTGCTTTCTGGCTCATTCTTCACAGAAATCCGTCCCTCACGGATTTTCCCAAAATCTGATGAAATGTAAAGTAACGTGAGATAATTGGATTTCCTTATGATTTGTGATGCATTTAATGATTATTTCATGTCATATTTGGATTTCCCATGTAATATTTTGATTGATCATGGTCAGGTTTAATGGTTAAGTAGGTGTTTTCTGGTTATTCTGTTGGAATCTGATTGGTCTGGAATTTTCCGAAATTCCTCTCTGGCTCAGATTCTGCAGATGGTCTTGAAACCCAAAATTTGTTGTGGTCATCTCATATGAGATTTAATAACACTCTAGCTATATGAGATTCATTCGAACGATGTATTAATGAATTAACTTTGCTCTCCTATGGGTTTTTACTATGATTTTGATGTTGAGTGCAGGCTGAATCTAGCAAGGCAGCAGTTGGGTCCTCAATGTCTGATGCAGAGAGGATCAAGATGGACATTAAGAGCAAGATCCCTGAGAGTAAAATCACTTCAGTTTGGTCAGAGGTGACTGATACAAATGTCGGATCATGGGATTATGAAGAGTTTAAAGGAAGAATGGCTGCTGAGGATCTTCCTTTGGTGGCTAGAAGGATGATGGAATCAGGCTTGTCCCATGTTGTTGGTTTCCCTTCTGCGGTGCAGTGTTATGAGTTGGTCCTTGAGTGTGATAGGCACTATGATCAGGACACACAAAGAATTATTGGTCCTCAGGGGAGGGTTGTGGAAAATCTCAACCCTGTCTCCATTGCCCAAACATTTGATATGCCAGACAGATCTCATGTGGTGGGATTCAACATGAAGGTAGCTCAGGAGTTCTACATTGAGCAGACTGTGAGGTCACAACAATTTATCAATTCTTGGCTGGAGAAGTGTAAATCTCACTATTCTAAATTACCCAAGGAGCTATTTAGGATAAAGTTCAAGAAGGAATAATATGATGCCATCACTTTTCTCAGCAAGGTGGTTGGATTGAAGAATGTTGGTACATTTGAGAATTGGATGTGCCATGTGATTGTGAGGATGGAGCAAGAGAAGATTAATTACCATTGCGCGGGGGTCATTAGTGGAGTACTCCATGAACAGTTATCCAATGTGTTGTAGACCAAGACTTTCACAATGACTTCATATCTAGTCTATGCACTTGCAAGATTCCATCCCTACAAAGGATTGGATACAAATGAAATTTTCAAACAGGATATTATTTATGAAGTTTTCCCTTAGTTGCACTTGGAAGGTTGAAACTATAGGAGGGAAAATGATGCATTTACCATGTATATCACCAGAATGCTTCAAGGTGCGGAGCATGTGAGGATTTCAGACCAGGCTAAAGAACTCATCAAGAAATATGAGGCATGGTTTATTCAGTTCCCAACTTTCTCCTACATTTAGATTGATGGCTGCCAGAGGGCTCCATATAGACTTCCAAGATACCCTACCAATCACATTCTACTATTGGAAGTCACTAGACAGATTTGTGACTTTGATTCCATTGTCAAAGGAGACAAGCATAAGACTGGATTTGGTGGAGACTTCCCCTTGAGGATTGGTGCTGGAGAGGTTTTTCCTTCCATTGGTTCCGCCTAGGCTTCAAAGGAAGAAATGATTGCCCTTGGTCTATCTTTCCACTCCTAGAGGTCCAAGTTTGATATTACAGGAGAAGCTCAAAAGAAGGCCAACAAAGAGTATAGCCATAAGGTGAATTTGGAGGACTACTAGGCCAACTGCAGCGATGAATTTGAGGTTAGAAAGAAGAAATTCTCTCAGCTTCCAGTTGAGTCAAATCGATTGTACAATGTAAAGGTAGTTCTTGATCAATTGGAGGACGGTGGGAACTTGATCCAGGATCATGCTTATGAGGCCATAAAGGATAGACCAATTGGTGATGTGGATTGGTTAGAGGAGGAAAAGATAGAATTGAAACAACTAGTAGATCCAGTTCTCAAATTTACTAGGATGTGGCTAAAGCATAAGCTGTGGGAGCTGGAAAATAATGGTGTACAGTGCACCTATGCGCTAATGGGAGATTTGGATCCCCACTCCACCTCTAAAGAGTCTACCGAGTAGGATCCAAAGGGAAAGGGTAAGTTAGATTCTCCTCTCAAAATCAAGATAAAAGGTGTTCAAGAAATAGAGGCCCAGGGAGCAGAAAAATAGAGAAAGCTGAAGGCTAAGTAGAGAACAAGGACTTGGAAATCTGAGCAGAAAGGGACTGAAAATCAGGGTCCTGAGGTTGATGTGCTAGTACCCAAGAGGAGAAGAATCATAAAATTTTCAGGGAAGGCAAGCTCCGAAGTTAGGAGTTGCCACACCAGTGGTAAATATTGAAAATTCAGAGGAGAGGGCCAAGGTGTATGGAAGGAGGTCTAGGACTCCTTCTCCCAGGGACAATGTGCCTAAGGAAGATCTCCCTCCAGTGGTTTCTCATGAGGAAAAACATGATGATATGCCTTCCACTCATGGAGCTCAAGGCAAGCCTAATGAGTCAGAGGATGTTAAGGATCATTCGGATACTGAAGGGGAGGAATTTCATGAAGGTGATCTCCATAGTGCAGAGGTAGAAATTGAAAAGATAATGTAATCCCCTATGGTTGCATATGCAGATTCCCTAGTCAGAACTGAAGAAGTCCCTCCACAAGAAGAGGAAACAGTGAAGGTTCCCTCCCCTATACATGAAGATGAGCATGCCAAAGAAAGGGAAAGTAGGATGGATGAGACTCCTAATAAACAAAATTTGAGTGAGGAAGCACCTAAAGATCAACAGGAGGAGAAACAAAGTGAAGTACAATTGGAATCCACTATCCCTGGTTGGTTGGACAAAGAGATAAAGAGAAAATAGGTTGTTATGGAAGATAGTCCATCGAATTGGGATGCACTACTAGCCAAAATTGGAAAAGATAAAGGTAAGAAGGCTAGGATGATCTTGAAGATTGAAAGAGATGAGGCTCATGATAGGGTTGTTCACATTTCCACCCCTGCTCCAGATAAAAATAGAGATGATGTGGTTGGAAAGGATTACAATATTCAGACTTTCAATCTAGGACCTACATCAATCAAGCAGGACATCGAAGATTATGAGGGATCTAGTGCAATTATTGTGGGTAGATCGAGGAAAGAAGTGAAGAACAAGTAGGAGCTAAAGAAAGAAAATGAAAATCTCAGGAAATGCTTGGAAGACTTAATGAAACCACTGTAGTCCATTAACCCTTCTTCCTCTGCTGTAAATCCTCTACCTCAAGAGACCATCACCGAGCTAGAAAAGATGAAAGCTTCCGCTGTTGCCACTATGAATTGGCTGAAAGAGGTGAAAATAAAGGGTGATGAAGCTATTAAGGAGATTCTGTCAACTGGAAAGGATGCTATCATGGAAACTAATTGGTTGAAGGTGGTGTTGGCACAAGATAGGGGAGACACGGATCTCCTTCTGTAGAAAACAAGAACTATCATGGAGTACACCCAGGATAGGTTGGTGAGTGATGGGATTCTTCCTTCCTCCAGAGCTGCCAAACCATGGGAGTGGTATGAGGCACTGCAGATTAGGCAGAAGGTGTTGAAGAAGATTTATAAACAAAGAAGGCAGATTGATGATACCCTAAGTGGTGTGTATAATGGCTCCATGGTCTTCTTTGATGACGGGAAGAAGGAAGATTGCTCCCAAATATTTGAACCTAGAACAGTTGAGAAATTGGTGGCAGGATGTTTACGCGCCACTTGATGATGGTTCTATTTCTAAGCACCAGTAGGATGATGCAACCACCTACCTTGCAGTTATTGATAAATATATGACATAGAAGGTGGATTGGGATAAGTCGGTCAAACGGTCAAGAGAAGAGATTGCATCCATTGAGAATTGACTTAGGGTTTTTCCTTTGCCACCAGTAGCTGACTTGGATGGGACGCTTTTGAGAGTTCATGAAGGGCCGGATAAGAATAGAGACAAAGGGGAGGGAAATTAATGCCCAACTACTTGGGGATTTGTGATTCCCCATTATCATGCCCTGCATTGGTCCTGAGCTGCATTGGGAATCCTGGGCCGACCTGGGTGTAGTTCATGCATTTAATGCATTCCTTTGTTCCATTTTGACTTTCTCTTGGCTGGTCGGTGGTGCCCGATTAATGCTGCAGGCTCTTGCTTGGCCGACGAGTTTTCTGGGGGATTCTATATATTTGGCATTTTGCCTCATTTGTAATGGGTTAGATAGTTAGATATAGTTATATATAGAGAAAAATAGTTGGAAACAAGTAGAGAAAGTTAGCAAGTAGTTCTCAAGCAAATATTGTAACATAAAAATGAAATTGTTGCTACAGTGGATAATTCGAATGCAAGTAATGCATTGTGATTTGGTGCCATACTTGTATTCTCTTGTCTTGCATGGTTCTTTTTATTTCATCTTTAAAATTGCTTTGAGGAGGTTAATATTCAGATTAGATTTGATTCAATAATGTTTGTGATTTGATACTTGAATGTTGCAGCAATCCTTCAGTCCATACTTTTCGCAACCAACTGATTGTTAGTTGCTTTGCAAAGTTATCCTGGACTTCATATTTCATGTGCTTAGTTTGATTGTGAGGATTTGTTCATTTCAACTGCAATAGGGTTGTTGAATGAATGTTCATGATTTGAAAATCTTAACACCTCAGAAGATTGCACTATTTTTTATAAGATTGCAGATTTATCTGGGTCAAGTAGAAATCAGTTTTGAAGGATTGGTCCATTTTAGTTTTTGTCATTTGCATTGTTAATCTTAGGAGTAGTATTAGATTTATAAATCTCTTTGAAACCCTTACCTTTTGTTATTTATTTTTTTATTGGGTTAGATCTAGGGTTAAAGTATCATCTGATTGTTAGATCTGATAAAATTGATTCAGTATTTTGCTTGTAGTAAGGTCCCATTGTGATTACCAGCATTTTCACATTTTATCATTGAGTTGTTTATGCATTGTCAAGACTTGACATTAGAAACCTTGGGGTTATCTCTTGAGGATTGATGATAGAGATTTACCTTTCAAGAGAGATAGGATATTATATTATGTTCTGAGTTGTTGCTGTGCAGAAAACACCATCAACAGATGTCAGTAAATTAGAAGATAATGAAGGAATACAATTTTTAAGGTTAGAAGCAATTGAGGCCTAAATATCAGTTTCCATTTCATGAAGGTGTATAGCATCAAGGTCATCCTTGATTGTAATTACTTTGTTATTAGAAATAAAATTTAGACAACAATCTAAAGAAAAAGTCACAGCCCCCAAAGCGTGAATCCAATATCTTCCTAAGAAAATGTTGTAACATAAAGGTCCCAAGATAACATGAACCAAGGTGTGTATAGTAATGGGTCCCAAAATCAAAGGCAAGATTATTTTACCTAGGGCTTATCAAACATAATTATCAAATCCATGAATGTGCAAAAATAATTAGTAAGAGAATAAGAAACAATTTTAATCTTAGGTAATAAGTTAATCCTACATGCATTGATAGCCAAATTGGTGTGAACACAAACATGCATAATACCAATGTTATTAATGTTAACTATAATCATTAGAGGATCCACTTAGTTTTGTACTTCTGAAGGTGGGAGTTCCTATGGATAAAACATAATATTTGGTGAATTCACACAAATATGAGCCATTAACCTAGTGAATGAATGCAAGAGGATCTTTTGCAAAGCTTCTTGAAGCATACCTTGATAACCCAAAGCATACTTAAGCAAATCACATATTGAGATCTTGGAAAGAGTAACATAGAGTTTCTCAACAAGATCATAATCACTAGGTGCTTTAGCTGCAAGTTTAGGTGATGGAGGAAGAATTGGTTGAGAAGGTGGTAAAGAAGTAGGTTGATTCAAATTCTATTGAATACTTCTAGTATTGTATGCATGAGCTACCTTATTTTAAGAGGAAGTTGTATATTTCAAGAATATCGTGTAATGGTCCAACAAATCACTTGTGAATGTGAACCCATAAATAGAATGAATTATTTTAGGATATGGGCTAGCTAGAGTCACTTAAGTTATGGGTCTCTTAGGCCTTTAAGGAGCCACAAAGACTACAAATACATTCACAGATTCTTTGACTTGCGAAGATGAAGTAGATGGTTGTGATGAAGAAGTTTGTTTAGGAAATCTATGGATAGGAGAAGATGCCTCTAAGAAATAATCTAGGGCATCATCTAACATATTGAAATCTTCCTTAGAAAAATCATTGTTGAAAGCATTAAAATTTTAAAGAAAAATAT
This sequence comes from Sequoia sempervirens, assembly GCA_007258455.2. Lineage (NCBI taxonomy): Eukaryota > Viridiplantae > Streptophyta > Pinopsida > Cupressales > Cupressaceae > Sequoia > Sequoia sempervirens. Next base: position 44,323,456 of record VDFB02379711.1, read on the forward strand.
TTGACATGATTCGGCTTCATGTTGGATTCACCAAAATTTGAAGGAAGGGATTCCCTACTCTCAAGTCCCATGAAAAATAGGGTCTAAAGTGAACGAATGGCCCTTAGTCACCTCAATGTACAAAGCTCAAGTGTCACACTATCATTTAAGTCTTGCATTGGTGTCCTTCATCCAAAAACATATTAGAGTCTCTCATCCAAGTACGCCAATGCAAGACTTTGAGTCAGAGTCTTGCTTGGATGAGAGTCTATGATATGATTTTGGATGAAGGATGCAAATGCAAGACTTAGATGATAGTGTGACACACTGTCATCTCAAGGATGTACAAGCATCTCATATGGATAGAGGGTTAGAATTATAAAAATAAACTCACGAAGTTTACTAGCTACCCAAAATTCAAAGTCTAACTATTTTACTAAGTTGACAAAAAGATAAAATGAAAGGAAATGTAAACATGAAGAATAATTTATGAATCTAGATTAAATATATTGAAATGATGAAGGATATAAGATATCAACTCACAAAATATCCTATACTACAAAGCTTCCCACAAAGCTCCACACAAACAACTTGCACAAAAGGAGGACAAGGAAAAGTGTTGGGGCTATTTTAGGGCTAGCATGAGTCAAACCCTCATTTTGGTGTTTCTACCACCATGGAAAACTAGGTAGATAGAAAATAGACAAGATGTGTAATAAAATAGATAAGAGACATGATAAAGAAAAACCCCACTATGGAGGAGAATGCATATCACAAATAAAATAGATGAGACAAGATATATTATCAAATAAACAATACAAGATAATACAAAAAGAGAGTGTTACCAACAGTCTATGGATCCCTCTTGGATTGATAAATGAGAAATTCAATGATTGCAAGAGATCCTTGGTTGTTGATGAGATGTGAATCTCGGAGAGCTTCACTATAGAGAAGAGATGTAGATGAGAAGAGAGTGAGAACACAATTTTGAGAGACAAAAGGTAATAATGAATGAGAAGAAGTGAGAATGAATCATAATAGAAGTGAAAAGAAGATTTTTGTGAAGTTTCATGGGTGGGAGAGCCATTACACTCAATATTTTTCCATGATGATGTGTTTCATGGGAAAAGTTCATGAGATCCCCTTATTTAAACTCAAAAAGTTTGGGGACGCTAGTGTGCTATGTGGACATCCACACATCACCTAAGCACCCAACTCACAACTTTACAAGAAATGAGGTGGAAGACTACTAATGATTCATCATTTTCCCTTATGAAGTTGAAATCATGAAATTTCAACTGATAAGGATCTTTCCATACATGTAGCCAAGTGCCATAAATACAACAAGCGAAATGTGTAAGTGTGAAATTTCCACATGGTGCAATTTTACAATGCTACAGGTACCTCAAAATCCTAAAATAAAATCTACTAGGTTAACTAGCCCCATTGAATGGTGCTCTCCTTCATTATATTAAGTATTATTATTTGACTATGTTGAACCATAAAATTATGAAGAAGCAATGTAGATATAAACTAGAAGGAAGTGGTAGAAAGGAATATGATGGACACACCGCCCAAAACCCACACAAATCACAACAATAGATACCAACACAAAAGTTGCGAGACAAAAAATAACTCACTTTCAATTATTTTTAGAAATGAAATTATAGATTCAAAACTTACATGGTACAACCTCATGGGCTTGATTCATTACAACAAAATCAACTTTGAAAACAAAATATATTATTTGGAGCCACAATTTGCACTAATGGAGCCACCTTCTATAACCCCCACTTACCCCTTTTTATTTTACCCAATAATCGGCCTAGAATGTTCTAGAAAGTGTAACATTTCCTTTTCTTTTGGTGCTAAAAGTCTTGCTGTTTGATTTCTTGCCTAGGAAGATATTTGAATGAAATTCACTTTTTAGTAGGGCAACTTCACAGGGGCATAAATTTTGATCTGAGTGCTGAATTTTCTATTATAACATATTGTTGGAAAGCTCTCAAAGAGATCTACAACACCAAACCCATAAGAGATGGATTTATCAACTTTTCAAGTTGTTTCAAGGCCTCTAAGGTTTTCATAGTTGAATTTGAAGCTGCATTGGAGAAATTTCCTGAGACAAAAACTTTAATATCTCCCAAATTGTGTAGGGTATTGAGACAATTCTTTCACAACTGGATTTTTTTTTCAGTTCTTCTCGTTGGGATAAATTTTTAGGTCCATACAAGCTCGTTTAAGCCAACTTACTAAAAATAGTAATTGATTATTTTTCACCTTTTCTAACTTCTGGCTATCTTACACCACTTAAGTGCTAGATCATGGAACTCAAAACAACTAGATAAATTAAGGAAAAATCATTTTTTTGGCTGATGCAAGATTTCCCTACACTGTTAGATGCTCCTGCATCAAACACACAAGGTAGTTTGAAAAGTGACCCTATCACATCTCATGAGTTATAGGAAATCAAGATGGTTAACCTCATCCTTAGACAACCATGATGAATATTCAATAGGACTTCCTCTCCACTTCACCAAGTGCTCTACATATTTCCTATTTTTTGTGCTTCTACCCACATGACTATCCAAAATTTCTTCTATCTCCTCCTTTTCTAAAGTAGGTGTTGGAATATTCCACTGTGCTATTATTTGTTCATCAATTCCTCCATGATATTCTGTTAAATTTGAAATGTTAAACAAAGGTGAAATATGAATTTCATTAGGAAACTCTACCTCATATGCATTTCCTGAATCATGCTTCTTCAGGATCTTGCATGATCCAAACTTCTTCATCTTTAACTTGTTGTATGTACCAATTGGAAACCTTTCCTTTCACAAATGAACCATGACTTCATCTTCTACTTGGAACTTCTTATACCTCTTTTTCTAATCTTCCTTAGCCTTATATTACGAGTTCATCTTATTGATATGTTTCTTCACCTCTTCATGCAAATTATTTAGGTGCTCAACAAAATCTTCAACCTTAACACTACTCTTCTCCCCCTTATCCATATTTCTCAGTTTATAATTAGTTCTTGGAATACTCCCATACATAATCTAGAATGGTGATTTACCAGTTCTCCTATTGGTAAAACTATTGTAATAAAATTTTTCCTATGGTATAATAAAATCCCATCCCTTGGGCTTATCTCCTACTAAGCATATTAGTAGGTTACCCAAACTCCTATTCACCACCTCCATTTATCCCTTAGTCTATGGATGGTGTGCAAAAATAAACTTCAAATCTATCTTCAACTTCTCCCATAATGTCTTCTAGACATAACCAACAAATTTAGTATCTTTGTCTGAAACTATACTCTTTGGTAGATCATGTAGTCTCACCACCTCTCTGGAAAAAAACTCTACAATATGAACATCATCACTAGTTTTATGACATGGAATGAAATGTGCCATCTTTGAAAATCTATCCACCACCAAAAATATGGAGTCATGCCCTCTCTATGTCCTTGGCAAGCTAAAAACAAAATTCATGCTAATATCCTCCCATGGCCTCTCAGGTATAGGTAATAGTTGATACAATCCAATATTTTGACTTGTTCCTTTCACCATATGACATACTCTGCAACTTTGTACAAAATTTTTCACATCTTGTTGTAACTATGGCTAGTAATAATTCTCACTAACAAGAGTAATGGTCTTATCTCAATCAAAATGTCTAGCCAATCCTCCACTATGCTTCTCCTTGATTAGATTCTCTCTCATAGAACTCCTTGGAATGCACAATTGTCTTCCTCTAAAAAAACATCCCATCTTGGATTAAGAAATCCAAAAATCTTGTTCTATTTAATGTAGTAGGTTCCAAACAAGCCTTCTAAGCATCTGCAAAGCTTGGATTTTCAGGATACAAACTCTTGAGTTTATTGAACCCAACAACATCTATATTCATTTCTATTAACAAAATGTTCCTTCTACTCAAGGCATTTGCAAGTCTGTTTGACCTTCCACTCCTATGCTTCAAAACAAAAGTATAACTCTACAAAAAATCAACCCATTTTAAGTTCCTTTGATTTAACTTCCCTTAACTATTGAGATATTGCAAAGCTTGGTGATCAGTATATAAAACAAATTCTTTTGGAAACAAATAATGTCTCCATTTCTTTAAAGCCTGAACTATAGTGTAAAACTCCCGATCATAGAAAAAATATTTCTTCTTAGCATCATTTAACTTCTCACTAAATAGGCAATATGATTACCTTTTTGACTCAACAAAGATCTTATGGAATTGCCAATAGCATCACAATCTACCTGAAAGACCTTATTAAAATCTAGAAGGGACAAAATAGGTTGCTCTTTAACTTTTTTCCTCAACATATCCAAACTTTGGCTGCTCCTATAGTTCACTTAAATTTTTTTCTATCCCCTCTCACTACTTTAGTTAGAGGTGCACAGATACTACTGAAATTCTTAATAAAATTTATATAAAAACTTGCTAGACCATGAAATGATATTACCTCTAAACACTCCCTGGGTTAGGCCATTCAATGATAGCTCTCACCTTCTCTAGATTTGTTTTAGGATCCTCTACTAAGACAACAAATCCGAAATACACCAACTTTCTCTTCACAAAACTACATTTCTTCAAATTAATCAACTTATCCTCCCTTAGCTTCTCAAAAACTCTTCAGATATGCATCAAGCGCTCCTCCAATGTCTTACTGAAAATCAAAATATCATCCAAAAAAATAATAACAAATTTTCCTAAATTTTTTTTCAATACCTCATTCATAAGCCACATAAATGTGCTCGGTGCATTGGTTAGCCCAAAAGGCATGAAACTAACCACTCATACAAGCCCTCCTTGGTTTTAAAGGTTGTCTTCCATTCATCTCCTTCTCGAATCTAGATTTGGTGATATCCAATCTTCAAATCTATCTTCGTGAAGTACTTATCTCCACTCAAATAATCCATAATTTCATCCATTCTTGGGAAGAGAAATATATACTTGATGGTGATCTTGTTGATGGCTCTAGAATTTGTACACAATCACCATTCCCCATCCTTCTTTGGCAGTAGTACTGTAGGTACTACACATGGAATCAAACTCTCTTTGATCAATCCCTTCCACAACAACTCTTGCACTTGTATATTCAACTCTTCACTCTCTACTAGAGTCATATGATTAGCTTCTTTATTAACCAAACTGGCTCTAGGAATCAGATCCATCTAATGACTAATCTTTCTTACTAGAGGAAAACCTTTAGGTGTTTTATCAAAAACAATATCTTTAAACTCATTCAACATATATAAAAGCTCTACAAGTACCTCATTAGTATCCACTTTACCAACTCTAGACCTATCAATGAAAAACACATATATTGTCATGCCCCATACCTTCTAGGAACTTTTTTCCATCAACCAAAAAAATTATTGCATTATTGCATACCTTTTCCTTTACCTCTTTTAAGGGCTTCAAATTATGACAAAATCCATCCTTTGTCAAGGAATAGGTGTTGCCATTTCCATCATGTACTACTCATCGATCAAATTTCCACGATATACCTAACAATATATGACAAACATCCATAGGCATAGTATCACACAATACCTTATCATGGTAATTTCCAATCTTGAACTTTACAAGACATTGTTCATTTACCAAATCCTTATGGTCCTTCTCCAACCAAGCAATTCAGTATGGATTCAGATGCCTTCTTCTCTCCAACCACAACTTAGTAACCATCTCTTTTGAAACAAGGTTATCAATACTACCTCCATCAATAATAACATTTCAAACTTTACCTTCACACTTACATGTAGTGTGAAACAAATTCTTCCTTTGAGTTGGTTCTTTCTCCTCATTCACCAAGGCTCTTCTAGTAACAAGAACCTCTCCTCTTTTTGCATCCTCATAATGTGAAGACTCAACATCTTCATCTACATGTTCAACTCATGCATCAACCTTAGCTCTTCTATTTGTCCTTCCTTGATGTTGAGGGCACTCATAGTCTTTATTTCCTTCTTCTTCACATTGGAAATAGGTTCCAAGAAAGCCTCCTCTTCTTGGTCCTCATCCAGATCTTCTTCTTCCTCTTTGGTCTCCATTATCCTGGTCACAAGGACGGTAGGTGTTATCTCCTTTTTGGTTCTGGATACTACTAGATCCTTCACCCTTCTTTTTATCTTCATTTCAACCTCCATATGACTGTCCACTAGCCTTTCCATCATGACCCCCACCTCTTTTCTTACAAGTTCAAATATTCTATTCAGCTTTTCTTCTACCTTCAATGCAAACTAATATGTATCTTCATTGGTAGACATTCTTACCATACCCAACTCTTCTTGAATACTCAGTTTTAACCCATTTATGTAATGAGAAAATTTCTCCTTACTGGCCTCAAAATGACCTGTTTTGATCAAGACACGATAGAATTCTTCTATATACTCCTTGATGGATTTTCCCGCTTGTTTCAACCCTTGCATCTTCTTCAACAAATATAGCTCATAATCCATATGAATGAACTGTCTTTTTAATTTGTCCACCATATGATCCCATCTTGTTATTTTCTCTTTTCCTCTTCAATTTATTTCTAGTTGTACCTCTTTCCATCAAATATTTGCATGACCCTTTAGCTTAGTCTTTGCAAATTTGACCCTCTCAGGATCTTCCATCTCCTCATACTCAAAGTATTCCTCCATATTGTTGATCCAATCAATCAACTCTTCAGGGTTAATATTTTTAGAAAATGTAGAAACATCAATTTTTAGCCTTTTCTGAATCTTACAGATGGCCTTAAATAATCTAACTTTCTCTAAATATCTTGTTTCTTGTTCTTCAAACTATTCTTTATTTTCAACTTCATCTTCATTTTCATCTCCTCTTCTTGGCTCAAATCCTCGATGCAGCTCCTCTTGCAATTCTTGAACTTGTCTTTGTAGGGCTCTAAAACCCTCTTTTAGTACAATAACATTCCTTCCACCACCACAGTATTTTAAGAGGAATTCTGATCACCTTTCTCATAAACCCACAACCACAAGTCCTTGTACAAACTAACTCACATTTGGTGATCTATTTTCACACTTAGGAAAACCTACTTTGATACCACTTGATGAGGGACACACTACTTGAAACCCACACAAATCACAACAATAGATAGCAACACAGAAGTTGCGAGACAAAAAATAATTCACTTTCAATTATTTCTAGAAAAGGAAATTATAGATTCAAAAATTACATGCTACAACCTCATGGGCTTGATTCATTACAATAAAATCAACTCTAAAAACAAAATACATTATTCAAAGCCACAATCTGCACTAATGGAGCCACCTTCTATAACCCCCAATTATTCATTTTTATTTTACCCAATAACCATCCTAGAATTTTTTAGAAAGTGTAGCTTTCCCTTTTCTTTTGGTGCAAAAAGTCTCACCGTTTGATTTCTTACCTAGGAAGATACTTTAATGAAATTCACTTTTTAGTGGGGCAACTTCATAGGGCCATAACTTTTGATCCAGGTGTCTGATTTTTTATTATAACATATCGTTGGAAATCTCTCGAAAAGATCTACAATGTCGAAACCCATTAGAGATCTATTTGTTAACTTTTTGAGCTATTTTGGGGCCTCTAAAGTTTTCATATCTAAATTTGAAGATGCATTGGAGAAATTTCTCAAGACATAAACTTTAATATCTCCCAAACCATGCAAGGTATTAAGAAAATTATTTTCTTAATCAGAAATATTTTCTAGATATGCTCATTGGGGTAAATTTTCAAGTCCATACGATCTCATTTAGGTTGACTTACTAAAAATAGTAAGTGGCCATTTTTCAAATTTTTTGACTTTTGGTTGTCATACACCCTTTAAGTGCCTTCATGGAACTAAAAACAATGAAAGAAATCAAGGAAAACTAATTTTTTGGGTGATGTAAGATTTCCCTACATCACTAGATGCTCCCACACTAGCATAAAAGAGGAGATTGACTCTTTGATACATAACTAGAATTGAGACTTGGTTGAGCCACCTACATGTAAAAGTGAATTTTAGAAAAAATGGGTTTACAAGGTGAAGGAAGAAGATGGAAGAAAGATGAGGTACAAAGAAAGATTTGTTGTAAAGGGTTTTGCATGGAAAAAATATATATATTTTGATGAAATAACTTCTCCTATTATTCAAATGACTTCAATTATAACTATTTTAAGTCTAGTTGTAGTAGAGTATTTACATCTTGAACAATTATATGTAAATAAAAAATTTCTCCATGGGTATTTGGAAGGAGATCTTAGTGTGTAGGTTGAAGAAGAATTTGTATGGAGTAAAGCAGGCTCCAAGGTAGTGGTATTTAAAAATTGGAAAGTTTATGATATAACAAGGTTATAGTATGTCATTATAACCCCTTTATTTATTTCAAAAGATTAGATCAGGGGAGCTATATTAACTTGTTATTGTATGTAGATGACATTCTTGTTACAAGGTATAACATGTATGATATAAATGTACTCAAAAGGAAATTATAAAATTCATTTTCGATGGAGAATTTAAGTGTTCCAAAATACATCATCCATATGAGAATAATAAGAGACAAAAAAATCACAAATTAACATTGTCTCAAAGTGAGTACATAGAGGAGTTCTAAAAAAAATTTATATGCTTGATTCCAAACTAATTAGTACACCTTTTCCCAACCATTTCAATTCGACTAAGGATATATTACCAAAGGAATAGGAGGTGATAGACTATATGTCCAAGGTTCCATACTCCTTAATATTTGGAATTTTGATGTATTCTATTGTGTGTACAAGAAAAAATATTTTAGATACATGAAAGTTGTGAGAAAATATACAAATATTCCAAGAAAAGATCATTGGAACATAGTAAAGTGGATTCTTAGGTATTTGAGAGGTACTACTACCTAGGCATTATGTTTTGGAGGTTCCAAATATGCTCCATAGTGATGTGTTTATTTTTATCTAGTAGGTGATATATAGTAGGATGAACACCATAAGATATGTTTTTACTTTAGGTGGAACAATGGTAAGTCAAATTTATAGATTATAAAAGGTTATACTTTCAACAACAAAAGCAAAGTATATCATTTCTACAAAGGCTAGTAAAGAGATGATTTAGTTATGAATTTTTATGTAGGAGTTGGAAAATAAGGAGGATAGCCAAAGTGCCATTCATATTGCACAAAACTCAAATCTTCATTCTAAGACTAAAAATATACAACTTAGGTCACATTTCGTATGATCAATTTTGAAATATGGAATGTTGAAGTTGGAAAGATACACACTAGCCAAAATCCCATGGACATGTTGATAAAGATAGTAAATCATGAGACACAAATCTCTTGCTTAGTTTCATTTGGCCTTCAAGGTTAATGGTTAAGATGAGAAACTTGCGAAGTCCAAAGTTGAAGCCTAATCCAATGGGTGCAGTAGTGGTGGAGTTGTAATTAGTCTCCAAGTGGGAGATTATTGTTAGATCTTGATTATCTTCCTTGTGTTGCTATTATCAATCTCCAAGTGGTAGATTGTTCGTTATATAACTTGATATTATTGGCTCTTGAGATCATTTCAACAATAATAATAATGATCATTTGATATATAATTATTCATTATAAATTTGGACAATTTATCATTAGGTCACAAATCTAATAATAGAGATTATGTTAGTTTTTTCTTTCCCTATAAGGAAACCCCTTTTATAAGGGAATTGTATTATGGTTGCATATGATATTTTGTGAGGAGATAATGATAGATTAAAGATGAAGTTACAATAGATGTGATATAGGTTTTATCCCTTTGTATTATTGGAAAAAATAAAGGAAGGATTATTTGATTCTTCATGGATGTAGCCCATATTGGGTGAAGCATGCATATCTATGTCTTTATGCTTTTATGTTATCTTATATTTTTTTTCTTCATTCATTTTATTTTATGTTACTTTGTGATCCTATTCATAATAGAAGTTCCCATACAAGGAAATAGAGGTAGACATTGAAAATTCATTCTCAATAGTACTAATTTATGTAATATAGGTTTAATAATTGAGGAAATATATCCACACACCACTTGTAGAGATTGACCATATATTTTTTTGTCACTCTAGAAAATAGTTTTACAACTCAAGAAAACATAAAATCTATGGAAACATTCATAGATTGGGAAAAATAAGTTAGATATATAGAATAACTTTCTAAACTTATCAGAGAAATAAGGATGGATAAACACTATTCTTAATTAAATTCATGATGAATATATGTCTCTAGACAAGCCCTATTGGATTAAAAAGGAAACCATTTAGACCATAATTGGGTTAAATGTAGAGGGTGATGTACCTTCCAAGAAGGACATAAATCTTGAAAAATTAATTGATCCAACTAATGCCACATAACATAAGAGAATCTTGGATTCTACAAAAAAATATAAATCTTATGGTATGCCACCATGGGCATAGTGTATGAAATATACTATACAAATAAAAATGGGTCCATAACTACTACATCCATATATAAAATACACTATCCATATCTTGGTAAATGAGGGGGAATAAATGGATTTGTGTGAAGTCTTGTAACTATTGGAGAACATCCAATTCATAAAATAACACCCACTACCAATTTTTTTATAACACTCTCAACATTTTTCTATCATTTTACTCTATGAATACATTACTAGTACTTGTTGGAACTCATATAAACAAGTCCATTCAATATTTTAAATATGCTACATATTACACAATGATATATTAGGGATTTTGTATATTATTTCAAAAATAAATGAAAATTTGAGAAAAAATATCATATGATATGGTCTAGAAGTATACAAAAGATATTATGTTTCTTATTGATAAAAACTATACTTTTATGGAGGCAATAAATCCTAGGATTTCATGAATACCATAGCAACCATGTTAAGTAAGTGATAACCTAATAGATTAATATGCTATTACACTGTTGAAGTTACCCAAGGAACCCCAACACACAAAATTTCACTACATGTTAATCATTGACAACTTGAGTAAGTAAAAGGTAGAAGAGAACTTGGAGAAAACAAAGGGAAATTTACATGAAAAGTGGGGTATTAAAAGCACTGACCACTAGAGTAGGGAGATTCCACACCAAAAATAAAAATATTAGAAAGGTTGAATGTGAGATCCATATAATTCCAAATAAAATACCCAAATAACAAGAAGAGTGATGGGTTGTAAAGAAAATAAAAAGTAAGTTACCAACAACACCACCTAGGTCTTGTAACACAATATGAGACCAAAATACAAGAATCTATTAAATCTACAATCTAAGTTATTGTGGAGATGGGATGGAAGGAAGACAATAGGTTGAGAAATAAAACCAATCAATGTATCATATATAAATTTTGATAAAGTTGTATATGAAAAATAAACCCAAAAAGGGAAATAACCACTAAGAAAGAAGGAAAAAGAAAACAAGGTGCCATAACTATCACAAACACTAGAGAAGGAAGAAATTAAAAGAAGGAAATATTGTGGATGTTTCCATCCTAAATAATGCACTAAATAGGAAAGGAATGGTACATCAAATAATGAAAACGTCTATTCAAATATTCTTGAAAACCCAATCAATTATTGAAGAGATAATAATTAAAAATATTTTTGATTCCTCTTCCATCCTATTTAGTATAATGTATAACTTTTTAGAAAAAATTACCTCATCTTTTAGATGGAAAAGGGAGAAATAAATAGTGATTGAGGAGGGAATAATAAGATAAGAATTAGAAGAAGTAGTCTCAACCTTGTCTATTGAAAAAAATAGAGGTTACTATAGATGAATGAAAAACATCTTAGATACAAACAATGGATAAATATATTAATAACATAGAGTTGATAATCTAAGGACATTATTTAGCAAGAAATAATAACATTGATAAAATAAGCTTATGTGAAACTAATAGAGGAGGATACATTTTTTTAAATGAACAAGAAAACTAAGAGGGGGGTGAATCAATTGTATCAAATTAAAACATTAAAACCATCAATAGTAATCAAATCCACATGCATTCATTAAACCCTTAATCTGTTATAATGTTTGAACATGTAAAGAAAATAACAAAAAATGAAACAACCAAAACCATGCACAAAATAACACCAAAATTATGTGAAAGCCCCTAGAAGGTAAAAACCATGGTGAGGATTAGCTCACAGTATTATAAGTAATTGCAAAACTAGTAGAAAGAGGCTCACTACTAGAATAGGACATATTGTATAGAAAGGCTTATAGCCTAGACTCACTGCTAAAATAAAAAGAAGAAAATAAGATAAAATGTTACATAGAGAGAACAATCTTAATGCAAAAAAAATCTACTACAATATCTCCAACAACATTTGCATCCTTCAAGAGATCAAGATACCTCATCTCATTACATTCAACAATATTGTGTTATAGCTCACATGGAAATTCACATTTTTGCACTTAATTTTGCATCACATTACTCAAATCTATTCCAAACCTTATCTCGCATCAATTCACCTTGCATTTATACCATCCGTAACTTGAAAAACATCTTCAAGTCAGCTAAAATCACCTTACACTTTACAAATTCAAAATAGGTTGGCACTAGACATTCCCATAGTGCATAGGAATAGAAAGTGGACCAAAAAAAACTTAATTGGGACACAAATCAACTCTAACAAACCATGCCACACTTCATCAATACTCAAACATATTTGAATGTAGTGTAAACATCGGGTTGGTCATTTCTCATGCAAACAACATTCAACTTTGAAATACACCCTTCCAAAAATCCAAAGACGACTTGTGAACCACATACCACACTTCATCATGATATAGAATATTTCTCTAACATCATGAAATCCATCAAACTCCTTTGCAACAACTCACACCTTCAAAATGTACATAACTTGTACATTCATATTACACTGTCAAACACTACAAATCTAAAATCCATAGTTTAGAGCACCAAACCATGAATCTTCTTGACATATGCAAGAGATAAACACCATCAACATACCTTTAGAATCACAAGACCTAAAGAACAACTATGGAGAAAAGCGGAGGAAAAACATTTCTCCCAGACACATCTATAAGAAACATTGTAAAACTAATTCACACACTGGTGAACATAACTTCCCTTGAACATCAATCCAAAAGCCAAAATTTTGGATATAGAAACTCTAAAATCTTCTATCAAACATAAGCAAACCAAACAAGTAGATCTTAAACATAGAAGAAAAGTGAAGCAAAATCAAAACACATCTGCAACACCCTATTTCCTTATTTTATCAATTTTCTCTATATGGACTCGACATCTAAACCATAAATAGAAGCTTATCAAAGAAACACAAGAGGTTAACATCAGAAACTTAACTGATGACAACATAATGCAAATAATTAAAGAAAAATATCTCTCAACAACCTCTCTCAACCACTGTACAACTATCACCAATGACAACACAAGCTTGTTGACATCAATGAAAATACCTTCATACTTGCAACAATCTCCCCCTTTTTCATTGATGGCAACACAAGATGTGAAAAACCATCAAAGACAACATATAACTCTAAACATTCTTTTTTTCTCCCCATTGCACAACTAACTTAGTACACTCTCTACCCCTTTGATATTGCTCTCATTCTCCCTTTGTATAAACAAACTTTTTCACACATGACTTATCTCTCCCCCTTTGAAATCAATGCTAAAGGATAAAATATTTTTCATTGTCATCCCCCTTTCACATAGAACCAAGATACTTGCAAATGCTCTGAATACTCCCACTTAGGAGTACACACCAATCAACTCAACAACCTTTGCAAAATGAAAACTCCATACTACAAAAATGTCACTACCTACTCCCCTTGAGAGGTAGCTACCAATATCAATCCAGATAAGGAATGAATCCATAGATCCACTAGATTGATGCATCTCCATATGAATCTAGTTCAAAGAAGGAGGGGAAATAACCACTAACTTCTCTTAAATATACTCAAAAGTATCCTCAGGAAGAGCCTTAGTACATATTTCAGCAATCTAATCCTTTGTAGGTACATATTTAAGCTTCACTTCATTCTCCACAACCTTCTCTCTCAAAAAGTGATAACTAATTGGTGTATGTTTTTTTCTTGAATGCATCACTATAAATCTTTGAAATATTGATTGCACTTGTATTATCACAAAAGATAGAAATAGGCTCATCATACACCACTCTGATATCCTTCAATGTCTATCTCATACACAATACCTATGTACAACAAGATGTTGCAATATACCTAGCCTCTGTGGTAGATAAAGAAACAAAATCGTGTTTCTTACTAGGCCATGATACCAATCTGCATCCAAGAAAGAATGTACCACCACTTTTACTTTTCTTGTCATCCACATAACCAGCCCAATCTGCATCTATGTAAGCAATCAATGTGATATTAGTATCCTTAGGATATCACAAGCCATAATCCAAAGTTCCTTTCAAACATCTAAATATCCTCTTCACTGCTACAACATGTGTTTCTTTAGTTTCTTCTTGAAATATAGCCACAAGACAAACTACATGGTAGTAGTTTGGTATAGTAGTCCAAAAATTATAGATCCATACTTGCTCTGATTAGCCTTAGGGGATTCATTAAATCCTTACTCAGTTTGTAACTAGTAACCATAGGAGCGCATAACAGTTTGGATTCTTCCATTCCAAACTTCTTCAACATCCTTTAACATTATTTTATTGTAAAATGAATATGCCTTTATCTATTTGATTGATTTGTAACCCAAAGAAGAAATTCATCTCCCCAAATATAGAAATCTCAAACTATTTCTGCATCTCTTCTGCAAACTTCCTATACATAACTTCATTTCCTCCAAAGATTATGTCATCAATATATACTACCACTATCAAGATTCAATCTTCCTCAACTTTAAAGTAGAGATTACTATTTGTGGTACCCTTATTGAATCCTTCCATATCAAATATTTGTCCAACCATCCATACCAAGCTTTGGGAGCTTGATTCAATCCATACAATGCCTTCTTCAATCTATAGAATATATTAGGTTTATCCAACAACTAAAATCCTTCCAATTTCTCCCTATAAAATCCTTATGTGCTGCAAATGCCAAAAACATTTGGATTGCTTCCATTCTAGCCACCAAAGAAAATTTTTCTTCAAAGTATATTCCTTCAACTTGTGCATAGCCTTTACACATAAGAATCTCCTTGTTTTTTACCACTTCTCCATTCTCATTTAGCTTGTTTTTGAATACCCACTTAGTTCCAATAATGCTTTTATTTTTAGGTCTAGGAACAAGTTCCCAATCCTAATTCTTCTCAATTTGCATAAGTTCTTCCATTTCCTTCATCTAATATTCATCTTTGCATGCCTAAATCACTATCGTAGGTTTAACTTTAGTAAGTAAACATAGATTTACCTCTACTTCAACATATCTTCTTCTTGTCAACACACCTTTACTTTTGTCTCTAATGATATGTTCTTTAGAATGATTTCTATATACATACTTAGGGGTCTTAGGGGTCTTTTCTAGAGCTTCTTGCTCTTCATTATGCACTTCTTTTTCCTTATCTTTTTATTATTCTTCTCTACAAGTAGGTTCATCTGACTCATATCCATCTATTACAATTGAATTCCTCAAATCTTCATTAGCCTTAACACTTTCACTTTCAACAATCCTTCTTAGCTTTCATCATCTCTTCTGATATAGTATTTTCTTCCAAACACTCTAAAGTACTTGATAGTAGGGATCCTTCCTTACCACAACTCACAGGGAGTATTTGTGTTGTTAGCTCTTGCTTGAAATCTATTAAGTATGTAAACAACAATATGCATTTCTTCTCTCCAGTAGACTTCTAGTAGGTTAGCTTCTTTCATCATAGTCCTTGCAGCTTCTTGAATAATCATATGTTTCCTTTCAACCACTCTATTTTACTGAGGAGTCCTAGGGGTAGACAAGTACATTTTTATGCCATGATTCTCATAAAATATGTTAAACTCATTAAGGTGAACTCTCTACCTCTATCAAACTTCAAACATTTGATCTTCAAATCCATCTCATTTTCAACAATAACTTTGAATACTTTGAATCTATCTAGAGCTTCATATTTTTCTATAAGAAAAGTAACCCATGTCATTCTAGAGTAATCATTAATCAAAAGAATTAAATACCTACCACCTTGAAGATTGATCACTTTTTTAGGACCATAAGGGTTTGTGTACACCAATTCTATCAATTTGGTAAAAGATTGTTGCTTTCCCTTGAAGCTATACTTCTAGTTTTTTTTCCAAATTGACAATCTCTACAAATAGCATAGATAGGCTTTGTAATCCTCAATTCTGATCTCTCATTGCTTGAACTGATATGATTCTAACTAGGTTATCAAAATTAATGTGATATATTCTCTTATGCTATAGCCAACTATAATTAATTTGAGTCATAAAACAATGACCATCAACACCCTTGAGCTGATATATACTTCTATTTGTTCTCTTTCTAGAAGCAATTATAGTTTTGAACCCTTTTATGATCTCACATCCATCATCCTAAAATAGAAGATTGTATCCTTTGCTACATATTTGTCCAAAACTCAATAGGTTATTCCTTAAACCTTTAACATAGTAAGCATCTTTAGTATTATGCTTTCCATAAAAACTAATTGATCCTATTCCACAAATCTTAGCACCTAAGTCATCTCCAAATTTAACAAGTTCTCCATCACATTTTCCAAGTTTAACAAACATAATCTTGTCTCTGGTCATATAATTTGAGCAAAAACTACCAATAACCCAATAGTTCTTGTCTTATCTAACATGAAAAGCTGATACCAAAGTACCTCCAGTTTTATCATTTTTTGCTCAAACACTTTCCTTCACACAACTTTTAGAGTTAGCAAAGCTAGATTCATATTTTAAATCTGAGAACAAACATTCATTATCATCAACATCTCCATAATCAAATTCATTATCATAAATACTAACATCTTCTCTAACATAGTAGCTCCTTTTGATCCAATTTCCTTTATTTTCCCTTGTTCTTATTGTTCATGGTTCTATTTGGACATCTCGAAGCATAGTGACTTATATTTCCACAACTAAAATATTTGAAAGGTAATTTACCTTTGTACTTACTCATGCCCTTTTTCACTCTTCTTACAAAGTTAGCTTCCACATCATCAAGATCATCTCCATCTAAATATTCAACTTTTTCTAATTTTCTAGTCTTGAAAGCAGTCTCCACTTTTGCACCATTCTTCAGACCCATTTTTCTCATCTCAAATGAAGTGTGCCAAAAAGCTGATCTTTAGTGTATGTATTAAAATTTGCAACTTCCTCAATAGCATAAACCTTTTCACTATAATAATAAGAGTTTTGAGAATCTTCTTTACCACTTTAGGTTCTTTGACTTGTGCACCAAGACCTCTCATAGCACTTACCAGTTCATCAACCCTCTACATGCAACTTGTAATTGTTTCATCTTCAGACATTCACAAAGTCTCAAATTATGTCTTCAAATTCTACAACTTAGCTTGTTTGACCTTGTGATCTCCTTCATAAATTCCTTCTAGATTATGCCAAAACTCTTTAGTAGTTTTCATATCGATAACTTTCACTAATTTAGTATGTGCAGGACTACTCAAAAGAACAAACCTTACCTTACCATTTGTTTCATAGGCCTTGATCTCATCACTTGTCCTTGGTCCATTTGTAGGTATGTTATATATAGTCTTTATTTCCTTAGCGACATCAAATCCAAGGTAAAACAGATAGAAGGTTCCATCTTCACTTTCCAGAATGCATAGTCTATGCCATTAAACTTAGGGATCTCCTTATTGCTTTCCATCCTAGATCTATCTCAAGCAATTAAGCTTTTCTTTAAGGAACCTTTCTCTAATACCAATTGTTGAAATTAACAAGAAAAATGAGAGGGAAGGGTGAATTAGTTGTATCAAATTAAAACATTAAAACCCTCAATAGTAATAAGATCCACATGCATTCATTAAACCCTTAATCTATTATAATATTTGAACATGAAAATCAGATAATAGAAACTAAAACAACTGAAACCATGCACAAAAGAACACCATATTTACGTGGAAAACCATATAAGGGAAAAAATATGATGAGGATTACCTCACAATATAAGTAATTGCAAAACCAATACAAAGAGGCTCACTACTAAAATAGGACACACTATCCAGAAAGGCTCATAGCCCAAGCTCACTACTGGAATAAAAAGAAGAAAGAAGATAAGATGTTACATAAATGACACAATCTCAATGAAACATAAACTCCACCACAACAACTCCAACAATATTCATAGCCTTCAAGAGAGCAAGATACCTCAGCTCACAACATTCAACAATATTTTGTTATAGCTCGCACTACAATTTACACTTTTACACTTAATTTCACATCACATCACTCAACTCTATTGCATACCTTATCTCACATTAAAATTCATCTTGCATTTATACCATCCACAACTTTAAAAAATCTTCAAGTCAACTACACTCACCTTACACTTTACAAATTCAAAATAGTTTGGCACTAGACATTCCCACGGTGGATAGGAATGAAAAGCGGATGAAACCAAAACTTAATTGGGACCCAAATAAACTCTCACACACCATGCCACACCTTCATTAATACTCAAACATCTTTGAATGTAGTGTAAACATCAGGTTGGTCGTTACCCATGCAAGCACCATTGAACTTTGAATTGCATGCTTCCACAAATCCAAAGATGACTTGAAAACCACATACCACACTTCATCATGATCTAGAATATTCCTCTAACATCCTAAAATCCATCAAACTCCTTCACAACAACTCACACCTTCAAAATGTACATATCTTGTACATTCTAACTACACTGCCAAAAACTACAACTCTAAAATCCATCTTCCAGGGCACCAAACCATGAATCCTCTTGATACAAGCAAGAGATCAACACCATAAACATAACTTCAGAATTAAAATACTTGAAGAAATACTATAGAGAAATGTGAAGAAAAAACATTTCTCCCAGAAACTTGTATAAGCAACACTGCAAAACCAATTCACACTAGTGAACATAACTTCCTTTGACCATCGATCCAGAAGCAAAAATTATGGGTATAGAAACTCTAAAAAATTCTATCCAACATATCCAAACCACACAAGCAGATCTTTAGCCTAGAAGAAATCTGAAGTGAAACCAAAACACCTCTGCAACAACCTATTTCCTTATTTTATCAATTTTCTCAATATCCTCGACATCTAAACCATAAACAAAAGCTTATCAAAGAAACACCGAAGGTTAACATCAACAACTTAACTAATGAAAACGTAATGCAACTAATCAAAGTAGTAATCTCTCTCAATCACTCTATAACTTTCACCAATGATAGCACAAGCTTGTTGACATCAATGACAACACCTTCATACTTGCAAAAAAAAGTCAAAAGAAAAAAGAGATTATTAATCTAAAAATATTTATGAAGAAAAGAATAAAAAATGGTTCAAGAACCACCCACATCATTAGATAGGGATTCAACAACCCCATTTCACCTATGCAACATATAAAACACTTCTTAAAGAAACCTACAATACAATAGACTTTTTTTAATAATTTGAAATATCTGTTGATGCTAGAATTATTTCAAAATATATCTTAAAGTAATGTACAATACAAATCCACAAAGAGGAAGCCCCCAAGTTTGAAATTTTTGTCAAGTTTTTTTATTCTCTATATCATCATTAGATGCAAGAGGAAATCATACCCAACTTTTCAAAAGTAACCAATACTTACAACCTAGATCTCTCAAAAGAATAACAAGAAGCAATGATACCATGTGAGAGTAGGTATAGAATTCTCAATACATGAAATATTTGGTTATGCATATAGGGATCCTTGACCTATGAGATTTAATAAAATCAAGATAAATATTAAACATGAGAGAATAATTATATTTGTAGCATAAAAAAATGTACACTCTTAAAGAAAGAGGCAATTTCATGCTTAATTTCAACCTATTTTTCCACCCCTGCACTAATTGATCTTTAAACTCACCATTTATAGGCCCCTAGGACCCATTATATTTGGATCTTGAGGCTTGTTTCACTCAAAAATCATATAAATCCTAATAAATAACACTTAAATGATTTAAATACCAAAAACCCACCTCAAAAACTTTAGGTGGGACCCATTCGCCATCTTGGGTGAATGAGTCCCCTCTGGTGGGACCCATTTGCCAAGGGTGGTGAATGAGCCCCTTTTGGAGCATTTTTCAAGTTTGAGTGGGAAATTCACCAACTTAATTCAAATTTCTAGTGGATGTTGGCCTTTGAGGTCTAAATAATGATCAATTAGGTATTAATTCCTATAAATATAAGTTTCTAGATCATTTTCAAGATATCTAGCTATTTTTAATAAACAAATTCAAGAGTCAAGTATTGAGAATCTTTCACAAGAATATTCAAAAATCTATTTGTAGCAAAGTTGAAGCTTTGGGGCAACATTCAAGGATTTTTGTAGGTCTTCAAGCTCACTTTTATTCTAGATCTAGCATTGTCCAGGGTTGATTATGGATTCCTATGGAGAATCATGAAGAATTATAGGTTGGGGAGATGCAACTAGCCATCAAGCCAAGCCTAAGGACTTTTTTTCTGAAGTGATTTCATCTTCCATTGTCTCTCTACTTTCATCCTAAGGCAGGTTTGAGAATCATTGAGATTCATTTGAGGTGATTTAGGATATCTTAGAGTGAGTCTTCCATCATTCAAGTTTCATTCATGCATCTTGTTCTTGCATATTAGAATAGGGTTGCATCTTGCTTCAGATTTCCTAGTCTTAGACACACTTAGGGCTAGGGTTTTTCTGCATATTTCATTATTTGTTTCAAGGTTTAATTACCAAACTAGGGGTTTGAACAAGGAACACCCCCATTATCAATCAAATTATATTCTATTTTCCAGGTGTTTTAAAAGATCCGGATCCAAGTTTCAATTTGGGAATAAAGTGTAGGTGTTGGAGTACAAATTATTGATTTTGATTTTTGTAAAAGTGGAACATGACTGATTCTCCATTAGTGGTGAATGGGTCCCACTGGGGGTGTTTGTTAGATTAGTTTGTAAATTCCAGTTCCCTTTTCTCTGAAATAACTCTCTGGGCAGAGACCTTGATCTAGGACTGATTTGCCTAGGTTGGAAAATGAGTCCTAGTTGGTCAAAAAGTCAAAACTTCTAGATTTTTATTTACTCTAAGATTTCCAGGTGCACATCATTTAATGTTATGTTTTCTTGTTCTATTTTGATTGTATTTTCAAAGCTTTTATAGGTCATTTAGGTCTTTTTATATTTCAAATTGTGTTTTCAAACATCTTGCATTTTCTAGGTTTACATTTGGTAGTGAATCTCTTCTATTAGTTTTTAGCCTTTAGGACAATCCCCTTTGACATATTTCAATCACCTTTGTATTGGAATCCCAAGGGGTTTTTTCTTGAGTGCGTTGGTTAATTTTAATGAACCAAGGAGGCCTTAGCAAATATCTATGAGTTTTCCAAACTCAATTCTCAAATATCTACCAGACGAGTGGCCAAAAAATGAGATAAAGCATCTATTTCTTTATATCCTACTCTTTGGGTTCTTCCAGGCCTATGAGGGTGTTCACACAATGCCAAATAGATAACTCATTTCAAAAATTTACACATACATTGTAAATTAAGGAAAACAGGTTCTCATTAATTGCAAATAAGATGAAATCAATCACAAAGGTGGCAATTCTTTGAGTTAACTATGCATCTTAAGTTGAGAATGCAAAACAACAACAAACAATAGGTGGGTCAATGATTATTTTAAAATATTTCTCTCAAGTTGGGTTACTGAGGCCTCAAGAAAGGTTCAAAGGTTTAATGATTAGTGCCATTATCTATTGGGCTAAGAGTATGCATAAATTGAAACATAAGGCATGTTTAATTCTAAGCAATTTTGATCTAGTGGTATTACCTTGCAATTCACAAGTCAATGACTGAATACTAAAGAATTCTTACCAAATCCCAATGACTTTATATAAGAACCCATGGTCAATTCAATCTTTTAACTTATTCCATGAACAAGAGCCAACACTAGATCACATATCAAAGTTTAACATGATGAAAATTAATGAAATGATCGTTGATCAATATTTTCATTAATAATTCTAATACAAAACCAAAAGGAGAGACTCTAGACTTAGAAAATATCCATTATCACTCAAATATACTCATAAATCACACATTTAACTAAATTTATTGCCTAGACTCATAACATTTGATAAAGACTCAATATATCTACTTTGTGTTTTTTAATTTTCTCTGTAGCTCCAGAATTTCAACAAAAGATTTGCACAAATGGCCTTGAATTCCATTTTATAAAATAAGGGAGCAAAACAAGCCTCAAGCCAGGTGTACACATGTCAGTGTCAAATTGGACCGCTATAAGGTATATTCCAAATTCAGTTATATTTGCAATCATCAAAAATGGAGGGAATACGTATAAGACAAAATATTTACATTCGCAATAGAGAGCAACTTTTCCTTTTAAAAAGACATGTCAAAAGGAGCGCGTCCAATTCATTCAAGAAAAATGAAAAAATGATGTAGACCATAGGTGATTGAGCATCTCAATCAACATCCTACATTATCAATAGCCTCTAACCTTTCTGTGAAACATATATTTTAACTTTGTAACCTTTGAGGCTAGACCTACATAATATGAGACCTAGTATATGTTTCACAAACCAAACTTTCCAACATACAACCTTCCCCATTCTTCATATTCCTCCTCAAATGGCCAATCAAAGTCATAATTTTTTCCATGGCTTTCCTAAGGGGAATATTTGGTTACAACTACATTGGATTCCTTGTCAAAATCCTCTAGAAAACTAATAAGAAATGTTAGCCTCCCCAGGGTGTTATTGAAGACATCAACATTAAATTCTTTGCAAATTTTATTTACTTGGGAATCAATAACCTCATCCAGTTCCTTCTTCCATGTCTACAATGGTTTCACTTCATAATTAGACACCTCAATATCTAGTAGTGGTGCCAAATCAGTGTGATTGTATTGAGCTATCAACTCTATTATCTTCTATTCCAATGGAGTTGCATATCCCTAAAACTTCTTCTCGCTTAACTCACATACAAATTTGTAAATTGGACGCACTAGAGGGTACTTGTCCTCATGTTGGCCAGCTCCCACTAATATCAACTTCAATCTTTTAGCTCTTGGGACCCATCTATTCAAGGTTGGTATGGACAACATCTTATCCTTTTGAGACAATCTCATTGCATGCACCATCAAAGCATAGTTGTCATGCACACTATTGAGTCTATCCTGGATCTTCTCATTCAAATTTTTTAAGGTAGTACAGAAAATATTTGATATTTTCTCATACATTGTATCTTGAGCTTTCTCTAGCAACTTCTTATAGACCTCAATTTGTAGAAGTAGTTGATCTTTGTCAGATGAACTAAAACTTGGTCTACTTATTTCTTCCTCTGCAATTTATCTTTGTACCTGATTATATGGTACTATTGCTAGATCTTGGCTATGAAATGAATGTATGAAGGTAGGTGGCTTGAACTAGGTTGACCTCATTCTCTTTGTACTCCCTCTCTTTGTTTATAGAATGCCAATTTAGTTTCTAGTGTAGCTACTTTCTATTGGCTGCTATCATAATCATCTAGGAGTTCTTTGTATTTAGCTCTGAAATTATCTCTTTCCAAGGTAAGACCTTCCATAGTTGACAAGGTAAACCTGGAAACATTAACAACCATATATGCAGCTTCCAAAGCTAGAGTATTAACAACTCTTTTTACAAGAAATCCTCCACTAAGTTCTGATGGCTCTACTAGGGATGGTTTCCTAGATGCTGAAGATAGTGACCATATGGCTAATGCATCCCAATCCTCACTGAAGGTTGAACCTCGAAGTGTCATTTCCATTTCTTCCTCTATTTTTACAAGAGTTCTTTCAACCCTTCTTATAGCATCTAAAACAATAGCATCAACAACATTCCACTCTAGCAATAGTAGCACACCACTCTTCTTTACAAGTTCTCTGCCTTGTTGGGAATTAATATTTTTGAACTCATCTTTCATAATTCTTCTTACATTCACCTCAATGACACTTTCAGGTGATTCAGGGTGTAAACTCCTTTCAATGGCCACCCTCTCTACATAATCTGCAATCTTGGATTTCCACCAAAAATCCTAAAATGCAAAGGTTTCAATGAATGAGCCATCCTCCATAAATTATTTGTTGGCCTCTACCCTCAAGTAATCTATAGTATTGAATCCACAAATATCAAGTTTCCCTAATCTAAGGATGCTCTATCCTAAACCTGAAGCAATTTCTCCTTCATGAGGAGGCATTCCAATCTGTATTTCCTTAGGGGTAACATAGATATCATCTTCATCTGTGTCAGAATAATCAACCACTCCTCTTGATTTAGTTCTTTTCTTCTTTTGAAGTGGTTGCTTAGGAGGGGAAGAACTTTCAGGAAGTGGATCAAGATCAATTTTATAGGCAAAGAGGCTTGTGTAGGAGGGGTTGGCACTGCACTCTTGGGAGTCTACTTTTGGCTTTTCAGAAGTGATCAAGGCTATTGATCTCCTTTCCTCACTTGCTATTTTCTTCCTCCTAGAATAAATCCTTAATTATTTTTGTGGTTGATATGGAGGTCTAAATCTTCTAGTGTCATTTCAACATTTTCCTCAACCACCACTGCCTTTTCTTTATCTTGAACCTCCTGTTGTTCTCTCAAAACACCCACAAAATTTTCAAAGTTGTCCATAACATACATAGCTTTATTGAAATCACCCTATATATGTGGCAGAGGATCATATTGAGGATTATTCATCTTCTTAGCTTCCACCATCTTTCTATAAGGTAGGTATTTGGATTTTCTTTCATCTTGTTCCTCAAAGTTAAAAAAAATTCCTAATAACATCCTCAGGGTAATTAAAATCATGTACAAAGGAACCCATTTTATTATCTGTTTTGAGTTTACCAATGAAGCCTTTAGGATCATGATTTCTTGGGATCATAGTCATTAGTTTATATGGAGCTAGCAAGTGCTACAATTCCTTTATTTCCCCTTTTGTCACAATGTAATATGCAAATACCACCCACTCTGGGAAGAACAACCCTTTCCTTGTTGACTTAGGTAAATGTGCTTCTTGTGAAGCTCCTAACTGCCTCAGGATCTCAAGGAACCCTATTCTCAAAGGAACATCTGTAGGAAAAACATATGGACCCAAACCACTACCATATATCCTAAAAATTGTCTTATCAGGAAACAAAATCAAATCTCCACAATTATGGCTCAAATTCAAATATGGCCTTAGCTCCCTAGGTCTCAAGAACTCATGGATTTCCTTAGGGATCCTAGGTGGTTCACATACCAAGGCCTTCCTTATCTTGGATGCAAAAGAATTTCTAAACATTACAAAGTTGTACTTCATATCATCTTTATCCAAGATATGGGTCCAACACTGGATAGGTAATTCAACATCATCCTTTTTCCTCTCCAATGCAATCTCCTTCTCAAAGGCTCTTTGTCCCTTATATAAGAAAATATGCATTAGAAATGAGTACCACCAGAACTTCACCCATTTCTTTCCTCCTTGCAATTCAATTGAGCCTTCATGGATGTGGTCAGCTAGATAAGTTCCATATTCATAAATAATATTGTATGGTGGGTGTTGCATATGTGTGGCCAGGTAGCTATACTCCTTTTGTAATGTGTCAGGTGGATCAATGCCAACAATCTGGTAAAAAGAGTATACAGTCTTTCTGAAGTAACTAGAAAAATAATTCATTGGGAAAGGTTCAAGCTCTCCATCATCAATCCTAACCTTCCTTCATTGTCTCCCAGTTCCAACCACTATAGTATGTAGAGGCAACATCTTTGACCTAATGAATGCCTTGGTATTGTTATACTCTGTTTTGATAGTATCCATATCCAAATGAAGCATATTTGAATTCCTTTCATGCAGATCAAAAACCTTTTCAGTTTCTTCACTGGTTATTCTTACCATAACCACCCCATCATATGTTCTAACTGCCCTAGAAACTGGATCATATTTTTATGCAATATCTTTCAAGAGGTTAACATCCATGTACACATTGGGGACAACCAGTTTCCCCATATTCAAATTTGATGGGTTACTAAAAGGAGACCCAAGGTTTCTATTTCCAAACCAATGTTAAAACATTTTCCACTCCATGTAGGGTACCTCGACATCCTTAATGAAGCAAGATTTGTCTATCAAACCCTCTTTTACAGTAGGTCCATGAAACAAGACCCTTCCCTCTAGTTTCTTATTTGTAGACTGGGGTAGCAAATCAATCACATCCTACAAAAGGGTTCTAGACTGGGTAGAGGAAGAAGCACCTTGAATTTTGGGAGCCATGGGTTTGGATATATAAGAGTTCTTTTTGAGGAATTTTAACTACTCAACTCTTAACTATGATTTATGACTCAAGATGAGGGATAAATTTGGGCAATTTATAGGGCTATGACCTTTAAAAGAAAAGATTAACCCTAATTTTAAAGCAATGAAAGAAAAACAATGAAACACACTCGCTTTAAAACAAATTAAAAGCAACCCTAATTTAGAAAACTCAAAAGGCATAAAATTGTGTTTATTGTACTTATTGCTTTCAACTGTGATGAACCCTAATGCCGACCTTGATAATTTCTGCAATTCTCTTCTTATCTCCTTGTGTTTCCTTGGACACATCTTCAAATCTCACACAAACAAGAGTCGACCGCATACACAAATTTTGAAGGGAATTGAATAAGTTTACAGGTCACCTCCACCATTAATGCCCATTCGAGCGAAGCAAAACCATTGCAATGAGCATACTTTACAATTTTTAATACATGTTAATTAGTAGCTAAGTTGGGCATCTCAAATGGCTCAGATTGAGTCAGATTCATTTGAATTTGTAGCACCACTCCAGCTTAGACGAATAACCAATAGAAATTCACTGACAAAACTCTCCCCATGTACAAGAGGGCCCCACTCATTGGTAGTTGTAGAGCACATGTGGCAACTTATCACGAGTCTCACCACTTTTAAATAACCCACATCTTCCTCCGCGAGCTAGTAGGGAATGACGGTGATCAATTTTCTTGGTTTGCTTAGCACCATCGATCTCAAAGTTCTGGGCATTGAGATGGGACACATCAGTCGGGCCCACTCACACGTGGCGTTGTTTCACTAACCCCGAGTAATTAAATTGCATTTGTTTCAAATGGATGGGCTAGCGGGGAACAATCTAGATTGAATCATGTGTACTCGAGATCATCAAACCTACACGAACACAATTAGTCTTAAAAGGGGGCCTTGACTAGGCTAGTGAGAATATACCCCTCAAGAATTTGACTTAAGCATAAGTCATTTGTATACAAAATATTAAAGGTCAACTTTGGGAATATTTGAGACATCTTGCGATGGGAATAACTGAACAATTCTAAACAAATGGGACGGTAAAAGATGTGAAACCATGACTCAAAAGGTAACTTACATCATTGGTAACTGGACCAACAAGTCAATGCAAAAAAATGACATCCAAGGACCATAAGGGGATTTTGGATGAAAAGTTTATTCAAATAAAACCCTAAACTTTGTGTGGAATCAACATACTATGACGATATTGAGGATAAAAGACCTCAAAATATCAAGGATTTTTGGGATTCTAATAGAGTGAGCCATTAATATTTTTGTACCTCTCTCCTTTTAGGCCTAAAGCCCTAAAAGTGCAAGAAAATTCCCATTTAAAAATATTTTGTTCATTTTGGTGAACCTGAATTTAGAGCATCATATTTCTAATTTGGAGAACATTTATATCCTATATTTAGTTTGCATTGTTTAAATTGCATTCTAGGGTTTCAAAATTTGCATTAGTGAAAAGCTCATTTAGCTTATTATTGCACTTAGTTTCATTGAAAAATAGTAAAATTCTGCATATGCATTTTAGATCTACATTGTACAACATAGAACACAAAAAAATCAACCAAAAAAAATAGAAATTTTAAAAAAATAACACTACTAGGACTCATTCGCCACCCTAGGTGAATCAATCCTAGTACACATTTTGCATTACTATTTTTAGAATCTAGTTTTCAATTTTTAAGCTTCTATTTGTCTCAGTTACTTTTTTGTTTTAGTTCAATTTTTTTCTGTTATATTGAAATCATTGGAACTAACATCATTTAATTTCATGACAATTATGGATAGCATTATATTTTTACAAGTTTCATTTTCAACATTACTTCCTAGTTCACTTAGATCAAATTCATCAGAAAATGAAAACAAAAACCTAAAAACATCAAACAAAACAGTACAAAAAATGCTTCAATTTAGAAAAAGTATATCATCCAAGCCTTTTAGTAGTGATGAATTAGATATGTTAGATGAAGCCCTTCAAGACTTCCTCTCACTAATATCATCCACTAAATCTTGTCATGAAAAACCTAAACCAACCAAAGATAACTTACCTATCAAACCTTTTAGTTGTAATGACTTTGACATGTTAGATGAAGCCCTTAAAGGATTCATTTAACAAAGGCCATTCACTAAGGTTTGTTGTGAGAAACCTAAAATAAAAGACGTGAATGTGATTCAACCTCAACTCATCCTTTACCCACCTTTTCATAAGCCTCAATCTCTAAATAAACCTGCATTTACCCTCTACCCGCCTAAGAATGATGTCTTGCAGCAACCAAGTCATAATATTGTTGCTCATACATACAACACTTGAAATAATCCACAACCACAACAACCAACCCCAACACCCTTACCTTTTCCCAATCCCATATTGCCTAGTGCTCCTCAATTAACTTCACCCACTAAGTAGTATGATCTTGTTGAGTAACTTAAGAATACTCCTGCAAAGATATCCCTTTGGGACCTAATTCAAAATTCACCAAATTATCACACTATACTTCAAACAACATTGCAAAAATAGTGGTTCCTACTGGTATAAATGCAAATGATGTGGAAGCTCTAATACAAGGAATGAATATAGTTAACGTAGACATTATAGTCCATCAACATGAGCTCCCTCCATTAGAATTTAGGAAGCAAAATGAGGCCTTTATGATAATAGCCCAATTCAATAGAATAGGCATAAAAAGGACCCTTGTTGACAATGGTTCCGCCCTTAATGTGTGCAGTGTGAAACTCCTAGATAGATTACATGTGGAAAAATCAAAAATCAAACCCAATTCGTTATCTATTAAGGTATTTGAAAATATCACAAAGCAATCACTCGGTGTAATTACCTTATCTATTACAGTTGGAAAGGATACCTTGTAAACTCCTATTCACATCATGCGTTATGATCTTTCATACAATATTCTTTTGGGAAGACCATGGATTCATGAGATGAATGCACTACCTTTGACCCTTCATTGTATAATGAAATATGTCTATAACAACAAAGTCAAGTACAAGTTGCAATAGATCCTGGGCCTGAAAGTTGCTTACAAATTGAAAAAGGAATGACAAATCCTCTGCATACATTGATTCCAACATATAACATAGAACCTCTTGATGCTAACAAACAAGATGAAGAACTGGTGTCCTGGAAATTACTAGATGATGATTGGGGTTCATTGGAATTCACACCTTCATTTATGGGAGAGTATATCATCACAAGAAAAGAGGATGAAAAACAAGAAAAACCCATAGTTATGTTAGCTTAGGATTCAGAAGAAACTTCACCAACATCTACCTCATCCACTTTGGAAGAAAATAAAAATTACACAACTAATTTTGAAAAGATAGATTATCAACAACCACCAAACCTGAAAGAAATGGAAATACTTTATGGGAGAGGCTATGAACTTGTGAAACAATTGGGATGCAATGGTAAAGGATGTGGAAAGAATGAAAAAGGAATTTTAGTTCCTATTGAACCTAATACACAAGAGACAAAGACTGGTTTGGCATATTGTTTTTCTAAGACAACAAAATCAAATCAAAGACCATCACTCAACATTAACACTATCACATGTAAACCAAGAACAAATCTCACCATGAAGCATCCTAAATTACTTGATATGGATTCCCCACCATCATGGGAGTACTTTAAAAATGATGAAGCTTTGAAACAAATGTTAAGAGTTTATGATAAGACATCTTCTATTCCTTCAAAGAAAAGAATTAATTGTGCTATGATTAGTACCAAGAAAAAAGATATAGAATCCAAAAATAATGAGAAAGACACAAGCATGGAACAATATGACCCTGAATTTTGCAAGTCAAATGTGCTTCCCTTGGGAGATACAATTGATATACCAATGGACATAGATGATAAAGAAAAATAGGGAGGTTCCTTGATGATGAAGAACAAAGGGATACTACAACCCCGCTCCACGACTTTCCCAAACTTTTTTCTTGGAAATATTTAGATATGCCAAGAATAGATCTAAAGATAGTAACAAACAACATCGTCCTTGATGAAAAGATATCAAAAGATATGAAAGATGAATCCTAAAATTGCCTTGCTTGTTAAAGGAGAACTTGAGAAACTCCTTGACACTGGTTTCATTCAACCTATTGATTATTCTCCTTGGATCTCAAACCTTGTCATAGTTCAAAACCTAACAATCTTATTAGGATGTGTACAAATTTTTGTGTTTTGAATAAAGCCTCTTTAAAAGAAAAATTTCCCCTTCCTAATATCGACATGATAGTGGATTCAATTGTGAGACATGCTTTATTGTTATTCATGGATGGATTTTCTAGATATAATCAAATCTTCATCAACCTAGAAGATCAATATAAGACAACATTTGCAACCATTTGGGGGAAATTTTGTTGGGTTATGATTCTTTTTGGATTAAAGAATGAAGGTGCAACCTATCAATGAGCAATGACATTGATATTTCATGATAACATAAATAAAATCTTGGAAGATTATGTTGATGAAATCCTAGCCAAACCTTTAACAAGACAAGACAATGTGACTATCCTTCAGAAGATCTTTGAATGGATGCAAAAATATAATATGAGACTAAATCCAAAAAAGTGTGTCTTTGGAGTAGATAGTGGAAAATTTTTAGGGTTTATCATATCTCGCAGAGGCATTGAGGTAGGCACAAAGAAAATTGATGCTATAATAAACATGCCACCTCCTAGAAACGCTTCTTAATTGCACACATTACAA
This sequence comes from Sequoia sempervirens, assembly GCA_007258455.2. Classification (NCBI taxonomy): domain Eukaryota; kingdom Viridiplantae; phylum Streptophyta; class Pinopsida; order Cupressales; family Cupressaceae; genus Sequoia; species Sequoia sempervirens. The sequence goes on from VDFB02379711.1 coordinate 44,354,600, forward strand.
GGAAGAATTCAAGCCATCTATCATTTTGTGGCATCTTTAGTCGATCAGACATTACCTTTCATACATCTCCTCAAAAAGGATGTGAATTTTGATTGGAATGAGGATTGTAAATAGGATTTTGAGAGTTTGAAGGAATACCTTGCAATTTCACTTGTTCTACAACCCGCTATGTTGAGCAAACCATTCATTCTTTATATAGCCGCATAAGCCCATGCTCTTGCAGCATTGTTGGCTCAACATGATGAAAACAGTAAAGAACATCCTATTTATTACATTAGCCGAACTCTAATAGATTATGACAAATTATACACACCAATCAAAAAAAATGTTTGGCCCTTGTATTTGCTACCAGTAAGTTGAGACAATATTTACTAAATGCGAAAATACAAGTAATGACAAAATTTGATCCTCTCAAACATATTTTTAATTAAATTTTTTTATCAAGATGCCTAGCTAAGTGGGTGATGTTGTTGACTGAGTTTGACCTTAAGTTTGTTTCAAAAAAAAGCAGTCAAATGTCAAGCCTTGACCGACCACTTAGCTGACACTCATTCTCCTTTAGCATTACCCAGAAATGACTCTTTTCCCAATGACAATGTGTTGACAATAGAAGCTCATACATGGGAATTATATTTTGATGGATCCAAGTGTAGAATAGGCTCTAACATTGGGTTTATATTAATTCTACCCACACAAAAGCCTATTCCTTTGTCATACTAATTAAATTTCCTACGTACGAATAACACAATTGAATATGAGGCCTTAATTGTTGGATTATGTGCTACTTTAATCATGGGTGTCAAAGGTATTAAGTTCTTTGGTGATTCACAATTAGTGATAAAACAAATAAATGGAGTTTACCAAGAAAAAAATGAAAAATTATTGAAATATAAGGATCTCACAATGACCTTTTTGGAAAAATTTGAATAATTCACCATTGATAACATCCCATGAAAAGATAATTGGCATGCAGATGCAATGGTGAGTGCGGCTTCTCTTATATCACCTCCAAACCCTTCAAAGTACGTCATGTTTACTGTTCACCCAATCATGAAACCTTCAATCAATGATAAATTAGAATAAGTTTTAACAAAAACCAAGGATGCCTTGAGTGAATGGTATGATACAATCTATAACTATTTAAAAGATGGTACCATTCCCGAGCCAACAACAACAAACACAAAAACTCATTTATGAAAACTACCAACCAAATACATAATCCTTTCCGATGTGCTATATAGAAGATCCTTTAACAAAATTTTACTCAGGTGTCTTAAGGACTCCGAAATCACTATAGCACTTGAATAGGCCCATGCGAGTGCCTGTGGAGGGCATTTTGGAGGAGGATCCTTAGTGCAAAAACTCATTTGTATGGGATACTATTGGAGACATATGGAAAAAGATTGCTTTGCGTATGTTAAGAGATGTCACAAATGTCAAGAACACAACAATTTGATTCATTCTCTTGCTTTTGAGCTTTGTGCCCAAATCCTTATTTGGCCATTCTTAGTATGGGGATTGGATCTAATTGAGAAAATCTATCCACCTTCCTCTACTGGAAATACATTCATCATTACAACAACAATTTATTTTACAAAATGGGTAGAAGTTATTCCTCTTCGATCCACAACTATTGATGTAATATGTTGTTTCATATTGGAACACATTATTGCCCGCTTTGGATTTCCTTCCACATTAATTTTAGACAATGGGACACCATTTAAGAACAATGACGTGAAGAGATTCCTAGACACATTTAATATCCAACATATCTTTTCAACACTGTACTACCCACAATCTAATGGTCAAGCTGAATTCACTAATAAGACTTTAAAAAATCCTAAAGAAAATTGTTAGCAAACATCATAAGGATTGGCACACACAATTACAATATTTGTTATGGGCCTATCGAACAAGCACTAGATTATCTACAGGAACAACACCCTATAACCTGGTCTATGGTATCAAGGAAATCATGCCCTTAGAGTTAGAAATCCCCACGTTAAGGATTGCTCTTCAAGGTCTTATTAATGATGACACTTATAAGGAACAAAGATTACACTAGCTTGATATGCTCAATGAATAGTGCATTAATGCTCTTGAGCATCTCCAAGCCTACACTAAGCAATTACAATGTAAACATAATAGTCATGTCATCCCTCGAACATTTAATAAGGGTGACTTAGTCTTGTATGAAAATGAATGAAATGCTAATGTAGACTATGCTAAAAAAGGAATATTCAGTCCTAATTGGTTAGGACCCTACATAATCACTACAAGTTATGGGTCTAACACTTACACATTAACAAAGTTAGATGGTACACCACTCAAAGACCCTATTAATGCAACACATCTACGTCGGTATTATGTCTAATCCCTTTGAATTGTATGAATGATAAAGCAATGCTGTTAGAGATACCAGATTATATCCTATATGCTTTTGCATTACTTCATTCTTGAAAAATAGTTGTGTGTGTTTCAAACACTAAAGTGATTCTTTAGTTTTTTTTATAATTAATTTAGGTTTCATGCTATTCATGTTCATTTTTTCTGCTATGTTAGGTTAGATCCTTATAGAGGTTATAGGTGCATTTAATTTAGCATAACATACTTATTCACATTGTTGCACGTAAGAGAAACTGTTATATGTTTTAATTAGATCACATAAGATGTGTTGAATCATGAAGAAATTCATTAAGTAATCTTACAATGGTTATCTAATTAATCAAATTTCCATTTAACACATAAAGAAAAGTAACAAAACATCAAATTCTCATATATATATATATAGATTTTTTGTACATGTCATCAATAAATGCAACATCACTGAGGTTTGTGACTATTAAATCTCTTGGGATCTGGTACTTGCACTGGTCTGATAGCAATACACCAGGAGATGGTGGTGTGTGATCATGATTGCAATACGCTGAATCTATGAGAAAATCTTAGCCCCATATCTGTCCTAGGGACTCCTAATGTACTCCTACTATCTGATTTCTCTCTGCCTGTATCCTTGCTACCTCTGACTCTAGTCTCTCGAACTCTGCTAGGGTTTAGGATGACAGTGCCTCTGATGTAGCATCGAACTTGGTAGAATCACCTCCTCAAACTCTCATATTTTTCTTGTAGTCTCACGAATGGCCTGAGTGACTCTGGATCCTAATCCAAAATAGATGGGGTCACATAGTCTGATTTTGTAACCTCCTCGTCAATTGACGCGAGAACTGTCTCTACAACTTCCTATAGATAGAGATCCTGCCAATCTCTCAAAACTCCTACAAAGTACATGAATGAATAAAAAATCCTCACCAATATCTTTGGTAGGCTATGAAACATCAACCTCGTCCTATGTAGGGGGCATGGAAGATGTGCCAGCCCTTCCATGACTGTGGATATTGATTCCTGTTGTGGCCACTGCTCATGAAATCATCATACGAATGGATGAGGGATCTCCCTAGTTGTATCACCCTCAATCCTCAGCTGCTACCTCATCATCACTGCTCATGGGCTCCTCCTCCTCCTCCTGTCATCCTCCTCATCTCCTCTATCCCAACCATCATAATCAGGAACTGCATCTTCATCATAATCCTCATCTATGACATCTGTAAATATGTATGTAGCCTTGTACCATGTCTCCTCAACCTTGTCCTCTATCTCATCTCCCTCTTTTGGAAATGCTACTGTATTTCTTGTAAGCTCATCAATCAGAAATATGGGAGTTGTTTGTGATACTTCCCACCACTCATCATAATCATCTATGATACTGATGTTATTAGTGTTAGAGACTGAGGCTCTTTGTGATCCGATTACTTAGAGTCACTCTCAACAACAATGTCTAGAGTGAACCATACTATATCACTTGGTCTCCAAGCACTCTGCCCTGATCTCCTGACAAAGGGCCGTGCCCTAGGTGGTGTCTAGATCTCCCCAAATTACCGCATGACCCGATCATAGTAGAAAGGATGTACTACATAGTCATGATGGCCAACCAAAAATATGTCTAGCTATAATCTCCTCAACTACCTCATGGTATTTGGCCATTGAAGTGTAAGCTGATAGGGTCTCCACAGGATCTTGTCCTCCTCCAATCGGTTAAATTTCACTCTCAAAAAGTGTAAATCTCTATACTGCCACAATCATCATAGAGGATAGCTAAAGGCCCGAGGGTACCCCACGATTGTCAAACATGAGAAACCAGTAGGTCTTGTACATGTGATATGCTCAAGGTACCAAACCTGTAGAAGCATACAGTATACCATGTCATCCACGTCCTGAAAAACAAACCATCCAAGATCATAGTATAGGTGTGCTAGGATACAATGACCCTAGGCATATACTATCCTATGCTCTACAATCCCACATATCAGGTGTACTAGTCCTCCCTCTAGGTGCATTGGATGGCCATTTGGGATGAGTACTAGTGCAACTATGTGCATCATAATCTATCTCACTACCAGGTCTCATGAATATAACAAAATCAGAAGCTCAATCCGTACCCTCACCTGCTCGTTGTGTACTAGCCCATCTAGGCAATGTTGCATGTTGGCCTTCTTCTAATGGAATGCATAATATCCTTGCAAGTGTACCCAGTATCCTCGAATGGGAACTCAAAGAAAGCGGTGGACGTCCTCTATAGTGATCATCATTTGGGTATGTGCAAGATCATCATGGAAAAAACATGCCCTTAAGTGGCAAAAAATTTAGAAAAATCAGAGTTAAGTAACTTGACATAAAAATTTGAATAAGTTATCTATATTATTTCAAAAATATGTAAGAATAGAATTTGTAGCAAATTGACTATAGTTTCTAAAATACTAGGTTATTTTTTTAAAAAAAAAAATCTATTTGGTGAAAATTTGAAATTTCAATGCAATAGTACTTAAATTTGGGAAAAAAAGTAGGTGTCTGTCGACCACCCTAACCACAATAAAATGATAATATTTTAGATATAAGTAGAGGACTCATGTCCCGATGTGATGCATATTTTTTGTAATTTTTTCCAAGTAAATAATTAATTATGAATTTTTATTACAACTTAAATTTTTTTTTTAAAACTTGTATGTTTGACCACCTTAACTTGGTCAAAACTTCATGAAATTCAATTTTTCTTTTTTTAATCCTGTAGTATGTGAAGCATAGAATGTGACGCATGTTTTGGATTCAAAAAATGTGATATCGTTTGAAAGCTATAGATGTTTTTCAATCAGCCTATCAATCAGGACTTTAGTCATAATTCAAATAGAAAATGAATAATAATTACTTATTAAATTCAAAGTAAAGCATAATTTATATTGGTGGAAAGCTGAGAATCTCCTTTAAAAACCATTTTCATTTCATCAGTTTTGGGTAAAAAAAAGATCATCAGCCACATACCCATCATATTGCAACTTTTTGGCCCCTCTTGATCCTGCACATACCCATCTCACTAGTAGGAAGGTGGAATGTATAGGTGTTTCAATCCCAATGCTTAGCTAGATCCATCAACATCACATCATGGTACCTCATGGGGGCATGAGGTATTCCCAATATATCCCTACAACTTGCAAGTTCTCTATGTCCTCCATTGAAAGTGTGGGGGCTAAGTCTCTAAGAAAGCTATGTTGCTTACCACCTAGATGCTGACGCGAACGGGTGGGTACCTATCAATAAAAAAAAAATTCCTATAAGCAATCTAAAATCTTTAATTTCTACATTATTCATCATAAAAGTGTGCTAAAGTCCCTCTAGTGTGCTTTCTTAAAGGCCTTAGACACTTTAGACCCCTTTTGGGACACTTCGCGAAGAAACGAGACACTTTGCGAACAAATGGGAAACTTCATGAAAAAGGGGAAACATTGTGAGCTCTTTTTCTAGGATCCTAAATCAACCTAGAAATGCATAAAACTCATCAAATAATTGTGTAGAAACTAAGCGAAGGTAGCAAAATCAACTCACCTCATGTTGACGCTCGCCATGCACCACATGGTCTCATAGCACGTTTAGTATCATAGGCTTATAGTCTCATTTGATCAACATATTTCACTACTCTTTCATCACTCTCAAGCTACAAGAAGGTAAAATGACAAAGTAAGTTACAATTTACTTCAATTTTAGCTCTTATGTATGATTAAAACTAGGGTTTTTACTATATTAGGGTTAACAAGTTCTTTTTATCCAAATCAACACAATGAGTGTTAGAGACCTCCATTTTCAATGTCGTTTGTTGCAGTGAAATGATAATTTCACTCCTGATATCCTCAATCATCTATTGTTATATGGCATGGTACTTGGAAATTCCCTACGATATGATTTTCCTTATTCAATGTGGCTAGATTGCTACCTTGATTCCACCTTCGTACAAAAAGTGGAATCCAGGGGGGCATACATCTTACCTCAAATTTGATTTCTAGAAGTTATATAAGAGGATTTTTAGAAAACTAACAAATTCATGTTGTAGGATGCAGTTCCTAATGTAGTGGTTTTGCAAATAACTACACTGGGGGCTTCATTCTCCCATCTTCTAAATGAGTATCCTTTTATGAAATAAAGTGTACTATTTAGAGTCCTTTAGCTTGCATATGCATGTAGAGTCATATGGGCGCTAAAGTGGGGGCTAAAATTAGCATAGAAAATTACACACTCTTGAAGAAAGAGGCAATTTCACACTTAATTTGGACCTATATTGGCACACTTGAGTTAATTGACCTTTAAACTCACCATTTATAGGCCCCTAGGACCCATTATTTTTGGATCTTGAGGCTTATTCCACTCAAAAATCATATAAATCCTAATAAATAACACTTAAATCATTTAAATCCCAAAAATCCACCTCAAAAACCTTAGGTGGGACCCATTTTCCATGTTGGGAGAATGAATCCCCTCTGGTGGGACCCATTTGCCATCTTGGGTGAATGAGTCCCCTTTGGGGTATTTTTCAAGTTTGAGCGGGAAATTCATTGAGTTAATTCAAATTTCCAGTGGATGTTGGCCTTTGAGGTCTAAATAATGATCAATTAGGTATTAATGCCTATAAATATAAGTTTCTAGATCATTTTCAAGATATCTAGCTATTTTTCATAAACAAATTCAAAAGTCAAGTATTGAGAATCTTTCACAAGAATATTCATAAGTCTATTTGCAACAAAGTTGAAGCTTTGGGGTAGAATTCAAGGAATTTTGTAGGTCTTCAAGCTCACTTTTATTCCAAATCTAGCATTTTCAAGGGCTGATCATGGATGGCTATGGAGAATCATGAAGAATTCTAGGTTGGGGAGATGCAACTAGCCATCAAACTAAGCCTAAGGACCTTTTTTCTAAAGTGATTCCATCTTCCATTGTCTCTCTACTTTCAGCCTAAATAAGGTTTGCATATCATTGAGATTCATTTGAGGTGATTTATGATCTCTTAGAGTGAGTCTTGCATCATTCAATTTTCATCCATGCATCTTGTTCTTGCATATTAGAATAGGGTTGCATCTTGCTTCAGATTTCCTAGTCTTAGACACACTTAGGGCTAGGGTTTTTCTACATATTTCATTATCTCTTTCAAGGTTTAATTACCAAACTAGGGGTTTGACTGAGGAAAACCCCCATTATCAATCAAATTATATTCTATTTTGTAGGAATTTTCATAGATTCGGATCCAAGTTTCAATTTGGGAATAAAGTGCAGGTGTTGGAGTACAAATCAATGATTTAAATTTTTACAAAAGAGGAATAGGATTGATTCTCCATTAGTGGCGAATGTGTCCCACTGGGGGTGTTTTTTAGATTAGTTTGTAGATTCCAATACCCTTTTCTCCCAAACAACTTTCAAGCCAGAGACCCTGATCTGGAACTAATTCACCCAGGTTGGTGAATGAGTCCCAGTTGGTCAAAAAATGAACACTTCCAGATTTTTAGAGCTACTTTTAGTTATTCTAAGATTTCTGAGTGTACATCATTTACTGTTATATTTTCCTGTTCTATTTTGATTGTATTTTCAAAGCATTTTATAGGTCATTTAGGTCTTTTTTCATTTCACATTGTTTTTTCAAACATCTTTCATTTTCTAGGCTTACATTTGGTAGTGAATCCCTTTTTATCAGTTTTTAGCCTTTAGGACAATCCCCTTTGATAGATTTCAATCACCTTTGTATTAGAATCCCAAGGGTTTTTTCTTGAGTGACCCATTAATATTTTTGTACCTTTCTCCTTTTAGGCCCAAAACCCTAAAAGTGCAAGAGGTTCCATTCAAAAATCTTTAGTTCAATAATATATCAAATTATGTAAATATATAGTTATTATATACTATAAATAGATGCATTGAGATTTCAATGAAAATAATTTGGTTATATAGGCCAAAGTGAGACATAGGACATCATAAGATTATGAAACATGTTTAATCTTATGACTTGAGACATAAAGTTAAAATTCCATAAGTAAACTTAAGTAATGAGGCATGAATAAGACATAGATGGAGAATCAATTAAGTAATATATTTTATTAAAACTAACAATCTATTCTTAATTTATAGAACTTCTTTCTCAAGAAAAAATTGTTAACCAAGGATTTTTCCTAGTTTAAGTCTCCCAACTTATTTCAAAGATATCATGAGTTGGGCTATTTGTGCATGTTTAATAAAGCTATTTTTTCTAAAAATATCCTAATGAGTCCCTTCACCTTTTTTCTTAATACACTCTATTTAATATGTGTCATTGTAACTACATTATATCTAGATACAACACATAGATATTTTCTACATGTATATCCTCCATATCAAACTTCCGTAGATCAAATATAATGTTGGTTAATATCCCAATCTCTATCTTCTATGTGATTTTCATATTCATTCAAAAATGTCTCCACAAGCTCCCATTTAAATCAAGATTAGATTAAGGAACCTTAACCATAATACTTAGGACTTGAGGCATTCAAGCTTTAATACCAAATTAAAGGAATAAATGGTGTAGAATATATGTCCTACACTATTATATGTGAATATATATATATATATATATATATATATATGCAAAAATTAAACAGGTCATACAATTACAAGGATATAACATCAAATAATTATAACACAACATATTGATTTGCATAGGAAAAATTCCTTTTAGGTGAAAAGTCTCATACTCCAAAGAAAATCATGTATTATTTAGTAATCAAAGGTTACAATATAATTGTAGAAGATAAGAATATATAAGATTATCTCCATGAAATTCTTTAGCTTGTAATTTTGAAAGCATAATTGCACTTATAAACTCACTATGAAACATCTTGTTAGAAATATGAAATAGATTGAATAACCAATATCTTCTATGAGAGAGATAACACAATTACAAACCTGAGATTCCTAGAGATGTGAAAATGTAAAGATGAAAAAATTGTATTATGAGCTCAATGAAAATCTATAAAATAATGATTACATGAATCAAGGTGCATGCATGTCAAAGTAGGCAACAATGCAAGAGAATGAAGGAAAATATGAGACAGGTAGTAAGTTTACATAGAACTAATGAGATGATGGAGGTGAAAAATCCAGCCAATAGGAATTAACCACCAAAAGAGGAGATGACTACCAAAAGTTGAAAGTGTTCCACCCTTTAAGGAAGGGGACACCACATCACTTATCTCCTAGTTATTAAATGTAAAATCACTTTATTTTTCTAAGAAAGCTTAAAAAAAGTGTAGGAAAAACATAGGACTAAGGGAAAATAACTTAACCCACTAGGAAATAAAAGCATACACCAACACCTCTCCTTAAGCATAGCTTAGGTGGATGAAAAATATTATGGGTCCCCAAAAATGAAGCCATATTAGGTACCCATCTACATATAAAATTCCCTCTCAAAGAAGGAGAAGTCCCATCCCACAAAAATGAAGTATTCCTCCCATAATAGAGAGAGAAATGAAGTGGAAGGACAGAGAATCCACCCAAAGAGATTCAATGGTAGATTCTCGAAATTGGATGTAGAAGGTGGTCCACGATCATTGAACAACATTCCTCCCCTTAAGAAGAAAAAAAACCAATGGCATATGCAAGTTATCTCCCAAATCTTGAAAGGAGTGTGTAGGAAGAAAACTCAAGATGTATGGAGTCTCTAAACTTGGCTCAAGTGTCCCCATGTCGATACTGAAGGCTCCCACAATCAAATCAGGTGTTCTAGGCCACATTACTAAAAATGAAAACTTTGAATCTCCTAGAGACTGATATAGAACACCATTCAAAGACTCAAGTATCTCCTCTGAGGATGTCTTCTCCAAATTACTACCAAAAGTATCCACACTCATTTCAGAATATGATGAATGATCATGTAGAGAATGAACAAGAGGGTCAAAGTTTTCCCTCACAACAAATGAACAAGAATTAACTTCATCAAAGAGAAGATGAATACACTCAATAGTGTCTCCCAAATCTATAATATGTTTCTCCATAAAAAAAGTCTACAATACCTATCAAGAGATCATCCCAAGTTGTATCTGAAAGATAATGAATTTCTTGCTACCAATACTCACTAAATTTTTTTGAAGAAGCAATACTAGAATTTGAAGTAGTAACAATAGATGTAGGAGATGGAATGCAAGGTTCAAGTGTTACAAGTATATGAAATTGGTGTTGAGATGTTTTAATTGATGTAAATAGATCTATGTTGTCACATTAATGAGTTTATGGTGATGCTTTGATTAGTTGCATTATGTTGTCATTAGTGTTACTGGTTCCAACCTCTAGTGTTGCTTTTCTAATTTTTTGTTGATGGATGTTGTACGGTTGAGTTGTTATGTTGCAGTTGGCTTGTTAGTGATGAGGAAGTACTAAATAGGATGATAATGTGTTTCTAGTACTTGGTTTCCAAGTGCTTTTGAGAAAATGAGTGAAAGAGAAAATAATGTATCAAAGAAGTCTTCTGTGTTACAAAGTGGTGTTTTGGTCTTTCTCTGTATTTCTTTTGTGTTGAAGATCTACTTGTGTGGTTCAAATATGTTGATCAAAGGTGTTCATATGTGTCATATCCAAAGTTTCTTATTCTGGATCATTGTGTAGAGTAATTTGTGTTGACCAATGTGTGAAGTGTGCATTATAGTGCTGTCTGGGAGAAATGGCTTTTGCCTACATTTCTTTGTAGTTTTTTTTCTAGTCTTGCAGTTCTGAAAGTGTGTTGATATGGTTCATATCCACCTTCGGCTGAAGTTCTTCATGTTTTTGTGGTCCTCAAGTTGATTTCTTGAGTTATATTGTGTGGAAGATTATCTGAGTGTACTAGGTGTGCACATTCTTTAGGTGAAAGTTGTTGTGAACGAATTTGTTGGATTTTAGGGTTTTTGTGGAATATTCCAAATTGTATTAAAGTGATGTTTATTTTTTGCAGGTTGTATTTATATCAAAGCAAGAATGCACTTAAAATCTTAGTGGTGTTTACACGAGTTCAACCGACCTTGGGTGTTTACACTAATTTTGGATTTTTTCGGTGTTTGTGGAAGCGTGGAATGACATGTTTGAGTGGATTTAGGTTCGAGTTAAGGTGTGATGTGGTATTCATTCATTCCTTTCCACTACAAGAATGTTTTGTGCCAACCTAATTTGAATTTGCACAGTTGAGGTACATATCCAACCTTGGAGATTATTTTTAAGTTTGAAGATGGTATAAATAAGTGGTGAGTTGATGGATAATTGTGTGAGTGTGCGAATGATATGAAGTGTAGAGTTGTGAAGTGTGAAATTTTATAGTGGAGTATGATTTTTAATGAGTTATACTATTAGAAGTAGTGAGCATAAGGTTTCTACAATCTACAAAGATTCTACAAATATGTTGGTGATGTCATGGTGGAATTTTCTGTTGCATTGATATGGATTTCTCATTGTAACAATCTTCTTTCTTCTTTTTTGTAATCTGGTAGTGAGCCCTTGGTAGTTATCGCTTCTTTATTTTGGGTAGTGGGCCCTCTAGCAGCAAGCCTATTGTATTCAATGTTGCAATTACTTTATATTGTGAGCTAATCCTCACCATGGTTTTTCCCTTCTTGATTTTTCCATGTAAATCTAGTGTTCTGTTGTGCATGGTGTTGATGTGTTTTAGTTTCTATTATTTTATTTCATGCTAAATCATTCTAATAGATTGAGGGTTAATAAGGGGGTGATCCTACAATACTGGTTTATAATTTCTTAGAGATCCTATTTTTTGCTGAAATCACATATTTTTAGAAGATATAATGATTTAATCCTTGAAAATTTCCATATAAAGGATTCCAATGAAAGAGGGTTTGATCAAACCACCTTAGATCAAACCCCCTTGGATAGAACCCCACTAGTTTTAAACCATACCTATAACAGAGTCTCCTTTAAACCTATCAAAATGCTGATAAAAAACCACTTTTGATTTACCTTTTGGGGGATCAAATGAATTCATCTATTTTTTTTTTGGTAAGTATGTAGTCCTTATTATAAGCTTCCCAAAAAGTATAATTTAAATAAATTTAATTTTATTATTATATTTATTTTTTATTTCTTGTGAATGTAGATTTTTCACCAAAAACCAAGCTCTTTGTTTTGTACATGTGGAAAAATAGAAGATTATCAAATTTTTCTTTTGAAAAATATCAGTGCACTAGATATTGAAGTTCTTGATCCAACAAAAAAAAAGAATTTCGATAAATACAAAAAAATTTATGTTGTATATAGTTTGCCTATGTCTAAATTATAATTGGTTTGACTTCAAAACTTGATTAAGGAAAAAATATTCAATAAAACATTATGAAACCAAATAAAAGTGCTAGATATTGTAGTTAAAAATCTAAATTCAAAATAATTATAATTTTATCCTTCATAGAAAAAAATTGATGTCGTATATGGTGAGCATCACTCCTTAAAAATGGTGTTTACTGAAAAGAAACTAGTTTTCAAAGGAGATGGAAAAAGAAGTGCAATCTAATTCCAAAAATTTTGACAAAAAAAAAAAAGAATGTACAAACAAAATGTCACAAATCACTAGTTTGCACCATCTTCAAATTCCTCATGGTTTAGCCACTCTAGATGCTCGAAAGTGAAGATTTAGTTAGAAAAATCAATTTAGTGTCTATTTTGGCCAAAAATTATAAACCAATATTGTGGGATCACCCAAGGTTGTGGATCTGAATATTAATGAGGGTTTTGATGTTTTAATGAACAATTGATTCACCCTCCTCTTAGTTGTCTTGTGCATTCAATAATTGGTATTAGAGATAGGTTACTTGGAATAAATCTTAACTGCTTGAGGTAGATCTAGGATAACACACAAGAAGGAGGTTCCTCTATTTGATGGATTTGATTATGCTTTCTAGAAGACAAGGATGGAAGGTTTCCTCACATCCCTTAGATTTGGAGTTTAGAAGTTTGTTGAAGATGGATATACTATGCCCAAAAATGGTTATTGTATTGATGATGAGATCAAGGCCTATGAGAACAATGGAAAAGAAAGGTATGCTCTTTTAAGTGGTTTTTCTAATATTGAACTCGTGAAAGTTATGAGTCTAAAAGCTACTAAAGAAATATGGACAAAGCTGGAAAGTATTTATGAAGGAGATGATAAGGTCAATCAAACAAGATGCAAAATCTAAAGAACATATTTGAGAACATGCAGATGTCAGAAGATGAGAAAATTACAAGCTACATTCAAAAGGTGGATGGAACTGTCAATTCCATCAGAGGTCTTGGTGGAAAGCTCAAAGAAGAAGAAGTGGTAAAGAAGGTATTGAGAACTCTTCCCAAATCTTATAGTCATAAATTTTTTGCTATTGAGGAATCTTAGGATTTAAGAAAATATACTAGAGATTAGTTGTATGGTGCTTTATCTACTTTTGAATTGAGAGAATTTGGTTTGAGTAATGCAACAATTGAGACTATTTTTAAGGTTGGAAAGTCAAAGAAGATTGATGAATCAAATCATGAGGATCTTGATGATGTAGAAGAAAAAATTGTGGGGAGAATGAAAAAGGGTATTGGAAAGTATAGAGGTAAGTTGCCTTTCAAATTCTTTAGTTGTGGAAAGATAAGTCATTATGCTTCAAGATATCCAAATAAAGCTTTAAATGAAAAGAATACAAAAAATAAAGGAAAATAAATTTGGATAAGTTATTATGTTAGAGAAGATGCTAGTATATCTAATGATGAATTTGATTATGCAGATGATGAGGATAGTGAATGCTTGTTCATGGCTATAAATGTTGAAACTAATTCTGCTAACTCTAAGAGATGTATGAAGGAAAGTGCTCTGGAAGTAGGTGTTAATACTGAAGGAACTATGGTGATTTCTTTTTATGCTAGAGAGGAGAAGGATTACTGGATCATTGATAGTGGATGTTCAAATCATATGAACAATGATAAAAGTAATTTTGTTTTAAGCTTGAGAAATATGAAGGAGGTCTAGTTAAGTTTGGAGATGATACATCTACTATGATATGTGGAAAAGGTTCAATAATTTTTGATGGAAAGCATAATACAGATCATGTTATTTATGTTAAGGGTTTAAGGAATAATCTATTGAGTGTTGGAAAAATGTGTAGGAAATTATACAATATTATGTTTTAGGATTATGGATGTGAGATCGAAAAGGGCTATGAAACTATGGTTGATACTAGATGGATAGATGGAAATGTTTATCAACTTAAAGGTGTTGATGGTCATTTCTTTATGACTTAGATTCATGAAAGTTGGTTGTGGCATAGAATAATGTGTCACATAAATTTTGATAGCCTATTGAGGATTAGCTTAGTTCAAGTTGTGAGAGATCTACCAAAGATTACAAAGCCCATTAATGTTGTCTACAAGGAATGTCACATTGGGAAGAAAGCTAGAACAAGTTTCAAAATCAAAGAACAATCTACTACTAGACTATTGGAGTTGGTACATATAGATCTTTGTGGTCCTAAAATAGTAAGAAGTTTTCAAGGTGATAGGTATTTCATGATATTAATGGATGATTATTCTAGAATGACATGAGTTTCTTTTCTCAAAGAAAAATCAGAAGCTCTAGATAAGTTTAAATCATTTAATGTTATGGTTGAGAATTAAATGGATGTGAATTTTTTTTTTTTGATATCTAATAGAGGTAGAGAGTTCACCTCCAACGAGTTTAATATTTTTTGTGAGAATCATTGAATAAAGAGGAATTTATCTATGCCTAGGAATCCTAAATAGATTGGAGTGGTTGAGATAAAGAATAGGATTATTTAGGAAGCTACAAGAACAATGATGAAAGAGGAAAATATACTAGATGTCTATTGGAGAGAATCAATTCATACTACTATTTATATACTTAAAAAAGTACTAGCAAGAGAAAATAATGCAAAGACTCCCCATGAGTTATGGTATGGATATTTTAGAGTCTTTGGAAGAAAATGCTATATTAGAAGAGATTAAGAGAACTTAGGAAAGTTTGATACAAGATCTGATGAAGGTATCTTCATTGGATATTCTTCTAAAATAAAATATTACTGGTGCTACAACAAGATTCTAAAGACAAATGTTGAGAGTGCAAGTGCCAAGGTTACTGAAAACTTACAAAAGAACTCAATGGTGATAGATGGATATGAATAATATGAGTCATGTTGCAGAGAAGAAGAAAAATGTAAAGAAAAATAAGTGAAAGTTGAAGAGGAAGAAGCTCAAGAAAGGATTACTAAGACCCCTAAGTATGTACAAGAGAATCATTTTGAAGATCAGATTATTGGTGATAAAAGAAAAGGTGTATTGACATGGAGAAAAGTCACTGAAGAACAAGTAAATCTATGTTTACTTTCTAAAGTTGAGCCTAAAGGGTATGTGCAGGATCATCATGGAAAAAACAGGCCCTTAAGTGGCAAAAAATTCAGAAAAATTAGTGTTAGGCAACTTGATGTAAAAATTTGAATAAGTTATCTATATTATTTCAAAAATATGTAAGAATAGGATTTTTAGAAAATTGAATGTAGTTTCTAAACTACTAGGTTTATTTAAAAATAAATAAAATCTATTTGGTGAAAATTTGAAATTTCAATGTAGTAGTACTTAAATTTTAGGGAAAAAATAAGAAGTAGGTGTCTGTCTAACCACCCTAACCATAATAAAATGATAATATTTTTTATAATATTTCATATATAAGTAGAGGACTCATGTCCAAATGTGATGCATATTTTTTTTTGTAATTTTTTTCAAAGTAAATAATTAATTATGAATTTTTATTAGAACTTTTAAAAATATAAAAACTCGTATGTCTAACCACCTTAACTTGGTCAAAAATTCATGAAATTTATTTTTATTTTTTTAATCCTATAGTATGTGAAGCATAGAATGTGATGCATGTTTTGGATTCAAAAAATATGATACCGTTTGAAAGTTATAGATGTTTTTCAATCAACCTATCGATCAGGACTTTACTCGTAATTCTAATAGAAAATGAATAATAATTATTTATTAAATTCAAATTAAAGCATAATTTATATTGGTGGAAAGCTAAGAATCTTCTCTAAAAACCCTTTTTGTTTCATCAGATTTGGGTAAAAAAAAAGTCATTAGCCACATACCCTACAAATACCCATAATATTGCCACTTTTTGGCCCATCATGATCCTGCACATACCCTAAAATAGTGATTGAAGCATGCAAGAATGAGTATTGGATCAAGGCTATGGAAGAAGAGTTGATGCAAATTGAGAAGAATTAGACTTGGGAACTTGTCTCAAGACCAACAAACAAGAATGTGATTGGAACTAAGTGGGTATTCTAGAAAAAAATGAATGAGAGTGGAGGAGTGGTGAGAAATAAGGCAAGGCGTGTGTGTAAGGGATACTCACAAGTGGAAGGAATAGATTTTGAGGAGAAATTTTATTCAGTTGAAAGAATGGAAGCTATTAGGATGTTTTTGGATTTTATAACACATAAAAATTTCAAAGTTTATCAAATGGATGTGAAGTATGATTTCTTGAATGGTGAGTTGGAAGAAGAGGTATACATTGAACAACTAGAAGGATTTCAATTATTAGATAAATTGGATATGGTATGCATATTGAAGAAGGAATTATATGGGTTGAAGCAAGATCATAGAGCTTGGTATGCAAGGTTGGATAGGTACTTGGTACAAAAAGGATTCATTAAAGGTACCACAGATAGTAATCTTTATTTAAAAGTTGAAAAGATCAAATCTTGATTGTGGTTGTGTATGTTTATGATACAATATTTGGAGGAAATGAAGATATGTGCAAGAGATTTGTAGAACAGATGCATAATGAGTTTGAAATGTCAATGTTTGGGGAGATGAATTTCTTTCATGGACTACAAATCAATCAAACAAAAAAAAGGTTATTCATTTCACAATCAAAATTGTAGTGTTGAAAAAAGGTAACCCTTTTTCACACTTAGTTTGGGAATTAATAAGTAATAATAAACTGTACTTAATTATGCCTTATTTAGGGTGTTGTAAAGTGTTTTCTTACACTTTCACATTAATCTAGGGATTTTTTAGTTAATTGAGGTTAATTAGAGCTTAATTGGCCCCTTTAATTCAAATCCAAGCCTTAATTATTACATAATCTAAAGGATTTATCCCAACACTCATTAATAGTATTTCATAGCATTTAAATTGGCAAGGTTTGAGTCCTAGAAAACTGTTCTAGGACCCATTTTCCACTTTGGGTGAATGGGTCCTCCTTACCTAGGATACCCTTTTTTTTACATATTTGAGGTGGGTTTTTAATATTATTTCACCTCCCCAAAGCTTGGTCCTAGAAAATTGTTCTAGGACCCATTCACCACTTTGGGCGAATGGGTCCTCCTTACCTAGGACACCCTTTTTATAACTTTTTTGTGGTAAAATTTTAATGATTTTGAATCTTAGATCTGATGTTAGCTTGAATTATTTGAATTTTAGGGTTAAATCTTAAGATAAGTATAAATACAATGTTAATTCACATAGTTTCATCCTAATACTTTCAAGCAATCAAGAGTACATTCACAAAGAGAATTATAGAGCACTTCAAGAGAAATTTAAGGACATTCAAGGGTAGATTATTTAATTTTTATTACAACAATTCAAGATCATACATTATGTCAAAGGCATAAGGCATCAAACATGTAGTTGAGATAGTGTGTTGTAGTATTGAAGATCCATTTACAATAATTTTTTAACATCCAATTCAAAATCAAGATCTACATTCTACATGGACACTTCATGTTAGGTTGTTGATTTACATTCCAAGACACCATCCAAGGTATCATTGTTCATGTTTCATGTTTCATTGTTTCATCACAAGGTTTAATTACCTAAATGGGGTTTGACCAAGGAAAACCTCTATTATCTAAAATACAACAAGTTTTTCTCCTCTTGGATGTGTTTTTGTAGGTTTCTAGGTTGAAGATCAAGTGGAGAACAAGATTGAAGCAAAATTGTCAAAATTGTGAAAAGGTGAAAATTATTGTATGGGGTTCTCTTTCACCTTTAGGGTTTTGGACCTAAAAGGAGAGAAGCAATTTTTACACTCTCCACTTAAGAACAAACCCTTGATATTTCAATGCAAAGGAGATTGAAATATTGCAAAGGGATTGTCCTAAAGGATGAATGAAATCTAATGAGGGGTTCACCACCAAGTTTAGACTTGGAAAAGACAATGCTATGCAAGTTATAAGCCAAAACCCTAATTCAATGTAATGACCTAGAAAATACCTTAGAAATGTAAGTAAAATAGAATAAAAAAGTAAAAAGGTAAATGAAGTGCACCTAGAAACCTTGAAGTGATTGGAAACAACTCTAAAATTCTAGAAATTTTGACGTTTTGAGCTACTGGGACTCATTCACCAGTTTGTGTGAATGAGTCCCCGATTAGGGTTTCTACACGGGAGCCTCTTTCAAGAAAAAGGGTATCAAAATATGTAAACAAATCGAGAAAATAACTATAGTGGGACTCATTTTCCACTCTTGGTGAATCAGTCTCATTTCGCTTTTTCAGAAATTAAAAGTTTTGATTTGCACTTCAACACTCAGCCTTTCCTTCCAACTTGAGTTATCGATCCAAATATGTGAAAAACACCTGCAAAATAGAATTCAAATTGATTTTCTTATGGGGGGATTTCCTCGGTCATACCCCTAGTTTGGTAATTAAACCTTGATAGGAATAATGAAATGTGCATGAAAATCCTAGCCTTAAGTGTGTTTAAGACTAAGAAATCTGGAAAATGATGCAATCCTATTCTAATGTGCAATAATATGATACAATAATAGAAATGTAAAGATGAATGAATCACTTGTGATGATCTCTAATCAACCCAAATGAGATCTAATGATGTATGTACCTTCCTTAGGTTGAGTGTAGAGTGATAATAGAAGATGGAATCAGTTAGGAAACAAGTCTTTAGGCTTGGTTTGATGGCTAGTTGCATCTCCCCAACCTAGAATCCATCATGAATCACCATAGAAAATCATGATCAACCCTTGAAAATGCTATATCTTGATTGAAAGTGAGCTTGAAGACCTACAAAAATACTTTAATGCTACTCCATTGCTTCAACTTTGCTTGCTTTTGGAATTAGAACACTCTTGTAAAAGCTTTCTTGAAGATTCTTGATGCTTGTCTCTTGAAAAATGTTCGCTTAAAGTGCTTAGAGTTAAAAAAAATGACTTAGAAACTTCCTTTTGTAGGAATTACCACCTAATTGATCATTATTTAGATCTCAAAGGCTGAAATCCAGTAAAATTTGAATTAAAAACTTGAATTTCTCACTCAAAATTGAAAAATTCCCCAAATGGGACTCATTCGCAACCCTTGGAGAATGGGTCCAAGCTAAGGGGACTTATTTTCCCAAGGTGGTGAATGAGTCCCGCCTTAGCTTTTTGAGGTGGGTTTTTGGGATGTTTGGGGATTTGAGTGATTTTATGGGTTTTTGAGTGAAATGAGCCTCGAGATCCAAAATAATGGGTCTTAGGGGCCTATAAATGATGATTGAAAGGATAATTAATGAAAGGGTTCCCAAAATAGGTCCAAATTAAGTGTGAAATTGCATCGCTTTCAAGAGCATACAATTTTCTACACTACATTTAGCCCCTACTTTAGTGCCCATATGAATCTACATGCATATGTAAGCTAAAGGAATCCACTGATGACCTCTATTTCATAAAAGGATACACATATAAGTTCAATTATGACATGAGAGAATGAAGCCCCCACTATAGTCATCTACAAAACCACAATGTTAGCAACCACATCCTGCAACATAAATTTGTTAGTTGTCCAAAAATCCTCTTATCAAACCTTTATCTAGAAATTACATTTGAGGGTAGTTGTATACCCCCCCTTTACTCCACTTGCTTTATGAAGGTGGAATCAAGGTAGCAATCTAGCCACGTTGAAAAGGGTAAGTCATATCATAGGGAATTTCCAAGTACCATGCCATATAATGATAGATGGTTGATGATTTTGGGAGTGGAAGCACAATTCTAATGCAACAAACAACATCAAAAATAGAGCTCTCTAGCACATGTTATGCACTTTTAGCCCTAATATAGTAAAAACACTAGTTTTAACTTACATAAGAGAAAAAAGTGAAGTAAATTCTAACTTATTTTATCATTTACCTTGTATCTTAAGAGTGATCGAAGAATAGTGAAGGGTGCCTAGCAAATGAGATTACATACCTGTGAGACTCGACGTGTTGTAGGACCAGGTGGCGCATGGCGAGCGTCATCATGAGGTGAGTTGATTCTTCTTCCTTTGCTTTGTCCTTATGTAGTGATTTTATGATTTTTATGCATTTATAGGTTAATTTAGGGCCTTGGAAAAAATGTTCGCAAAGTGTCCCCTTTTTTCGCGAAGTGTCCCCTTTTTTCACGAAGTGTCCCACTTTTTTGCAAAGTGTCCCTTTTGTTCGTGAAGTGTTCCACTTTTTCACAAAGTGTCCCATTTCTTCGTGAAGTGTCCTAAAATGGTTCTAAAGTGTCTATGACCTTTAGGAAAGTACACTAGAACAACTTTAGTACACTTTTATGATTGTTGATGTAAAAAATGAAGATTTTAGACTACTTATAAGACATATTTTTTCCATTTTGTTAGGTTCCCACTCATTTGTGTCAACATCTAGGTGGTAAGTAGATCAACCTTCTTAGAGATTTAGCCCCACTCTTTCAGTGGAGGATACATAACTGCTACAAACTATAGGATTATACTGGGTGTACCTCATGCCCCCATGAGGTACCATGATGTGATGCTAATGGTGCTAGTAGAGTGCTGGGATGTTGATACATGCACATTCCATCTATTGACTAGTGAGATGATGATCATACTAGAGGACATGCACCACATACTCTAAGTTCCTATTCGGGGTGAGCGAATACATTTTTGAGCGAAGCAAAAATTCCACGAGATGAAATATGACATGCAGTATTGCCTTTGTAGACCAGTACATGATGAGAGGGTGAGGGCATGGATTAATCTGGTGATGCTATTATATTCATGAGCCCCATTGGTTAGATGGATTATGATGCTTACACTTACACTAGTACTCATCCTTGATGGTTGGGGAGTGCACGTAGAGGGAGGAATAATACAACTTATACTAGAGATGGTAGAGCACCAGACAGTATACACCTGGGGGCACTATATCCTAGTGCATTTATATTATGATCTTGGATAGTTTATATTTCGGGAGGTGGACAGTATGGTACACTATATGCTTCTACAGGTTTGGTGCCTCAAGCATATTACTTGTATCAAACCTACTTGTTGTGCCCTCAGCACACATGCCCAGTTCGGAATGGGACCCCCTTTTCTTTTACCTTTCTGGGTCGTTCTTTCACTGCCTTGTTTTGCGTGCCCCCATTTTTGGTGTCCCAGATGGTCAATGTACCTTTGAGCTCCCATATTTGGTTGACTGTATTTTGTCCCCTTCATCTTAGTTGAGTCCTGGAGTCTTCCGGACTCTCCTTGGTAGTTTGCTTTTGCCAGTGGCCTTGGGGCTTGGTGGGCCCGCCCTGTCGGGTTTCCCTTTCTAGGTTTCCCCGGGGTGTTCGCCATTCCAAACGGCGGAAGGCTCCCTCCTTCCTGAACCTTGGGCCCCAGTTCCCTATTTTCTGCTGGTTTAAAATTTTCAAGTTTCAGAATGACTTTACTCATGCCAGGTTCGGACCATCGGACTTCCATCCCCAGAATTCCCTTCAGTCTTCGTTGTTTCCGACAACAAAACTTCGACGATGCTTTGCTATCCAGACTCCAGGTCTCCCTTTGCTGTCGACTTCTAAAGTGCATTTTGAAACACCCATTGACCCACATCCTTCTGGTCCTCGGGCCCCGGACCTCTCGCCACCGACTGTAAATTTGAATCTACCAACCAACTGGCTGGCTATACAGGCATTAAATACAAGCATTGAATGCATATGAGGGTATAAATATAGGGGTCAACCTGTCATTTTCATTTGTTTAGTTTTCCAGAAGATATCAGAGTAATTTCCAGAGGATATTAGTGCACCCGTCGCCCGTCGCCCTTGAGTCCGAGATCATCATTCGACCACCCTTAGTGGATTTCACGTCTTCTCCCATCAGAAGTTTGAGGTAGGTTTTCTGTCTGCCCTCCCGAGAGGTTTTTCATGATTTTTCCCTTAAGATAATGAATAAAATGAGCTAAAAATGTATTTAATTAATAGAACATGATAAGGCTTGCAAAACCTATGTCTTGAAATTTAAAAAATCCTCCAAAACTGCCCCCTAAGATCAAACTGGAGCCAAACCATGCCGCTGTCGTTCTTCGCATAGGGTGTTCGTGCCCTCCAGGCTCGTCCCCTCTGGACGCTATTTAAAAATTTAGAAAATGACACCTTTTTTCCAGTGGCGAAATGCCCTATTGGGCCCGCCACCCTAGACATTTGTTGACCGATCGCCATCAGAATCATCAAGCTCGAATGCTCAAATTTTGGCCTTCATTTCAGCCTCCCAGGCCTGCCTTACTAAGACTCCCTTTCCGAGTTTCCCTGGGGTGTTCACCATTCCCAAATAGCAGAAGGCTCCCACCTTTTTGAACCCTGGGCCTCGGCTCACCGAATTTTTCCCATTGAAAATTGTAACATCTTGAGACTGCTCTAGCCCATCCCAAGCTTGTCCCGTCAGACATTTGTTCCTGGGACTCTACCTAGCCCCCACCATTCCCAAATGGTGAAGTGAGTCTGCCTTTTTTCCCTTCGGGGTTTGTTTGTTAATGCTCCGTTAGGTCCCGGTCCATGGAATACCATCTGTAGGCTGCCGTGGAGTCTTTGCCATTTGAAACAGCTGTCAGGTTGCGTTCCCCTGCCTTCCAGGTCTCGGCCTTCCATTCGCTGACCCTGCCTTCCAGGCTTTGCCCGCCGGGGTCTTGTTCACCTTCGTCTGATGCAAAAGGGTGAAGTAAGCCTATCTTCCTGGCCTCAGGGTTCCACCCCCTCGTTCACCTAGACAAACTTCACAAGGAAAACCCACGGCCAAACGCTCTGCCGGGCTGCTCCTTCTAGGCTTCAATGCAATGACCATCATTTTGAATGGCGAAACCCTAATGCCTTCCAGCTCCCCTGGGCCCAGGCACCTTGAATTTTGAAGAAAATCATTAGCAAAGTCCTGATTGCTTTCAGACCCTAAACCTTCAGATGCTCCAAATTGACCAAAATGACCTCAAATTTGAAAACCAACCTCGACCCACATGCTCAAATTCGACCCTCTTCAACACGAGCCTTTCAAACCATCAAAATTCGAAGACAAGAGAAATCACTTGGATTGCTGTAACCTGTTTTCCCTTTCTAGATAGCATTCCTACTAGGGAAGTCCAGCACCTTGGGCTCAGATTGTCCAAAATCCCTTCAAAAAGTGACTAACGACATCTGAAAGAAAAATTTAACTTCATTAATCATATGATGTCTAATTGGATTTTTTCTATAGGATTTTGACTAATAATAATGCTGTCATAATTGGTTGTTCTCATTATGTCTATGTTTGCAGGATATATGAAATTAGGTGTAGGACCCTCAGGGTAGCTACAAAAAAGGACAAAGGAAAGAAAGGAGGAAAAAATCATCATGGAAGAGAAGACAAAGATCAGATGAAGTTTCAGTTTCAGGGTCAGCCTCTACATTCAAAAATCGTCACTGACTGGAAGGAGATCATAGACACCAATATTAGTCACATTGATATTAATGAGTTCAAACAAAGGGTTAGAGTCCACCCAAAAACTGACAGTGCAAGATCAATCAGATAGAGTGGGATTGCAAAAGAAATAGGCTTCCCCCTATCTCTCATAGCCCCTGAATTGGTCATGGCTTGCTGGCAGGCCTACCAACCATAGACAAGAACCATCATTGATAGAGACGGGAACGTCCTCACTGATATGTCGAATGAGGGAATTACTAGAAATTTTCACATTCCTACCTTTGAGGAGATGGAGATGTCCACCATGGAGGAAGGAAAAGAAACATGGGATGAAAACCTGATGGGCTGTAAGAAATTAATAAATTAATACTGGCTCAAGGAGAAAAGAGGCAGAGCTGCAAAGATTCCTTAAGAGCTCTTTCACAGTGATTTCTATGAGGATTACCATGACCTAGTAACCATATTGAGCAGGGTGATAGGCCTCCCCACTGCTACATTTTTCCAAGAATGGATGGTGTATTTTGTTGAGCAGATCCTCCGTGGGGACGAATATGTCACCACAAAAGCCTCATTCTACTAGGGAGGCATCAAAAGCGACTACTTCCATGAGCAGTTTATGAATGTAAAGAAGAGCGCTAAATTCTATATGACCTATCTAGTCTATTCACTGGCTGAGAAGAGGCAGTATAGTGGATTATTTGTGGCACCCGATGAGGAGTTGAGCCAAAGATTGAAGGCCTATGATCGATATCCCCAGCTACAATTCAGAAACTTCAAGAAGGAGTACTATAGGGTGAATGACGCCTTCATCGGCCACATCATTAGGCTGCTAGGAGGATATTTTGAGAGAAGGGTCTCTCATAGTGCATAGGTGTTCTTAAAACAATACGCCTTCCTGTTCATACATTCCCAAAATTCACATATATTTGCACCCAGGGTTTCATAGAAAGGCCTAATAAGTTGCCCCAGTACCCCAATGACCAGATCATATTGTTAGAACTTTCCTGGTAGCTACAACATATACATTCAGTCCTCGGCAGTAAACACTTGGTAGGGATCTCTTATCCTTTAGCCTTCAGTCAAGGGATATATAAATTGTAAACTTCCCAGTGTGTTGGGAATTCTGAAAAGGAATTGGAAGAGTACCATTTCTGCCTACACACTACTCGCTCGAGGATGGACCCATACGGGCATATAAGAAAGGAAATGGGACCAGGGTATGCCAACCTACATCACGTTGAAGATTTCTTGGCGGATTTCCAGAATGACAAGGAGGTGCGTGCAAGGCATTACATACAAATGACCACATAATTTGTAAAAAGGGTACAACTATTTCCTATACCAGACTAGGTTGAGGAGGATGAGAGCACCGTCATGGACCCCAAGTACGCTGCAGTCACTAATTTGTTGTTGCCAATGATAGACTAGGATGAACAAGAGGTTGATGACCTCGACATTGTGACTAAACCAATCATGACTCGAACCAAAGAATGGATTGATGGAAAAGTAGTCTAATTAAAGCAACAAGGGTTTGTCTTGACATATGAAGGGCTCAAGAGTGAGCCTAGTGCCATGGAAGATGTTGCCACAACAACTTCAATAGGTGGGACATCCAAATCTCTTCTGATCACAAGATCGAAGAAGATGAAAGGGACTAAAGCGGAATAGTCTCTAGACCCCAAAGTTTATTCAAGGAAAGACTCAGGAGACTCACCTTCTAAGAGGCCCAAATGTATGTGAAGTGTTGTAGAGTAGCCACCAATTCAAGAAGATCCCCTTCAAGAGGGTGAGGAAGGGAAGATAGATCAGCCAAGACCTCCTCCAACTCTCCCTATCTCCACTACCCTTCCACCTATTTCGCAGGCCATGGTCGCTACATCCCCAACTGCAGTGGACATCTCGGTCCATCTCGCCTCCTCTCCCCTAGTGGGGCCCATAATAATGATTGACTCTTCTTCTGCCACAACTTCTCCACTTTCCTCCACCGCCATGTCACCTACTACATCACTCCTATTGGTAGTAGTGACAATGCTAATTCCCGCACTAGCATTACCAGAGACTTTCTCGTAGCACATGCAGAATGTCCCCTCTGAAATTTCTTAGATCTTTCTGGATCCCACCATTCAAGCTGCCTTAGCATGGGTCCTCACCAGCGCTACACCTTCGCAACCTCCAATAGGACCGCTAGCAATAGAGGCCATAATGTTAATTTATGAGGAATGGGAGAGGTAGGAGAAAGAATCCTCAAAGGCAATGGAGGAGGAATCTGATGAGTACCATGAACACCCAGAGTATGAACACTGGAAAATTGATAGGGTGGTCTATGAGGAAGAAGGAACGGGGTCTTCTGAGAGCGGAGATGAAGAAGAGGGTATAGGTGGTAGAACTATTGTACAAACCTTCGATGATGATCTCGAAGAGGAAATGGCCAGACAATTGAAGCATGATGAAGAAGAGAGAGAAAGGTCACCTCCCAAAGAAGAGAAAGAAGGTGGTAGGACAGCAGAAATGGTAGAACTCCCTACAGGGGGACAGCTGGAGGTTGTGCCACCTCCTTATAGAGAGGAAGGAATGTAGAAGAGCATAAACCTAAGGAGCATGGGCACGAGGACAAAATAACTAAGGAAGGAAAGGGGAAAGGAATTGAGATAGAAGAAGGCCCACGGGGGCGATTACCTACTAAGCCTCCTGTCAAATGCCTCACGTTCACTGAAGACTCTGACAAGGAAGAGGGAGACGACAATAGAATGGAAGAAAGGGCTCCCATGGGTGAGAAAATAGAGATCCAAATAGAGGAAGGAAAGGGTGATCGAGAATTTCCCAAGGAAAAGTCTACCATGCCCGAATGGCTGGAGAAGCAGCTTGAAAAGAAGATTCCTACTCCAAAGGACCCAAGAGTGAGGCTAGAGGCTATCCTAGCCCGAGCACAGATCTCAGTCAAGAAGGAGAAGAAGCCCAAAGTTAGATCCAAGGTAACGATGGATGCTTCCGGGTCTCGAACTATACAAATAGCAACACCAGTGGTAGGCCAAGAAGGAGTAAGCTATAATGTCTCCACCATTGACTTGGAGACTACTACTAGAGAGCAAAAGGTGGGGAATCTTAAGGAATCCATGGCTATGGTGGTGCACCTAATACAACAAAACAACTTCTCGAAAGATGAGCTCAAAGCACATGTGGCCGCCTTGACAGATTACATTCAACAATGGTCTTTAGTTGAAGAAATGTCTACCACATCCACTGCTCCACCCAAACTCTTGTCCAAGGAATAAATTGACAAACTGGAAAAGAGAAACAACTTGGATAAAACTATAGAGAGCTAGTTTTGATAGGTTCTATATGTCAGGAACATGGGTATCAGTCAGGTTGTTCGAACAGCCAACAAGTTCTTGGATTTATAGCAGTCCTTGGAAGGCACTAAGAAGTTCTACATCGACTTCCCTACAAGCTACGAGTCCACCTATCCAAAGATCGAGGCTATCCTCCAATTGCCAAGCACGACATGGGAAAATGAGCTTGTGTTCAAAAGGGATGACCATTGGATAGTGGATGTGTGGAAGCGGGACTTTGATAATAGAAGAGAAAGGTTAGAGTGTAGATAATGGATAAAGTGGATCCAAATATCAAATGGGTCAAAGAAATTAGGGCGGATTGTGCCTGATATCTAAAATTAATGACGAGATATGACATGCCTGCGGTACAAATTGATCCAAAAAAGATAAAACCTCATTTATAGAAGAAGATGGAGGATACGATGTCAAACGAGATAACAACAGATTTCATGAGTTTTTCTGCCCGTGCCTTCGCCAATTCAGAGCTATTCAGAGATCACACCACCAAATATGATGAAGAATGGAAGAGGTTTGAAGATAACTCCAAGGAATGGAGTTATCAAGTGCTGCGGTCTGAGATTGATAGAAGTCGACAAGCTCCAGCTGGTGATCTTGAAATTCATGGAATATGCAGCGTTGAAGAAGTAGGAGGGTGACCCTATTGTCAGTGAAGAACTTCTAAAGGAGTAGCTACAACAAAAAGAGAAATCAACAAAGGACAAAGTACTACAGTGCTATCACTAGAAGATGAAATAGGGATATGGACAAGATTGTAGTTTAAATTGTAATATATTGGGGGGGTAGGTAGATCCCTAGTTTTTAGTGAATCTTGGCCACATAATAAGATTGAATCTTGGCCATTTGTTCTACTTTTTAGGCACTATAAATAGGGGGTCTCCTCTCATTTCCAGAGTGAGTTGAGTTGTTGTAAAGACATGTTGTAGAAATTTATAATGAAAATACATTGACCTGGTGCATTTTCTGAGTTCTTCACATGTTTCATGATTCAATCTCCATTGTTAGATGCTTCATTTAGATTTGCATTTCTATTTTAAGTTAGATTTAAATTGCTTGAGTAGATTTTAGTAATGCTATTTTGTAGTTGTGAAAATTGTTGTTGTGTAGATGCCTTCCTAGCCCATACTTTAGGTTGTTTGCTATTGGTAAATAGTTGTGCAAAGTTATCCTGGGCTTGAATTCAAAATTTCTCCAAACTTTTATCTTTTTTCATGCATGTATATGATGAATGAATGGTGAAATACCTTGCAAGCCTTAGAAGATAGCACAAATTTCATGAGACTGTGAATTTCTGGTTAAGTGAAATTCCATTTGAAGGAAGTTGTCCATGGAAGGAACTCCATGATTACTGTTCATAGTTAGTTGTAGATCCAAGAACCTTCCCTCTTCCTTGCTCTTTTTTCCTTTTTTTTTTTAGAAATAGCCTATGCTAAGGTTCATTGCACATTGTAAAGCCAAAACTTGAAGAAAACATTGAAGTTTCAAACTATCGTCCGAACCTCCAACAAAATGCACCTTGACTCCCATCTTAGAAACTTCAAATTTTAAGATTCACTTTGCATCCAGCTATGTAAGTCCGCCCTATGATTACTAGAAAAATCACATCAAACATCAATTGAGGAGTTCCGTGCAAGTCATGACTTGACACCCAAGATACCTTGGGGAGATTTTCAACAACTTTCTGTTGGAGATTTCCTTTCAAGAGAGGTAGTGCACATAGGAATTTCCTATGTTGAGAAAGTGTACGAAAACACCCATCAATACTATTGGCTTCCCATGTCTGATAGCCTTGAAGTATCCTTGGGCCTTCATCTATCCTCTAGGATGCTTTTGGCAGTATGGTGATTTACACTTCTAGAGAGTATGATTTGACTGATTGGAGGATGATGAAATCCTTTAGAGACCTTATTAGCTTGTGCTTTAGTGGCCAAATCACACTCGATAGATGAGGAGATTACATCTTGACATATTTTTGATTGGTAGATATGATTACGTAATGCATCCTTTCTACTACGATCAGGTCATATGATAGTTGGGACAGATCTAGATAGCACCTAGGGCACAACCCTTCTTTAAGAGATTAGTGAAAAGTGCTTGGAGACCTGGTGATTCTATACAGTTCACTATAGAGGATGTTTTCCATAGTGGCTAGAGGTACTCGAATCACGATATGTCTCCAGTCTTTGACGCGAATGATGTCAGTGCCACAAATGACTATGAGGAGTGGTGGATAGTATCATGGCCAGATCCTATGTTTTCCTATAGAGGATCTAATAGGTGATGCTAGACCACTCCTAGATGAGGGAGATGAGGTAGAGGATAGGGTCGAGGAGACACGTTGTAGGGCTGCAGACATATTTACAGATGTCATAGATGAGGAGTACGATGAGGATGCAAATCCTAAATATGATAGCCAAAACAAAGGAGATGAGGAGGACTAGGAGAAGGATGAGGAGGAGCAGCCCATGAGTGAGGGTGATGAGGCAGTAGATGACTCAGATCTAGTAGGGCATGAGTGGGGAGAGTTCTCTCCCATTCATATGACTAGATCATGGGTAGTAGCTACAACAGGCACTAGTACCCATAGTCATGGAGAGGCTAGCACATTCTCCATGCCCCCTACACATGACAAGGATGATTTCACACAACCTACCAGAGATATAGGTGATGATATGTTGTTTATTGTTATACTTTCTACTTATGCTTATGCTTTATGTATATATCATGATGTGTAATGATTATTTATTGTTTCTATCATGCAAGATCTATGAGAGACTTTCAAGATCTCTATCGATAGGTGGCTACAAAGATAATGCCCCCATTAGTTGACGAGGAGGCCATAGACTCAAACTATGTGCCCCCACCCATTGTGGATTGGGACCCAGAGTCATTCATGCCATACTTTAGACTATTAGAAATGTATGAGAGTTTGAGGAGGCATGTCCACTGAGCCAATGCTACCCCAAAGGCACAATCATCCCATACCCTAGCAGAGTTTGAGAGACTAGAGGCAATGGCAGCTAGGCTACAGGTGGAGTGATATCAGATAGCAGGAGCACATCGGGAGGCCCTTGGATAGATATGAGGATTGGAGTTTTCTCTTAGTACATTCAGTGGATCATGATCACCATCGCATACCACCATCTCCTAATAGACTGCTACTAGACATATGCGGCCAGTATGTCTCAAGGGATCTAGTACCCATAGGCCTTAGTAGTATTGTATATAATGATGACATGTACACAAAACTTTGATATATATATAAGCACTTGATGTTTTATTATTTGTGTTGAATGTTAAATGGCAATGTGATTAATTAAATAACCTTTTTAAGATTATTTAATGAATGTCTCCATGATTAAACATGCTTTATGTGATCTAATTAAAAATTATTACAATTTCTCTTTGATGCTACATTGTGATGAAGTAT
The DNA here is from genome assembly GCA_007258455.2 of Sequoia sempervirens. NCBI lineage: Eukaryota > Viridiplantae > Streptophyta > Pinopsida > Cupressales > Cupressaceae > Sequoia > Sequoia sempervirens. The sequence goes on from VDFB02379711.1 coordinate 44,385,441, forward strand.
GTTATGATAAATTAAATGCACCTATGATCTAATTGAAGAACATTAAATGCATATAAGGATCTAATCAAACATAACATACAAGATGAAGTTGAATAGCATGAAACCTAAATTAATTACCTAAAAATGAGTTAAATAATCAATTTAGTGTTCGAGACACACATAAATATTTGTCAAGAACAAAGCACTATGAGAGCATACAGAGTATCATCCACTAACATCATTGCTTTATCATTCATACTATTCGAAAGGATTAGGTATAATATTGGCGCAGATGCATGACATTGATAGGGTCTTTGAGTGGTGTGCCATTGATTTCTGTTAACGTGTATGCACCAGACCCATAGCTTGTGTTAATTATGTAAGGTCCTAACCAATTAGGACTGAATTTTCCTTTGTCATTCGGGTCAAAATTAACGTTTTGTTGATTTTTATACAAGACTAAGTCACCTTTACTGAATACCCGAGGGATGACATGATCACTATAATTATGTATTAATTGTTTAGCATAGGCTTGGAGATGCTCAAGAGTGTTAATGTGTTGTTCATCAAGCATCTCAAGCTGGTGTAATCTCTATTCTTTATAAGTGTCATCATCAACGAGTCCTTGAAGAGCAATCCTTAATGTGGGGATTTCTAACTCTAAGGGAATAATTACCTCTGTACCATAGACAAGGTTATAGGGTGTTGTTCCAGTGTATTTTATGATGCTAGTATGGTAAGCCCATAACATGTACATCGGTTGTGTGTGCCAATCCTTGTTATGTTTATTTACTGTCTTCCTTAGAATTTGTTCAAGAGTCTTATTAGTTTATTTAGCTTGACCATTCGATTGTGGGTAGTAAGGTGTTGAAAAGAGATGTTCGATATTAAATGTGTCGAGGAATTTCTTCACAACATTGTTCTTAAATGGTGTCCCATTGTCTGAAACTAATGTGGAAGGAAGTCCAAAGCAAGCAGTAATGTGTTCCAATATGAAATGACATACTACATCAACAGTTGTGGATCAAAGAGGAATAGTTTCTACCCATTTTGTAAAATAATCTATCGCTGTGATTATAAAAATATGTCCAACAGATGAAGGTGGTGATATTTTTCCAATTAGATCCAATCCCCACACTGAGAATGGCCAAATAGGAATTTGGGCATGAAGCTCAAAAGCAGGAGCATGAATCAAATTTCTATGCTCCTAAAATTTGTGACATCTCTTAACATATGCAAAGCAATCTTTCTCCATATGTCTCTAGTAATATCCCATGTGAATGAATTCTTGCACTAAGAATGTCCCTCTAAAATGACATCGATACGTGCCTGCATGAGCCTCTTTGAGTGCTATGGGGATTTCAGATTCTTTAAGACATCTAAGAATAATTTCATTAAAGGATATTCTATATAATACATTGATGAGGATGATGTACTTGGTTGCTATCTTTTCAAGAAAGTTTGGGTGTTCTTTGTTATTGGCTTGGGAACGGTACCATATTTCAAATAGTTAAATATTGTATCATACAATTCACTTGAGTCTTCCTTGGTTGTTACTAATACTTCTTTGAGTTTATCGTTGATTGATGGTTTCACGATTGGGTGAACAGTAAATGTGAAATCCTTTGAAGAATCTTCAGGTGATATAAGAGAGGCTACTCTCACCATTGCATCCACATGTTGATTATCTTTTCATGGGATGTTGTCAATGTTAAATGATTCTAATTTCTCTAACAAGTTCATTGTGATATCCTTGTATTTAGATAAATTTTCATGCTTTTCCTGATATATCCCATTGATTTGTTTGACTACTAATTGTGAATCACCAAATATGTTAATGTATTTTGCACCCAAGATTAAAGTATCACATAACCCAACAAGCAACACTTCATACTTAGCAGTGTTGTTTGTACATAGGAAGTTTAGCTGATACAACAAGGGAATATGTTTTATTGTAGGTAGAATTAGTATAACCCCCATGCTGGAGCTTGTTATACACTTAGATCCATCAAATTAATATTCCCATGTATTAATTTTGATTGTCAAAACACTATCATTGGGGAAAGAGCCATTGCTAGGTAATGCAAAAGGGGAAGGAGCATCAACCAATTAGTTGGTCAAGGATTGACCCTTAATTGCTTTTTGTGAAATAAACTTAAGGTCACACTTTGTCAACAACATCACCCACTTAGCTAGATGTCTTGATAAATCCATTTTATTGAAAAGATGTTTGAGGGTATCAAATTTTTTCATCACACATATCTCTGCATTCAATAAGTAATGTCACAATTTACTAATAGTGAATACAAGAGCCAAACATTGTTTTTTTAATTTTTGTGTATTGTTTCTCATAATCTATCAAGGTTTGGCTGATGAGGGTGCAGCCTGAGACTTAGAAAATAACCCAAAAACAAGAGAATAATTTTATTATTTAAAAAATGGAGCTTCTTACATGTAGAGGATCTCAAATCCCCAAATTCTACAACAAATGCAAGTTACAGAAAGCTACAGAATAACCCTTTCGCAATATGCGAGCTTGTCCCCAAAAATTTACCCAAAAATTAGAAACCCACCCATAAATAGAGCTCCTCATTAGTTTGGAGCCAAAACAACATTCAATTTTGAGTTTAGGCGATTTGGCACTGAAAATTTACAACATGAAGTTCAAATTTCAAAAGAGCATTTGCAATTGTATCTTCTAGAAAGTGCGCCAACTTCCCCGGGTCATAACTTTTGATCCAGGACTCCGATTTCCAAACTGTTTGAACTATTGGAAATGTCTCAAAGTCAATAAAATGCTCAAAATTAGCTATGCCAATTTTGGCAAGTTTTGGGGCTGATCCGGGAGCTCTAAGTGCCTCAAATCTAACTTGGAAGATTTTCAGGTGCAAATCTGGGAAACTAAAACTGCAATATATTTCAACCCAGGAACCGAAAATAAAAACCGTAAATTGGAAATTTCATTATGATGAAAAGGGTATCCAAAAATATAAAAAATCTAAAACTAAGAAACTTAAAATTTAACTATTTTTGGGTGATGCAAGATTGCCCTTACACCACTGGACGCTCCTGCATCAGACACCCAGGGTAATTTGAGAAGTGACCCCATCACATCTTAGATGGTTGAGGAAAACCCAACTAGTCAACCACTACCTTAGATAGCCAGGATGAATCTTCAATAGACCTTCCTTTCCATTTCACCAGATAATCTTCATACTGCCTATTTCTGGTACTCCTTCCCACACGACTATCCAAGATTTCTTCAATCTCCTCTCTTTCTGAAGTAGGTGCTGGAATGTCATATTGCCCTATTGCTGGTGCTTCCTCCGTTCCACCTTCATGATACTCTGTTAAATCTGAAATGTTGAACATAGGGGAAATGTTGATTCCATTAGGCAACTCTACCTCATATGCATTCCCTGAATCATGCTTCTTCAAAATCTTATAGGAACTAAATTTCTTCATCTTCAATTTGTTATATGTTCCCATGGGAAACCTTTCTTTCCTCAAGTGGACCATCACTTCATCACCAATCTCAAACTCCTTATACCTCCTCTTATGATCTGCCTTAGCCTTATACTGCATATTCATCTTGTTAATATGTTCTCTTACCTTCTCATGTATATCCTTGATGTGTTCTACAAAATCTTCAGCTTTAGCACTTATTTTCTTCTCTTGGTCCATCTTCCTCATTCTAGAGCTATTCTGGGGCTACCTCCATACACAATCTAGAATGGTGATCTACCAGTGCTTCTGTTGATAGAATTGTTGTAAGAAAATTCTGCCTGGGGTAAGATCAAGTCCCATCCCTTGGGTTTTCTCCTACCAAACATCTCAGTAGGTTACCCAGACTCCTATTAACAACCTTTGTCTACCCATCTATTTGTGGATGGTGTGCAGAACTGAACTTCAACTCTGTTTTCAACTTCTTCCACAAGGTCTTCTAAAAGTACCCCACAAATTTGGTGTCACAATTTGAAACAATACTCTTTGGCAGACCATGTAGCCTCACCACCTCTTTGAAGAACAAGTCAGCAATGTGGACTGCATCATGGGTCTTCTGACATGGAATGAAATGTGCCATCTTCGAAAACCTATCAACCACCACAAAGACTAAATCATTCCCTCGTTGTGTCCTTGGCAAACCAAGAACAAAGTCCATACTTATATCCTCCCATGGCCTCTCTGGTACAGGTAAGGGCTGATATAAGCCTATATTATGGCTCACTCCTTTAGCCATCTGACATACCCTACAACTTTGTACAAACTTCTTCACATCCTGTGACAACTGAGGCCAATAATAATGCTCACTGATAATGGCAATGGTCTTATCCCGACCAAAATGTCCCGCCATTCCTCCACTATGCTTCTCCTTTATCAGGTTCTCCCTCATGGAACTCCTTAGGATACACGATTTTCCTTTAAATACCATGCCTAGATTGAAATCCCGCCATACCTTGTCAGTCCACTGTAATAGGTTCCTTGCAAGCTTTAAGCCTCTGCAAAATCGAGGATCTTCTGCATACAGTGTCTTGAGTTCATTGAACCCAACCACTTCAATCTACATCTTTGTCATCAATGTATGCCTCCTACTTAAGGCATCTGCAACCTCATTTGACTTCCCACTCCTATGTTTCAAAAAAAAGGTATAACTCTACAAAAACTCTACCCATTTCATATGCCTCTGATTTAATTTTCCTTGATTTATTTATGTACTGCAAGGCTGATGATTCAGTATATAGAACAAATTCCTTTTGAAACAAATAATGTCTCCATTTCTTTAATGCTTGAACTATCGCATAAAATTCTTGATTATATACAAAATACTTTCTCTTGGCATCATTTAACTTTTCACTGAAATAGGCAATGGGCTTACCTTCTTGGCTCAACACTGCTCCAATGGCACAACCACTAGCATCACAATCCACCTGAAACACCTTGTTGAAATCTGGGAGGGTTAGAATAGGTTGCTCTGTCACCTTCTGCTTTAATAGTTCAAAACTCTTTGTTGCTCTAGTGCTCCACTTGAATTCTTTTTATCCCCTCTCATTTTTTCAGTCAGGGGTCCACAAATACTACTAAAGTTTGTAATGAACTTTCTATAAAAACTAGCCAAACCATGGAAAGATATTACCTCGATATCAGTTCTTGGGGTAGGCCATTCCAGAATAGCCTTCACCTTCTCTAGGTCCATCTTGAGACCTTCTGCTGAGACAACAAACCCCAAGTACACTAACTCCCTCTTCACAAAACTGCACTTCTTCAGATTAATCAACAATTTCTCTTCTCTTAACTTCTCAAAGACTCTCGAATATGCATCAGATGCTCATCCAACGTCTTACTGAAAATCAAAATATCATCTAAATACACAATAACAAAACTTCCCAGAAATTCTTTTAGTACCTCGTTCATGAGCCACATGAATGTGCTTGGTGCATTGGTTAGCCCAAAAGGCATGACTAACCACTCGTACAGGCCCTCTTTGGTCTTGAAGGCAGTCTTCCATTCATCCCCTCTCGAATCTAGATCTAGTGATATCCACTCTTCAGATCAATCTTTGTGAAGTACTGAGCTCCACTCAAACATCCATCAGGTCATCCATCCTTGGTAGGGGAAATCATTGATTGTTATCCTATTTATGGCTCAAGAATCTTACACATCCTCCACTCCCCATCCTTCTTTGGTGCTAGTACTGCAGTATGCACATGAACTCAAACTCTCCAGTATCAAACCCTTTCTCAACAACTCTTGAACTTGTTTGTTCAACTCCTCATTTTCTACTGGAGTCATTCTATGAGCTACCTTATTTGGAAACGGCTCCAAGAATCAAGTCAATCTAATGACTATCTTCCTTATTGGTGAGTAAACCCTCGGGTACATTATCAGAAACAATATCCTGAAACTCATCCAACATCCCAGAAACTTCTTCTGGAACCTTCTCACTATCCTCCTTACTCATCTAGGAATCAATGCATAACGCACATGCTCATGCTTCATACCTTCTAAAATTTTTCTTCCATCTACATAACAAATTCTAGCACTACTGCATACCTTTTCTTCGGTCTCCTTCAGGGTTTCAACTTGTGACGAACCCCATCCTTTGTTAAGGAATAAGTGTTTGCATGGCCATCATATATAGCTCTATCGAATTGCCACGACATCCCCAACAACATGTGACATGCATCCATGGGGATGATATCACAGTCCTCATCATGGTAGCTCCCGATCTTGAACTTTACTAGGAATGCTCATTGACCAAAACTTTGTGGTCTTTCGCAACCAGGTAATCTGACATGGATCGCAGTGCCTTTCCCTCTTCAGCCAACTTTGTGACCATCTCCTCGACACCAGTTATGTGTCCGCAGTCTATAATGACATCATAACATTTTCCTTCACACTTGCACCTTGTGGAAACAAACTCTTCCTTTGTTCTGGTTCCTTTTCCTCAATCACTAGGGCTCTCCTAATCACTAGGGCTTCTCCCCTTTCAACATCATCTGAATGTTCAGATTGGGCCTCCTCATTTGCATGTCAACCCTTCCACAACCTTGGCCTTTTGTGCCCCCTTGGTGTTGTGGACATTCATAAGCTCGATGCCCTTCTTCACCACATGGAAACAGTTCCTTTGAAACCACCTCTTCCAGGATCCTTGTCCATATCTCCTTGTCCTCTACCTCTTTGATCACCACTATTTTGATCCACGAGTAAAATTGTCATTCCTTTGGCTTGGAGGTACCCACATCTTCACTTTTCTTTTCATCATCATTTTTGGCTTCCGAAGGTCTTCCATTTGCCCCTTACTGCTTTGACCTCCCTCGTCCTTTTTTCTTGCCATCAAATCTTTTCAGCTTCTCTTCCACCTTCAGAGAAACGATACACATCCTCAATGGTGGTCATTCGTTAGGCTTAACTCCTCTTGAATGCTTGGTCGTAACCCATTAAGATATCGGGCTACCTTATCCTTATTGGCCTCTATGTGACCCATTCTGATGATTATCTTGTGAAAATCTTCAGTATATTCTTTCACAGATCTGCTTCCTTGCTTCAACCCTTGCAATTTCTTCAACAGATCTAACTCGTAGTCCACTAGTATGAACTGCTTCTTCAATTTCTCTACCATGCGATCCCATCTGGTGATATTTCCTTTTCCTCTTTGATTTCTTTCCAACTGGACCTCTTTCCACCAAATACTGGCATGGCCCTTCAGCTTTATTTTTGCAAACTTAACTCGATCTGGGTCCTCTATTTCCTAATACTCAAAATATTCTTCTAGCTCGTTGATCCAGTCGATCAACTCTTCTGGTTCAGACTTCCAGAATAACTAGGGACTTCTGCTTTGGGTCTTTTCCCGATCTTTGAAATGGCCCTTATTAGCCACATTTGGTCTTGATCTATTGCTTCTTCTTCCTCTTCTACATCTGAACCTTCTTCCTCTCCTTCATCCTCACTTTTCTCCCTAGGGTTTAACCCTCTTCTCAAGTGCTCTTGTAATGCATCAATCTATCTCTGGAGGGCTACCAGTGCATCTCTTCCACCAGCATTTCTGCCGCCTCGACCACCTTTGGCACCACCACGCCTACCAGGCACCACTCTTGGAGGCATTTTTCTTGATGTCGACCCACAACCATGGTCCTGGTGCGAATTGCCTCACGATCGACGATCTGTCCACACGCTCAAGAAAACCCACTCTGATACTACTTGATGAGTGTGTAGCCTGAGACTTAGAAAATAACCCAAAAATAAGAGAATAATTTTATTATTCAGAAAATGGAGCTTCTTACATGCAGAGGATCTCAAATCCCCAAATTCTACAACACATGCAAGTTACAAAAAGCTACAGAATAACCCTTTCACAATATGCAAGCTTGTCCCCAAAAAGTTACCCAAAAATTAGAAACCCGCCCATAAATAGAGCTCCTCATTAGTTTGGAGCTAAAACAACATTCAATTTTGAGTTTAGGCAGCTTGGCGCTGAAAATTTACAACATGAAGTTCAAATTTCAAAAGAGCATTTGCAAATGTATCTTCTAAAAAGTGCGCCAACTTCCCGAGGTCATAACTTTTGATCCAGGACTCTGATTCACGAACCGTTTGAACCGTTGGAAAGGTCTCGAAGTCAATAACGCGCTCAAAATTAGCTATGCCGATTTTGGCAAGTTTTGAGGCTGATTTGGGAGCTCTAAGTGCCTCAAATCTAACTTGGAAAATTTTCAAGTGTAAATATAGGAAACTAAAACTGCAATATCTTTCAACCCAGCAACCAAAAACAAAAACCATAAATTGAGATTTTCATTATGACGAAAAGGGTATCCAAAAATGTAAAAACATCTAAAAACCGAGAAACTTGAAATTTAACTATTTTTGGGTGATGCAAGATTTCCCTTACACCAATGGATGCTCCTGCATCATTGGCTAATGTAATAGACTAGATGCTCTTTGTCCTTTTCATCTGGTTGAGCCAACAATGCTGCAAGGGCATGGGTTGATGTAGCTATATAAACTATACATGGTTTGTTCTGCATAGCGGGTTTTAAAATAGGTGGAGTTGCAAGGTATTGTTTCAAACTCTCGAAAGCCTATTGACAATCTTCATTCCAATCAAAGTGCACATCCTTTTTGAGGAGATGTGTAAATAGTGACGTTTGATCAACTAGAGATGTGAAAAAAGGACCAATGGCTTGAATTATTCCTTGTAATGTGCACAATTGAGAGATATTTTTAGGAGGTGGCATGTTAATGATAGCATCAATATTCTTTGTATCCACCTTGATGCCTCTATGAGATACAGTAAAACCTAGAATTTTCCCACTATCTACACCAAAGAATTTTTTTTTGGATTCAATCTCATGTTGTATTTTTGCATCTGCTCAAATATTTTACAAAAGAAATTCACATCGTCTTTCCTTGTTAACGATTTGGCTAGAATTTCATCAACATAATCTTCCAAAATCTTATGTATGTAATTATGAAATATCAATGCCATTGCTTGTTGATATTTTGCACCTACATTCTTCAATCCAAAAGGAATCATGACCCAGCAAAACATTCCCCAAACTATTGTGAATGTTGTCTTATATTGATCTTGAGGGTTGATGAATATTTGATTGTATCTAGAAAATCCATCCATGAATGACAACAAAGCATGTCCCACATTTGAGTCTACTATAATGTCAATATTAGGAAGGGGAAAGTCATCTTTTAAAGATTCTTTATTCAAATCATGAAAATCCATCCACATCCTAATACGATTTTCATGCTTTGTGATTGCGACAATGTTTGAGATCCAAGGAGAATAGTCTATAGGTATTATGAAACCAACCTCAACGAGTTTTTCAATTTCATCCTCTTGTTCTCCATCATTGAGGCATTTTCCTATTTTAACGACCTTCCCTTTATCATTGATGTCCATTGCTATATCCACTGTATCTCCTAAAGGAAATGTGATCTTGGAAATTCAGGATTGTATTCTTCATTATTCGTGTTTGTCTCATTGTTCTCTTTTTCTCCATCTTTTTGTTTGGTGCATATCATAGAACATGTAACCTTTTTATTGTGAGGAGGAGTAGATGGTTTATCATAAACTCCTAGCATTTTTTTCACAACTTCATCATCTTCAAAGTACTCCCATGATGGTGGTAAATCCATATCAAGAAATTCAAGATGTTTCATAGTGAGGTTGATTTTTGGTTTACACGTAACGGTGTTGATGTTTAACGATGGTCTCTTTGTTGCTTGTGTAATTTTAGAAGGACAATATCCCAAACTAGTCTTTGTCTCTTGCATGTTAGGCTCTATAGGAACTCAAATTCCTTCTTCTTTCTTTCCAAATCCTTTACCATTATAAGGATATGTGCAGGATCATGATGGGCCAAAAAGTGGTGATATGATGGGTATTTGTAGGGCATGTGGCTTACGAATTTTTTTTACCCAAAATTGATGAATCGAAAAGGGTTTTTAAAGAAGATTCTCAACTTTCCACCAATATAAATTATGCTTTACTTTGAATTTAATAAATAATTATTATTCATTTTCTATTTGAATTACAACTAAAGTTCTAATTGATAGGCTAATTGAAAACATCTATATCTTTCAAACGGTATCAAATTTTTTGAATCTGAAACATGTGTCACATTCTAGATACTTCACATACTATAAGATTAAAAAAAAAATTGAATTTCATGAATTTTTGACCAAGTTAAGGTGGTTAGACATACGAGTTTTTATATTTTTTAAAATTCATAATAAAAAATTCACAATTAATTATTTACTTGGAAAAATATTACAAAAAAATATGCATCACATCAGGACATGAGAACTCTAATTATATCTAAAATATTATAAAAAAATGTTATCATTTTATTGTGGTTAGGGTTGTCAGACAGATACCTACTTATTTTCTCCCTAAAATTTAAGTACTTCTACATTGAAATTTCAATTTTTCAGCAAATAGATTTAAAAAAAAAAAACTAGTAGCTTAGAAATTACATTCAATTTGAAATATATTCTATTCTTACATATTTTTGAAATAATATAGATAACTTATTCAAATTTTTACGTCAAGTTGCCTAACTTTGATTTTTTTGAGTTTTTCGCCACTTAAGGGCCTATTTTTTCCATGATGATCCTACACATACCTGTAACTCAATTGTTTCACAAGTTCATAACCTCTCCCATAATTTTTTTCCATTTCTTTTGGGTTTAGTGGTTGTTGATAATATATCTCATCAAAGTTAGTTGTATAACTTGTATCTTCTTCAAGAGTGGATGAGTTGGATGCTTGTGAATGTTCTTCCAAGTTCTAAGTTGACATGACCATGGGTTTCTTTTGTTTCTCATCTTATTTTCTTGTGATTATGTATTATCCCATAAATGAGGGTGTGTACTCCAAGGGACCCCAAATCATTATCTAACAATTTTGACACTGTTTCCATTTCTTGCTTGTCTTCTTTTAAAGGTTCTATGTTGGATGTTGGAATCAATTTTCTCAAAGGACTTATCATTCCTTTTTCAACTTGTAAGCAACTTTCAGGATCGGGGTCTATTTAAACTTGGTATACCTTATTTTCATATACATATTTCATGATACAATGAAGAGTCGAAGGCAACACATGCATCTCATGAATCCATGGTATTCCCAAAAGAAGAATGTATGAAAGGTCATGAGGCATAACATGAATAGGAGTTTGTAAGGTAGCCCTCCCAACTATAATAGGTAAAGTAATCACACCAAGCGGTTTCTTTCTTACATTTTCAAATCCTCGAGTTGATAAAGATTCAAGTTCCATCTTTGATTTTTCTACTTTCAACCTATTGAAGAGTTTCACATTGCACACATTAAGGGCTGAGCCATTATCAACAATTGTCCTTTTTATGCCTATTCTATTAAATTGGGATATTATCATGAAGGAATCAATTTTCTTTCTTAATGCCAAAGGAGGTAGCTCATGTTGGTGAAAGGTTATGTCTACATGAACTATATTCATTCCTTGTATGAGAGCTACTACATTATTTGTATTTGTGCAAGGAGGAACCACTACTTGTTGTAAGGCTATTTGAAGCATAGTGTGATAGTTTGGTGAATTCTAAATTAAGTCCCATAGGGATATCTTTGTAGGAGTATTCTTAAGTTGTTCAATGAGGTTATACTCCTTCCCACTATGCAAAGTTAAATAAGGAGCATTAGGCAATATGGGATTAGGAAAAGGTAAGGGTGTCAGGGTTGGTTGTTGTGGTTGCAGATTATTTCTAGTGTTGTATATATGAGTAACATGGTACTATGACTCGGTTGTTGCAAGAAATTATTCTTAGGTTGATAAAGGATAAACTTAGGCTTGTTTTTAGATTGTGTTTGTGTGAAGGTGGGTAAAGGATGAGTTGAGGTTGAATCACGTTAACTTCTCTTGGTTTTGGTTTCTCATAAAAATCCTTAGTGGATGAACCTTATGAGAGGAAGTCCTCAAGGGCTTCATCTAACATGTAAAATTCATCACTACTAAAAGTCTTGGGTTTGTTAATAAGTTGAGGTTGGATGACATTTACTTCTCTTTTTTTAGGTTTGTTTGAACAAGCCTTAGTGGACAAACCTTACGAGGTGAAGTCCTCAAGGGCTTCATCTAATATATCAAAGTCATCACAAATAAAAGGCTTTAAGGTTAAGCTAACTTTGAAAAAGGGTTTTAACATGCTTAAGTAACTATACATCTATGCTTGTTTAAGTTTAATGTTTTTGGTTTTGTTTTTTGATCTATATCTAATGTAGTCTAATCTAAATGTTGAAAATGAAAATTGCAAAAGGCTAGTTCTATCCACAATTTTAATGAATGTAAATGATGCTATTTCTAATGATTGTAGTATAATAGAAAGCAACTAAACTGAAACAAAAATGTAATGAGAGCAAATAAAAACTTAAAAATTAGAAATTTAACTTTGTAAACAACAGTGTAAATTTTGCACTAGGACTTATTCACCCAAGGTGGAAAATGAGTCCCAATAGGGATTTTTTTCAAAATTTTCATTTTTTTATTTCTTTTTATGTTTTCTATGTTGTATGATGTAAGTCTAAGATGCAATTGTAGTTTTTCAATAATTTTCAATGAAATTAAGTGCTAAAATGCAAGATAAATGAGCTTTCACTAATGCAAAATTTGAAACCCTAGAATGCAAATTAACCAATGCAAATCGTAATGCAATGTCAATGCAAACTAAATCTATGATGTAAATGCACTCCAAATCAGAAATTAAATGTCCTAAATGCAGGTTCACTGAAATGAAAAGGTGAACATTGTTTGTATGGGGTTCTCTTTCACCTTTAGGGTTTTGGACCTAAAAGGAGAGAAGCAATTTTCACACTCTCCACTCAAGAACAAACCCTTGAGATTTCAATGCAAAGGAGATTGAAATATTGCAAAGGGATTGTCCTAAAGGCTGAATGAAATCTAATGAGGGGTTCACCACCAAGTTTAGACTTGGAAAAGACAATGCTATGCAAGTTGTAAGACAAAACCCTAATTCAATGCAATGTCCTAGAAAATTCCTTAGAAATGTAAGTAAAATAGAATAGAAAAGAAAAAAGGTAAATGAAGTGCACCTAGAAACCTTGAAGTGACTGGAAATAACTCTGAAAATCTAGAAATTTTGACTTTTTGATCTACTAGGACTCATTCGCCAATCTAGTTGAATCAGTCCTAGATCATGGTTTTTACGTGGGAGCTTATTTCAGGAAAAATGGTATCAAAATCTATAAACAAATTTGGAAAACAACTACAGTGGTACTAATTCATCAGTCTTGATGAATTAGTCCCGTTCTGCTTTTTCAGAAATTAAAAGTTCTAATTTACACTTCAACACCTACCCTTTCCTTCCAACTTGAGTTTCAAATATGAATCTGTGAAAAACACATACAAAATAGAATTCAACTTGATTTGCTAATGGGGGATTTTCCTCAGTCAAACCCCTAGTTTTGTAATTAAACCTTGATAGGAATAATGAAATGTGCATGGAAATCCTAGCCTTGGGCATGTCTAAGACTAAGAAATATAGAACATAATGAAATCCTATTCTAATGTGCAAGAATATGTTGCAATAATGGAAATGTAAAGATGAATAACTCACTTGTGATGAACTCTAATCACCCCAAATGAGCTCTAATGATGTATGTACCTTCATTAGGTTGAATGCAGAGTGATAATGGAAGATGGAATCACATAGGAAACAAGTCTTTAGGCTTGGCTTGATGGCTAGTTGCATCTCCCCAACCTAGAATCTATCATGATTCAAAAACACAACCATGATAAACCCTTGACAATGCTAGATCTTGATTGAAAGTTAGCTTGAAGACCTACAAAAATACTTTAATGCTGCTCCAATGCTTCAACTTTGCCTGCTTTTGGAATTAGAATGCTCTTGTAAAATATTTCTTGAAGATTCTTGATGCTCATCTCTTGAAAAATGCTCAATCAAAGTACTTAGAGTTGATAAAAATGACTTAGAAACTTTCTTTTATAGGCATTACCACCTAATTGACCATTATTTAGATCTCAAAGGTCGACATCCACAAAAATTAGAATTAAAAACTTGAATTTCCTACTCAAAATTGCAAAAGTCCCCAAATGTAACTCATTTTCCATCCTTGGTGAATGAGTCCCACCTAAGGGGCTTTGTTCACCCTAGGTTGCAAATGAGTCCCACCTGATTGTACTTTCAATTTTTTTTGTAAATTTTAGCATACTCATGTTAAAACCCTAATAATTTTGACCTAAAAATCTTTGTTACATCTATTGTAGGGTTCTTATATGAGGTTTAGGGTTTTGTTTATTTTTTAGTTGCTTGGCGTTCTATTTTTGTTGTTGGCCTTATAGTGTCTATTATTAGTCATATGGGGGGAGGGAATTCTCATATTTACATCATCATATGACTGTCACCCTACGACTGGTTTTTCTCCTATGTAGGTCTAAATCATCCATTTCTATAGGGTTAGGGAAATGATTTTTTGATCATTACATCCTTTGTTCCACATGATTCCAAAATTGTGAGCCTACTATTCTTGTGTCACCCTAGAGAAGTTCCCTTTTTTAGAACAACTTATGAGCATGTGCATAATTCTTTCACTTAAGTCCTAATGTCCCTTGTAACTATATTGTTCATCGTTGATTTATTCATTGGTTTACACTATGAATTAGTGATGAGCGATGAGTGGTACTCCCCTTTGATATTGCTCATCGCTAATGGCATCCAATCCCTCAAAGTTGTAATAGCGATAAGCGATGTTCTTAGCCTTATGTTCTTATTGCTCATCACAGATGGCCATTGAAAAGAACATTTGTAATAGTGATGAGTGATGTGTTGTTGCACACTATGATCATGAATATGTTGTAAAAGGTCATTCTCACATTAGCGATGTGCGATGAACCCTATAAATAATGTAAACCATTTATCGCTGATTGCTTGCACAATATATGAGGAGAATCAATGATGAACGAGGGCCTTAGCGCTCATCACATATTCATCTTAAAACTTAAGTTCTAAAATAGCGATAAGTGATCGATGCCTTCTAAAAGGGTTTTTCTTTTTCTAATTTTGATATTCAATCTTATGGGCGATATCTTTGGCGCCATTTATTCTATGCAGGCACATGTGTCCAAGATTTGGTGTTTTCACAGTATCTCTCATCGCTGATTTGATCCTAGGGATAAATTTTGAATTGGAAATTTCACAATGAAGGGATAAATGTGATCGGAAGTCAGGACATTAAATGAAGGGTTAAAGGCCATCACCGAGATGCTTTCATCATTGATAGAGTTGAGTGATGGTAAGATAAATCAATGGTAGGAGATAACCATTAATGAAAGGAGAAATGTGGTAGCATCCAAGGGGATCTCAAGTAAAGCAAGGGGGGATCAGCGAAAGAACTGGACAACCATTGATAAAACTTTAAAGCAGATGATCCAATGAACAAGAAGTCATCGCATGAATAATTTCATCGCTAATGAGCACCTCAAGATTAGGGAAAGATCAGTGAGGAAGCAAGAAGTGCAAGGAAAGTTTCTCTATAAATTGGCCTTATGTACTTCATTGATATTAATGAAGAGCACATATTAGGTTGGTGATACATGACAAATTGTCAGGACATATATGATTAAATCAGGGTTAAGGAATAATGTGTCAATATTTGAGATAGCATCACTATTTTCAAGAAGCAAATTGATAATAGTAAAAAAATGATGCTCATGGCCGCCCTAGATGAAATTTTAATTGCTCTCAATTGAATGCTCTAGATTCAGAGCCAAACTAATAGGCTACCAATTCACTCGCACAAGGATTTCTGCATCATTAATTCAGCATGCTTGAAATCTCTATTTAATGCAGAATGATCGATGATTATTCTCATTATCTTTTTACCTTGCATTGTATGTTAGGCTAAGTGTGAAGGGTTGTTGGCCTATTTGTGGTAGAATTTTCTCATCCTAGTTGGGTTGGTATGAAATTGAGTTCTCTGGTCTACTTAGGACTTTTATTGCTTAAATTGGTCATTATCACTAGGATTGGGGTGTTTTTCTTGTGGGTGTTGAACCAAAAGACCTTTTAATTATCATTTTGTAAGCTCAGACAAGATGGGAAAAACTAGTGAGGCAACCCCGCCTGTTAGGAGGTCTAGTCAGTTAAGTATGTCAAAAATTCCATGAGGAGGTAACTGAGTAGGAAACCATGGTTTTCCATGAAATTGCAACCAGGACTAGGAGTGGTTGGGCATTTTTGGATGCCAACGACTCTAAATAAGGGTCACCTCCTAATTTAGTTTTTGATGACACCATGGTTGTTGCATAGGAGATATTTGTTTTCATGTGTCCATAGTTTGTCTTTTTGTTTCCCTTTCTTATGTGGAGGTTTTTTCAGATGATATGAACCAAATCCTTTTTGTTCCCAACAACGAATGTTGTGATAGTGATGGCTAAAATTCTACACATTTTTTTTGTCTCCCCTATTATGAAATGATTATGTATGAAACCACCTGGGGAGTCCTTCAAGAAGTTAGTTGGAATTAGGTTTTGAAATGAACTCAAATGAAATTGAAATTGTAATTCAATTGGGTGCTTGTTGCTTCCCTATTTATATAAAGGAGATTTCATAGCTGAAAATGGGAGAGAGTTCAGAATTTTGATTCTAGATTAAGGTCATAGTAGATACTAAGCTCTAGTAGTAGAGTAGAATGTAAATAGATACTCTAGTAGATATATCAGAAGCAAGTCTAAGATGAAAGTTATACTACGTATAAATCTTGAATATGTTTTACAATGAAATATCAAAAATGAAGAAGAATTTTAGTTTTCAGAATTTTACTCTCCTTTGTGTTTTCTCCCAAGTTATGAATGAATATTGTTATTGAAAACTTCATTTGTCTTCTATCATTTACACATAATGTATGAATTTTTTTTGTGCTTCAATTCAATGAATTGATTGAATGCTGAAACGAGCTCATTGGTTTGCGAGAAAATCATACAAGATTTAGTAAGGAAGTGATATTCTAAAGATACAATGAGTTAGATATTACAAAGTAACACTCTAATCCAGTCCACTAATTTTTGAATTTCAATCAAGATTGTATTACCAGTTCATTACCATTTATAATTCTTTTTCTGTGTTAGATAAAGAAATGACTATCTGTTTATTTTATCTTATGGTTAGTTGAGCCAGTATTGAATTGGGCCTAGGATTTAAGATGAAGAATTATTCAAAAAACTTGAAATTACGATGTCTCAACTCTAAATATGAAGGAGCACTTCTTGAAAATAAATAACACTTCTATTTAAGGTTTGTTGAGGTTTTGATAAGGTGTTTTACATGAAATTGTGCATCTGTGTGAGGAAATACTCTTAACTAAGTGTAAAATATTATGAGTATATAGGGGATTACCCTCCTTGGGTCTCACAGAGCCCAAAGAGAAGAAGTAAAGTAATAACTACTCTACTTAAGTGTTGACCAATCCTCACCCTAGCTGATAATTGGGTCATGGAAAGCTCATAGGTTAGGACTGAGATTAAGTTTGGTTCTAAAAAAATAACCAACACCACCTTAGCTTTTTGAGGTGGGTTTTTCAGGATTTTCATGGATTTGAGTGATTTTATGGGATTTTTGAGTGAAATGAGCCTCAATATCTGAAATAATGGGTCTTAGGGGCCTATAAATGATGATTGAAAGGATAATTAATGTAAGGTTTCCAAAAGTAGGTCCAGATTAAGTGTGAAATTTTGTTGCTTTCAAGAGCGTACAATTTTCTACACTATGAATTGAAAAGTTTCAAAGTTGTCATCTACATTGCAAGATCATGAAAACAAAGCTACATAATTTTTTTTAGACTTTCGAGAGTTGAGCATTGAGGACCTAGAAGTGCAGAGATTGAAGAATAAAACCTAGAAGTTAGTTTTTAGAAACCAGGTAACAAGGACCCATTCACCACTTTGGGTGAATGAGTCCTTAGTGACCTCAAAACAACACTTATTTAGCAAGGTACACATTGTTTTAGCCTCTTAAAACTTCCCTCATTGTTGTTATAACCGTTAGGAGTGTTTTCTAATTGTTATTTGCATCATATCTTGCACATAATTGTGTTTTTTATATTTAAAAATAGTGGTTCATCATCTTGTTAATTCATTTTGGCGAACCCCTATTTTTATATGAAACAAAAATATGTCAAGGAATTTTTGAATAAGTTTGGAATGGAAGATTCTAAACTAATATATACTCCTATGTTTATTGGTTACAAGCTGATCAAGAATGATGAATTTACTAAGGCTAATTAGAGAAAGTACAAATCAATGATTAGAGGACTACTATACCTAACTATTACTAGATCAAATAACATGCATGCAGTTTGTCTTGTGGCTAGATTTCAAGAATATCCTAGAGAGTCACATGTTGCAATAGTGAAGATAATATTTAGATATTTGAAGGGCACTCCAAAACATGTCTTGTGGTATCAAAAGGACAGTGATTTCTCTTTGAATGCTTATAAAGATGTAGAATGGGTAGGTTGTGTGGATGATAGGAAAAGTAAAAGTGGTGGTGTATTCTTTATTTAATGAAGATTGGTGTCTTGGCTAAGCAAGAAGCATGATTTACTATCTTTATCTAACACAGAGGAAAAATACATTGTAATAGCTTCTTGTTGCACACAAGTTTTATGGAAGAGGTAAACCTTGAAGGATATCTATGATGAAATAATTTCTATCTTTTGTGAGAATACAAGTGATGTTAATATTTCAAATAATCCAGTAATGCACTAGAGGACAAAATGTATATCTCAATCCGATATCACTTTTTGAGAGAGAGGGTTGTTGAGAATGAAGTGAAGCTATATTATGTTCCTATCAAGAATTAGGTTGCTAATATATTTACTAAGGATCTTCCTAAGGATTATGGATGATGGAAATGGAATGCACAACTTCCTTGTTCACACAAAAGGGGAATGAAGGAAGAGGGATTTGATTTTGCAATGCTCACATTCAAGAACAAACCCTTGAGATTCCAATGAAAAAGAGATTGAAATCTATCAAAGGGGATTGTCCTCAAGGTTGGAAATTGATAAAGAAGTTCAACACTAATGCAAAACTAAGAAAATGCAAGATGTTTGAAAACGCAGTGTAGTATGTAAAAAGACCTAGAAAATGACTTAGAAATGCAAGTAAAGCAAAACAAAAAGCTATAAAATAGAGAGTGTGTACCATGAAATGTGTTGAAGACTGGAAATAGCTCTGAAATTCTAAAGATGTTGATTTTTAAGCTTGGTGGGACTCATTTTCCATTCTAGGTGAATCATTCCTAGTTCTAGAAAACTGTACCAGATCCTGTTTTGGCCAAAAGGGTATCTGAATCCGTAAAGATCTCCAAAAAAACCATAGTGGGACTCATTCGTCACTACTAAGGGATGAGTCCCATTTTGTTGAAAATTGTCCTAGGGGCAGAATCTCAAACTAAAACTTTGCAAGCCTCTAGAGATGAATGAAATAAGCACTTTCCACTGATTTCATGAAGATTGAATGGATATTTTTCCCTAGATCTAAGTTTCTGTGAGTCTTGATAAATTTTCATGACAACTTTGATGACATTTGCAACTTTATCATTTTGGCATTTTTCTTCAATCTACAAACATGTAGATCACACATCATAGAGAAGAAAATGTTGATTGTTAGAATTTAGGGGTTTGCCTTGGTCAAACTCCTTTTAGGTAATTAAACCAAAATGATGAAAAAATATAATGAAGCATAAATATAAAATAATGCAATTAGAAACTTTCCATGATGATGGATCTTTAATTTCTACAACAACGGATGAAGAATCTACCCTTAAATGCCTTAGAAGTGATCTTGAATACTCTCTAAATGACCTAACCCTAGCTTTCTTGAATTGAGATAGATAATGAATGATGAATTAATAATGTATTATGGTTTAAAATCTTGTTTATATAGGAAATATTGCTCGTTAATTTGATCCCCAAGGCCGACATTGAAGAAAATTAAACTTAAAACCTAAATTTTCCCACTCAAACCTTGAAAATAGCTCAAATGGGACTCATTTTCCATCCCGGGTGAATGGGTCCCACTTGGATGGGACTCATTCATCCAAAACAGCGAATGGGTCCCATAGGGGCTCTTTTTCCAGCTAGGATGTTGGGGAGTGAAGAATTTTAGTTTTTATGTTGATTTTATCAAGTCTTTGATCAAAATAAGCCCCAGGATGCACAATATGGGGTCATAGGGGCTTATTAATGATGATATAAAGGGTAATTAGGGATAGGGACACAAATTTCAATGTGAAAGTGTGGTTAAATACACTCTACAACACTAAAATGAGGTCCACATAGCCTAGAAAGGCACAAGATCTAGTGTGAATATGTAAAACACATTACAACACTAAATTAAAACCAGGTTTAATTTACAAGCCATCTAGATTAATGTGAGAATGCAATTAAATATATTCTACAATACCGAATTAAGGGGAAAATTGGTCCATTGGACTTAAATACTTAATAAAAGTCTAGAAAACTGTGAAAGTTATTTACAACACTTTAGAACACCTTTACATGACATGCATTTTATTCAGTTTACAAGGGCCCAAGACCTAATGTGAATGTGTTTTCCACATTACAACATTAAATCAAGGCAATATTAAGCAAAAATCACAAGGAGATCCTAAACAAGTCAGAAAAAGTAGAAGGGTTACTTTTTCAGTGTCCACATTTAGCCCCCACTTTAGTGAGAGGATGAACCTGCTTCAAACTCACACTAAAGTAGATATTCAAGAGGGTTCCAAGTGCATAGATACATATGGTCTAGGATAACAAAGAACAAGGAGGTGACCATGCCCCTTGGATCCAAGATCCTAAGTCAAGTTGACATAGCACCAAAGGACACACACAAGGTGTATAATATGCAACAAAACAAGATACACAATCATGTAATGTAAAGAACTAAAAGAAGGAAAAAAAAAACATAAAATGACATGGATTAAATATGTGCTCATTGTGGTTCCATGAAACATCAGGTTGTTTGTGGGGTGAGTTGTCCCAAAGAAGTGGTTAAGTGAGAAAGTCATGCCAGTGTGTTGGCTTCCCACCATATAATGAGAAAGTCATGCCAATGTGTCCACTTCCCATTATACTAACCATACCAAAGTTATCCTCCTGATAACTTTGATAAGGCACCAAAATGAAAATTATTTTGAATGTCATGTAAAAAAAATTTTAAGGGGATTTTGCAATATTGAATTAAGGGGAAAATAGGTCCATTGGACTTAAATACTTAATAAAAGTTTAGAAAACTGTGAAAATTATTTACAACACTTTAGAACACCTTTACAAGACATGAATTTTATTCAGTTTACAAGGGCCAAAGACCTAATGTGAATGTGTTATCCACATTACAACATTAAATCAAGGCAATATTAAGCAAAAATCACAAGGAGTCTATCCTAAACAAGTTAGAAAAAAGTAGAAGGGTTACTTTTTTCGGTGTCCAAATTTAGCCCCCACTTTAGTGAGAGGATGAACCTACTTAAAACTCACACTAAAGTAGATATTCAAGAGGGGTCCAAGTGCACATATATAGATGGTCTAGGATAACAAAGAACGGGGAGCTGATCAAGCCCCAAGGATCAAAGATCCTAAGTCAAGTTCACATAAGCACAAAAGGACACACACAAGGTGTATAATATGTAACAAAACAAGGTACACAATCATGCAATGTCAAGAACTAAAAGAAGGAAAAATGAATAATGAAAATTACATGGATTAAATATGCGCTCATTGTGGGGCCATGAAACATCAGGTCGTCCGTGGGGTGAGTTTTCCCAAAGAAGTAGTTAAGTGAGAAAGTCATACCATTGTGTCGGCTTCCCACCATATAATGAGAAAGCCATGCCAATGTGTCTACTTCCCATTTTACAAACCATACCAAATTTATCCTCCTCATAACTTTGATAAGGCACCAAAATGAAAATGCTTTTGAATGTCATGTAAAAAAATTTTTTAAGGGGCTTTTTCTTTGTTTATGTAATAGTCTTCCTCTTAGGGAGCATTGTGCCTAATGTCTCAAAGAGAGGAAAATTCGAAGTTTCAAATCGTTGCCCATGGGATGCCTCATTCACATCATGCCATGTCAATAGATCGTACACTCTTGGATGACATCAAACCCAATGACACCACCAAGAAAAGGACATACCACTAGAGAAAAGAATAATCACACCATGAATGTTTTGCCAAAATATGTTGTCTATGTATTCCCTGACTTTAAAGCGGTTGCTACACCATCACTATGAGAAATTGGTTTAAAGTAGCAAATGAATCATGAAAGAAGACATGAGAGCCAACTTGGAAAGCCCTATGCCAAGTCATATGTTTCCAAAATGAAGTTACATCATGGATAAGTACATGTCACATGCGATCCAACTTAAGACATGTCATCCACATCCCAATTAGCTTTCTCTTGTATGTTCATGAAAGGTTAACAACTAGCCAAAAGAGATAATGACAAGTGACATACGAGGACAAGGCTACTTAACCCCTTGCCCCTACTTAGTCAGGACAAAGGTGAGCTGGGAATGGATGATGATATGCTTCTCCTTGTGATGAATGTAAAACATGCAACTATGGTAAGGAGCAAAAATTAATGTTATTTATTATGGCACTGAGTAAACAAAGTTTTTACTTGATACATATGTAATGGTATATCTATTAGTTTAGGATGTACCAAGGTTAGAGTTTTCATGGAATTTTTTTTTGTGATGGTGTTGACATTGAATGAAGGATTTTTTTTGAGTGAAAATAACCAAGATCATTAGTCATTTCTTGTGTTTTAGGCTTTATAGGGACATGGATAAATTGTTCTATATCATCACATCCTTTCTCAAGTTGCTTCATGAGTTCAAAAAAACTTCTAAAATGTTTTGTCACTTTTATTGGATTTGGTGGTTGTTCAATTTCCTCGAAGGTTGTCTTGGATCTTGTCTTTGCTTTTAAGGTGGTTGAAGTGGATGCTTGTGAATTTTGTATTGCCATTACTAGTTTATATTTTCTCATTTTAGACTCTTTTGTTATGATCATGTATTATCCCATGGATATAGGTATGAAATCAAAGGTTTCCACAACATCTTCTAATAACTATGTGGCTTTTTCAATTTTCGTTTGTCTTTCTATATCGTTTTCCTTGGTACTAATCATAACACATGTAACCTTTTTATTTTGAGGAGTAGAAGGTGACTTGTCATAAACTCCTAACATTTTCTTCAAGGCTTCATAATTTTCAAAGCATGATGGTGGTAAATCCATATCAAGCAATTTAGGGTGCTTCAGAGTGAGGTTAATTTTTGGATTGCACATGACAGTGTTGATGTTTGCTTGCACCATGATACCTTCCCTATTAGGAGATTTTTTAGGAGAACTAAAAACTATATGTTCATGAAATTCAATGTTTGGTTCTTCCATATTGACTTCATCACAAGTAAGGGAATGATCCATGGTTGGATTTTTGTGTTTGGATATAATGGTGTGTGTTGTTCAATAGGAGAGTTATTAGGAGAGAGGGAAATTTGATTGTTGTCCATAATATCATTATTTTTCTCTAAGGTATCATTCTCTTGTGCCATGATTTTTATCCTAGTATGAGAGATTTTAGGAAAGTGACAAAAAATAGGCTCATCACATTTCATGGTTGGATTTGATAAAGTAGGTTCACTACTTATAGGAGAGGCATCAAGAGAAGGATAACTATGAGTTTTGTGGTTACCAATGATTGAATTTTTTTGTTCAAATAGGTCTTCCCAAATGGTAGGGGCATTAGGAAAGGGAGGAATAAGATTTTCACGAGTCTCATTAAGGATATCTTCGAACACTAAACTATCTTCTTTATGTTGAGAGAAGATATTATGAGAAGAAAAGGTTTGATTGCCATGATTGTCTACATTTACATTCCGATATCCTATAATATTTTCTTGAGTAGGAAAGATAGGATTGTCATAGCTCTCAAATATCAACATATCCTCCACACAAATGTGTTTTTCATGATCATTCATGATTGTATCCTTATTCACTAAATCATTTTCACAACTAGGGGAGGTGTTGGGAGTAGTGGAGATTATCTTAGTTTTGTGTGTCATAGTGTCTTTCCAAGGGGGGGGAGGAATACAAGCAAGACTTTCATGATCATCAATGATTGTATCTTCTTTCACTAAGATACCTTCATCACCAATGGGAGAGATATCAGGAGAAGAACAATTATGATTATCATGATGATTGATGATTGCATCCTTTTGTTTCAAATATTTAGTGGATGATCCTAGTGAGAGGAATTCCTTAAGGGATTTATCTAATATGTCTAAGTCATCACTACTAAAGGGCTTGGATGATATGCTTTTTCTAAATTGAATCATTTTTTGAATTGTGTCTTTTGATGTTTTTTATTTTTTTATTTTTGTTTTGTAATGAATCTAATCTAAATGAACTAGGAACTAATGTTGAAAATGAAAATTGCAAAAATATAATACTATCCATAATTGCCATGAATGTAAATAATGCTATTTCTAATTATTTAAATGTAATAGAAGCTATGGAAACTTAAAATGCAATGTAAAGACATAGGATGAAATACAACTTTTTCAAATTTCACACAAGGTAATGTACTGATTATATGATGCCATGATCTGAAAATGAAATGTTGTGAATACAAAATTGAAATTAAGCAATGCATGAAATGAGCCAAATGAAGCTAGATTGAGTGAAATACATGTAATAAGAACTTAACCAACTAATACAGATAGTTAATGGTAGCAAACAAAAGTGTAGAAATAAGGTTTTTAGTGTTGTAAAAGGTGGTTTAAGGGGTGCAAAGGGACTAATTCGCCCAAGGTGGCGAATGAGTCCAAGTGGGAATTTTTTATAGAATATTCAGAGTTTTTTGATTGATTTTTATGTTTTATGTGCTGTATGATGTAGATCTAAAGTGCAGATGCAAAATTTTACTATTTTTCAATGAAATGAAGTGCAATAATGGAAGTTAAATGAGCTTTTCACCAATGCAAATTTTGAAACACTAGAATACAATTTAAACAATGCAATGCAAGCTAAATCTAGGATGTAAATGTTCTCCAAATCAGAAATATAATGCTTCTAAATGTAGGTTCACCAAAATGTGGACATTGGAAATGGAATGCACAACTTCCTTGCTCACACAAAAGGGGAATGAAGGAAGAGGGATCCGATTTCGCAATGCTCAGATTCAAGAACAAACCCTTGATATTCCAATGTAAAAGAGATTGAAATCTGTCAAAGGGGATTTTCCTCAAGGCTAGAAATTGATAAAGAAGTTCAACACTAATGAAAAACTAAGAAAATACAAGATGTTTGAAAACACAATGTAGTATGCAAAAGCACCTAGAAAATGACTTAGAAATGCAAATAAAGAAAAATAGAAAGCTATAAAATAGAGAGTGAGTACCTGGAAATGCGTTGAAGATTGGAAATAACTTTGAAATTATGAAGATGTTGATTTTTAAGCATGGTGGGACTCACTCACCATTTTGGGAAAATCAGTTGCAGTTCTGGAAAACTATACAAAAGCCTATTTTAGCCAAAAGGGTATATGAATCCATAAAGATCTCTGAAAAACACCTACAGTAGGACTCATCATCCACTACTGGGTGATGCATCCCATTTTGTTGAAAATTTTCCCAGGGGCAGAATCTCAAACTAGAACTTTGCAAGCCTCTAAAGATGAATGAAATAAGCACTTTCCCACTAATTTCATGTAGATTGAATGGATATTTTTCCCTAGATCTAAGTTTTTCATGAGTCTTGACAACTTTTCATGACAACTTTGACAACATTTGCAACTTTATCATTTTGGCATTTTTCTTCAATTTACAAACCTGCAAATCGCACATCATAGAGAAGAAAATGTTGAATGTTAGATGAATAGGGGTTTGCCTTGGTCAAACCCCTTTTAGGTAATTAAACCAAAATGAAGAAACAAGATAATGAAGCATAAATATGAAATAATGCTATTAGAAACTTCCCATGATGATGGATCTTGAATGTTTGCAACAATAGATGAAGAATCTACCCTTGAATGCCTTAAGTGATCTTTAATGCTTTCTAAATGGCCTAGTTCCCTAGCTTGCTTGGCTTGAGATAGATAATGAATGATGAATGAATGATGAATTATGGTTTAAAAGATTGTTTATATAGGCAATCTTGCCCGTTAATTTGATCCCCAAGGCCAACATTAAAGAAAATTAAACTTGAAACCTAATTTTTCCCACTCAAACCCCAAAAATAGCTCAAATGGGACTAATTCACCATCCTGGGCAAATGGTTCCCACTTGGATGTGACTCATTCACCCAAAGTGGAAAATGGGTCCCACAAGTGCTCTTTTGTTAGTTGGGATGTCGGGGAGTGAATTTTTTTAGTTTTTATGTTTATTTTATCAGGTCTTTGATCAATATAAGACTCAAGATGCATAATATGGTGTCATAGGGGCCTATTAATGATGATACAAAGGATAATTAGGGCTAGTGATAGAAAGTTCAATATGAAAATGTGGTTAAATACACTCTACAACACTAAAATGAGGTCCACATAGCCTAGAAAGGCACAAGATCTAGTGTGAATGTGTAAAACACATTAAACACTAAATTAAAACTAGGTTTAACATATAGGCCTTCTAGATTAATGTGAGAATGTGGTTAAATATATTTTACAATACTGAATTAAGCAAAAAATAGGTCCACTGGACTTAAATACTTAATAAAAGTCTAGAAAAGTGTGAAAGTTATTTACAACACTTTACAACACTTTTACAAGACATGCATTTTATTCAATTTCAAGGGCCCAAGACCTAATGTGAATGTGTTATCCACATTACAACATTAAATCAAGGCAATATTAAGAAAAAATCACAAGGAGATCTTGAACAAGTTAGAAAAAGTAGAAGGGTTACTTTTTCAATGTCCAAAAGGATATTTTTTAGCATCTCTTAGACAAGTTAGGGGTTATTTCCCCTCCCTCTTTGAAATAAATGCATAAGGATATGAATTGTTCCATTGTATCTCAAGATTCATTCTTTGTTCTAGATTGATGTTGGTGGCTACCTCCCAAGGGGAGTGGGTAGTGGCATTGTTAGTTGTTGTAGTCAAGGGGAGTAGGTTTATCATTATGTTGCAGAGTGTGGTTGTCCTTTGTGAGTTGTATCAAATAATATGTGCAATGGTTGTTGGTTAGTGTAGTGTGTTGTGTATTCCTAAGGGGGAGTAGGTGTAAAGGAAAAGGAAGTTGCAGAACATTGAAAAGTTGGTACAAGTATGTTCGATGTCAAATGGAGAGAAATATGCAAATATGAACTATCCTTTGCCATTGATGTCAAAGGGGGAGAGAGAGTAATGTGAAAAAGTAAAGTAGTAAGATAAACGAGATAAAGTAAAGTGAAGATATAGGTATTTGAAAAAAACTTGTGATGTAAGTGAGAGAGAGAAAGTATTGGTATGAAGCAGTATGTTGGTGTTCATAGTTGTTGTGTTTATTGTTGATGGTTTTTTACATCATGTGTTGCCATCAATGATAAAGGGGGAGATTATTGCAAGTATTTGCAATTGGTGTTGTAATTGATGTCAATAGATCTATGTTGTCGCATTGATGAGTTTGTGGTGATGCTTTGATTAGTTCCATTATGTTGTCATTACTAAGTGTTATTGGTGTCAACCTCTAGTTTTTCTTTGATAAGTTTCTATTGATGGATTTTGTATGGTTGAGTTGCTATGTTGCAATTGGATTTGTGGTGATAAGGAAGTGATGAAGATGATGATAATGTGTTTTTGGTGGTTGGTTTCCAATTACTTTTGAGAAAATTTGAGTAAAAGAGAAAATTGTGTGTTGGAGAAGTGTTTTGTGTTGTAGAGTGGTGTTCTAGTCTTGGTAAACATTTATTTTGTGTTGAAGATTTGCTTGTGTGATTTAGATATGCTAACTAGCAATGTTCATAGGTGTGATATCTAGAGTTTCTTGGTCTATATTGTTGTGCAAAGAAAATTGTGTTCACCAATGTGTGAACTTTGCATTGCAGTGGTGTCTGGGGGAAAAAGCTTTTTCTCTAGATTTCTCTGTAGTTTATTTTATAGTCTTGCATTTTTGAAAGTGTGTTGATATGGTTCATATCTAACTTTGGTTGAAGTTGTTCATGGTTTGGTGCTCTAAAAGTTAATTTCTTGAGTTACAGTGTGTGGAAGATTATCTAAGTGTATTAGGTGTGTACATTCTTTAGGTGAATTTTTTTGTGAAGTAATTCGTTACATTTCAGGGTGTTTGTGGAATATTCTAAATTGTATTCAAGTGATGTTTGTTGTCTATGAGTTGTCTTTAGATCAAAGGAAGCATGTAATTAAAATTTTAGTGTTCTTTACATGGGCTCAACAAACCTTGAATGTTTACACTAATTTCATACTTTCTTTGGTGTTTGCGAAGGCATGGCATGGTATGTTTGAGCAGATTTAGGTCTGATTTAAGTGTGATGTGGTCTGCTTTCATTCCTTTCCACTGTGGGAATGTTTTGGTACTGTCCTAATTTGAATTTGCATGTTTGAGGTGCATAACTAACATTGGAGATTGTTTTCAAGGTTGAGGATGGTATAAATAAGTTGTGAATTGATGGAGAATTGTGTGGGTGTGTGAATGATGCCAAGTTCAAAGTTGTGAAGTGTGAAATTGCAGAGTGTAGTATCAGCTTTAATGAGTTAGACTATGTAGTGTAGGAAAAAGTATCCTTTTTTTCACACTTAATTTGGAAATAATTAATAATAAAATGAGCTTAATGTTGCCTTAGTTTAGTGTTGTATTATGTTTTACATATTCACATTAAGTTTAAGGACCTTTTAGATTAAATGGACTTAATTGTGCCTTCTTTTTTATGTTGTAAGGTGTACCTTTACACTTTCACATTAATCTAGGGCTTTATTAATTGATTGGGGTTAATTTTCCCTAATTGGCCCCTTTAATTCAAATCCAATCCTAATTAAATATAAATTTTGAGAGATAAACCCTGCCATTCATAAATGCCATTACACAACACTTAGTTTTGGAAGATGTGTGTCCTAGATAGGTGACCTAGGACCTATTTTCCACATGGTGAATGGGTCATCACTTAGTCTTAGGACCCTATTTTTACAAGATATTTCACCTTGTCTGATGTGTGTCCTAGATGAGTGGCCTAGCACCCATTTATCATATGGCGAATGGGTCCTCACTTAGATCTAGGACCCCCCTTTGAATTATATTTTTGGTGGTATTTTAATGATTTCAAATCTACAATTCAATGTTGGCTTATGATATTTGAATATCAGGAATTAATGTTAAAATATGTATAAATAGGAGGCCATTTCACTATGTTTCACTAAGAATTTTCAATGGAGCACTCCTAATAACAAGTTTATGAGATCAAGAGCATTTCAAGATTATTGTGAAGAGCATTCAAGGGAATATTTCTTCATCATTTTTTGCAGCAATAATGATCCATTCATCATGTCAAAGTTATGTGGAGCATGCATGTTTTTGGAGATAATATGTTGATGTAGGTTTCATGATTCAATCAAGCATTCAAAGCATCACCTCAAGCAAATATTCAAAGTTAAGATCCACTTCCATTGAATCCATTTCATGCAAGTTGTAAACCTCCATTATCAAGGTTCAAATAAGGGTTTGGTGAGTTGTGACATAGAGTTTTTAGTTCATCATTCCTTTTATGCTTTTATTCATTTCAAGGTTTAATTACCAAAATGGGGTTTGACAAAGGAAAACCCCCATTCCCTAACAAAACAACATTTTTCTCCCTTTGATGTGTGATTGCAGATTTTAGGTCAAAGATCTCTTGAAGAACAAAACTTGCAAAGTTGTCAAAGTTGTCACCATTCTTGCAATTTCATGAAAACTCTTCTAGAAAATTTATTTTCGGCTATTGCAGCAATAGAATTCTTAGGGATGTAGATTTTTATCTTTTATTCTCTCTCTCTCTCTCTCACACACATTACCAAGTGATATTCCTTTATGATGAAAGATGACAAATAGTTTGAAGATTTATGAACCAATGAAGAAAAGGGAACAAAGGTTATGAATATTATTGTTTAACCTTTGAAGATATGTGAAAATGGTATGAAAGGAATCTTATAGATTGCAAGTGCTTTGTTCAAATATGTAGATGCAACTCATTCTCTAAGAGTTTTGTATGCTTTCTAAAATTACTTTCAAACATTAAAAAGTGGTTGTAGAATGAAGAAGTTATAAAAATTGTGTGGATAGAATATTCAACCACATATAACCTTTTAAGAAAGAAAAGATAGAAAAAGTTCAATATAATAATGTTGGATGATTCCATTCAGCAAGAAAGATTATAAAAATAAGGAAGGAAAAATGTCATGTAGAGAGGAGAAGAAAAAAAAATGACATGTACACCTCTATCTCTAGCTATTTATTCACTACGACACATGACTTCCTGTTGAAGTAAATGCTTAATCTCATATGAATAAATTGATAGAAAAGATGAAAAAAAACATTATTTTAAAATAAGTTTCAAAATATTAAAAATTCTTGACTATTCTCTTATTATTAAGAGTTCTTTCTAATTTAAAATCACAACCAATTTAAAACATATGTTTAAATATAATACTAATTATCATAGAAAAATCAAAGAAAAACCTCAATAAATTTAAATGTAAAGACTTAAACATTTAAATCAGACCTTATCAAAACTAAATAGAAAGTCAAACTTCATCTCATTATTGAAAGCATTTCTATAGTTATATATTAACTTTTAGAAACATACAATTAACAATTTATAACGAACAATTTTATGATTATATATATCAAAATAGTAGGAATAGAAGAAGATGAGGTTCTTTCATCAGCAAATATATCTCTACTGGCATTCTACGTTCACTTTCCTCATAGCTTCGAACCGTGGCTCTTTGGCTTCATATTTTTGCTGGCTGTAAACCCGCATATAGTCTCCGCACAGATACTCTGGATAAATCATTACTTCATCACTGGTTTCACCACCATTGGCGTCAGCAACAAGTTGAGGCGCAGGATGAATCTTAGCGTTATATGAGGGATTATAAAACGATGCCACTGAGAAACGATTGCCATTCTTAGTCGGCAGAATGCGATGCCATGCACTCGTGTATTTGCCATTAGTGATGGCTTCCAACTGGTCCCCAATGTCAACAACTATTGCATATGGAATGGGTTGTACGTCTACCCAACTGCCATTATTCAGGACCTGCAAACCGGGCACTTGATCATCTTGGTACAACAGAATGAGGCCACCTGCATCTGTGTGTGCACGGATCCCATTGATCAGATCTGGTCTAGGGCAAGGAGGATAATGGCTCATTTTGGTGCCAAAGAATGCCTTGTCTCCTCCTGCAAATGCCTTTTTCAGGTACTCTTTCTCTAGCCCCAGATTCAAACTTATTATTTCCAACAACTTTTCTGTCAAGGAAAATATCTGGTTTCGAAACTCCTGGATGGTTTCCCTGAGTAAAATGCAATATAATGTATTATTACATATCTTTTTCAATATAGAGATAGATATGAAGAGCATTTACATTTTTTATGCAAACTTTCAAATTTGTATTCTATTATGTCCCTGGTATAAGAAAAGCAGGAATAGAAATAGTTGAGATGTTGTACTTGAAATCAATGGGTTGGGAAGGCCATGAATCGGTCTCCTGCATCTCATGTATTTGAAAAACATCTTCCCAATCAACGTTCTCAATCTTATTAGCCTCATCACTGTCTTGAGCCGCAAGAGCGTTGGTCAACAACCTTACAGGCAAAGAGTCATTGAATTTATGCTCTCTGTTAAGCTTATAGTGCTCCGAGCAAACCTTCTTTACACGGTCCATAAGTTCATGCTCTATGCCATGGTTTAAAAGCTGCAACCAGAAAATGAGAAATCACTTCATCTTTCTTTTTCCTATTTGCTATCACTACTATAATTAGTAAGTGTGTATTATAAATATGATCAATTGTGTTCACCTGAAAAAAACCAGTACTCTCACAGGCCTTTGCTATTTCAGCCATGATCGCCTCTCTCTCTCCTCCATCTATGATTTGCATGTCGATCACTGGAACGCCCATTGTCCTTAGAAAATTGCACTACGAATTCTCTTAAGCAGCAGTAGAAGAAATGAGCCACTGCTTATTGCTTCTATGCAATGCTATGGTTGGCCTTAGCTCTCTATATACATGGAAATTAGGAAGGAATATGATAAATGCGTGGCACGGGCCGCCTCGTGATGGAATTCAGCAACCAAAATTAAGGCAAACGTTCCTATCAATGGCGCAGAGTCAATCACATGCTATTGGCTTACTTTATAAGCGTGGTCCAACAAATGCGGATAAACTCTTACATATAAACTAATATTGTTTGTGTGTAGATAGAAATAAAACGTGTATCTTCAATATCAGTTGGTAGACTGTTTGAAGATCTCTTCTGTTGAGTTGTAATGTTTAAACAAATTTGTCTGTGATTGTCAGTAGAGTGGATTATCCAATGTTTTTATAATTTCTATCACTATAATTGTATTATTTTGAATTGTTGATAAATATACTGTAATAAACATTATATCTGTTAATCTACAATATTTGAAATTTATTTATATCAAATAAAAATAAATCTTTGTCAATAAAACTAAAATAATTATTGATCATTTTAAATATGATGAACTATAAGATTATCAATATTAAACTTTCAAATAGTTTTAAATTTAAACTAAACAAATTAAAAAATTTCAATTGATTAATGCACAGACACTATATTTACAGAAAATTAATTATAAGCTTTTTAAAATAGTTTCTTTAAAATTTATGTTTGTAAATATGAAAGAAAAATAGTTCAATTAGAAATCTAACTCAAATCTGGGCCTACTCTGTGGAATAAAGCTAAAGTCTTTAATTTGGAAAACGATAAAATGCAATAATAGAATATTGCATTCTAAAGAGGGAGGATGCATGCATTTGGATGGTAGACAGACAGATTCTTTAAACAAAAGGAAACTAAGAAGCTTCAAGATACTTTGAGAAACAAGTGGCCATTCAATGCATATGACTGTAAAAGTAAGAAAATAACTTGAAGTCAAAATTTCAGGATCCTTTATAAGCATGCTGCTTTCATGACAGACAATTTTATTACCAAACCCCACTCATTCGTGGTTTTTCCCTCTTAGAAATTCACATAGGTTTTTTCTATAGCATACTAGAATATTAGGGAAGTGCTGTATAAAATGATTTTTCATAAGCTTTATATTAAATGTACAATAAAATTTGTATATTTGTGTTATTTTTTATTTAGTTTAATATTTAATTTAGGATAATGTATATAGATAGATGGATAGATAAATACTGATATAATATTGAGTGAATTTGGGTTCAATTTTATAGTTTATATTCATTATTATATTCACACACATTCTCATGTAAGTTTCTACCTTATCTTTACACGTATTCTTATAGGACTAGTTTTTCCACACATTTATTTGTACATTTATCACATTATAGTCATTACCTACTTTGATTTAATCGTTTGCCTACTTTAGTTAAGGTAAGTGATCATGGGGTCAACTTTAGGATTGTACACACGATCCTTGCTAGTTTAAGGTTAATTCAAATTTTACCTTGTTGGGCCCTTTTATTTTCCCATCATGAGTTGATTAAGTATAAATATTGTAATGGTGCTATGTGCTAGTATTTAAATACATTCAATGCATTTATTTTATCCAATGCATGATTAGCAAGTCATATCTCATTAAGAGTTGAACATCTAGATACTTTGCACTAATATAATCAAGATATGCATTAATATTCTAGGAGCACATGCATTTCTAAATAGTGTTTGTTTTTTATCATTTACACACATTTCTATAAGTTGGCCCAAGAGAACCATTGAGAACAAGGTAAACAAATATAATGAAAGTATAAAAAAAAAGTGTATATATTTGACTAATCAATTTAAATTGACATATGATAACCAATAAATCTAAAATAAAATATGGAGAAACACATATAGCAACAAAATAAAATAAGAAATAACACACAACCCCTGATATATGTTGAAAAACACTTTCAAGAAAAATGTATAGCATTAAAGAGAAATAGAGCTTGTGTTACTATGAAAGAATTAGTTACACCAATACAATGCACACAACTTCTTGCTCCAACAATTTTCTAACATAATAATAACACTTCTCCTACATAATACTCTGAAACCTCCATCTAATTCCTCGAATATGTAGAGCTAGTAAAATAAGAAACCACCAAGTGGTTTCATGAAGCTAGTAGCCGCGTGATAAGGCCAACTAGTCAATTTAAAATACTCCATAGTATGTATTGATTATAACACTCAAGATAGGGCAACATCTTTGACTCATAACTCTTGGTAGGAGCTACTCCTTAAGGATAGCACTCCATCATGAATATGGAAATTAATAAGGGAACCATCATTATGAAAAGATGATTCACTCTAAAAAAAATAGTTCCCAAGTGCTTCATAAGGAGATGCACAATTACTCTTATGACAATAGCTATAACTCAGATCGTTGACCTTTTTCTGTCACCTCCTTTATGTAATTATATTACAACAATAACCCAAGTATCTTAGAGAATAATAATAACTAAATAATTCCTACCAAGTTTTTGTGGGTGTTCATGTTCCCATGTATTCCATTACAAGAATGTTAAAGACATAAACAAAGTACATATGAATTGTAACTGAATAGCACCCTAGTCCTAATATTCTCTCAATTTGATATTTATATTGCAATGAAATACTATAAAACTCTAGCATAAATTTAAGTACAAGATGAGGCAAGGTTTATTTCCTTCCTTCAAAAATAGAACTTGTACGTGCTCATTAGTTTTATAATAGAATTTGAAACATCATCCAAAATGTCTAGCTCTAGAATCATGTCTCAACCATCCTTAACCATCTAGGAAAAAGTGACACTAAACATCTATAAGCTTAGTATAAGCGTACTACATAGAATGCTTCACCAAAAAAGTAGAAGCCTAACTTTCACAACTTACCTTCACTTTCTTACTATTGAAACTAATATATGAACACAATATCTATAACTAAACTACCCCCTTGCAAGAATTTGTAATATCCATGTACTATGTTTTTAATTAATTCAATTATATATTTCCTCTTACTCATTTAGCTAACTACACCTAGAAGTTGGTGAACACATAATCAATCATGAACCTCATACTGCCTAATAGTTAGCCCAATCTAAATTAACAAATCCTTGTATGTACAAACTCTTTCGAACATTGTTAGTCTCATGAAAATATAAATAGTAATTAGAAGTTCCTTGCAAATATCTAGACACCTTCTTGACATAATTATAATTCTCTCTATCAGGGTTAGAAATTATCTTGGTAAAAAATCCCACTACTTGGGTAATATCCAATCTAGTTTATACCATTGCACGCATTAGGCTACTTATGACAAAAAAGAAAGAAATAATTTATATATCCTCAAAATAATCATTTTAATTAAGATAATGAATAAAAAATAACTTATTATCAATAGGACAATGAAGTCACTAACTTTTATTTCTACATAAAAAAACATTGTAAAATATTCACCACATACGTGTTTTGACTAATTATGTGAACTCAATCTTTGCTAGTTTCCATCCTCAAGATATGTTTGGTAGCCCATAATTCATTCATATCAAATAAACTAAAGATCTAATTTGTTAGCTCCCTAATCATTCACTTATTGTTTCCAAAAATTATGTATTTATAATACAATGATTAATGATTGACCATCAATCAAATTTAGATAAACACAAAGATCTATTTCAGTCCATACAAATATAAGATACAATACAAAAGACTTAAAAAATTGATAACACATCTTAAGTGACTGCATGAAGCCATATAAAATCTACTTCAAGCTATAAACCAAAAATTTCATTGCTTTTACCATAAATCCATTAGTTTTTCACATGTACATTTCTTCTTCAAGGTACCCTAAAAAAGTAGTTTTAGCATCCATCTAGCCTATTTCAAAATCACAAGCAATGGTAATAGAAAACAAGAATATAATGGAAGAAAATTTAGTGGTAGGAGATGAGATTTTACCAAAATAAAATCCTTATATGGGAGTAATCCTTTGCCATTAGTGTGGCCTTGTACCTCTCAAACTTAAAATCTACTCTAATTTTTTTTCTTAAACATACACTTGTACATCTAATGGTATTTCTTCACTTGGGAAAACTAACTTATCCTAAGAGTCACATTTTTCCAATGTCATCATCTCTTCCCATGGCCTCCAACAAAGATTTGCACACACCTTTGAATGTTGAACTTCCTTCACAAAAATAGGTTCATCATCAATATAAGATAGAGTATATACACAACAAAAATATTTCCATAACGAGTAGATTAAGATATCTTTCCTATTATCTACTATTCTCTTCCTTTTAGAACTTTCTACTAATATTATTTTATATCTCCATTCTTCTATCTCTCCTATTGTTCTTCCACATGTGCATCTTCCTACTTTTAGACATTAGTATAAAAATCCATTATTTATTATATTTTTACTTTAGTTATTCAAGATAAGAAAATAACTCTAAATCCTTTAAAAATCACATCCTTAGAACAAACCATTTTCAAGGTTAGAGGATACCAAATTTTATAACCCTTTACTTTCTCACCATATCCAACAAAAGTATGCTTCTAATATTTAATCCCATTTAGATAATTTTTTATTTAAGAATATGAACATAAACCTCACAATAAAAAATTCATAGATGTGAAACATAGGGTTCTTTACCTATCCAAACCTCATACAGTGTCCAATCAACTAGATCTAAACAATGGGATATATATTCACTAAGTAATAAGAAATAATCCCATCCTTATCCTAGAAACCTTACTCAAATTGTGTGCTAATCATCATGCTCTTATATCAATACTCACCTCCATTATCTAACCTCAATATCTTAATATTCCTATTTTATTAATTCTCAATAGGCGATATAAATATGTAAACTTTTATAATTTAATTTAGTTTCATGTTGTAAAAAGTAATCCTAGGTAGAATTTGAATAATTATCAATAATTGAAACATATAATGGCCCACTTTTTGGTCAAAGTGAGACATTTAAATCAATATTTTAAACCTAATTTTCACTTTCTACCACCCATAGCAATAAACCATTAAAATTTTAATATTACATGAACTAGTAATTTTGAGATTTTTTATGTAGATTGTAAATATATTTAAAAAATAAAAAATAAAAGATGTTTTGTATTTTTTTCATAAGTTTTAATAAAAAAATTAATTAAATTTTTTTAGAAAAATTGATGTTTATTTCATATTGTACAACTTTTTTACAAAAACATAAAAAATATAAATTCTTAAACATAGAATGGTAACACCAATATCTAGTGCACAAACAATTTTTCATATTTTTTTGTATTATATTTCATTTTTTATTAAAATTTTAAATAATATTAATTATAAATTATACATAGGTTTATTCCATATCACATAACTTTTTGTATATATCCAAATTAATTATTTTTTTTAATAAAGACATAAATAAATAGTGCACATATATTTTTAAATTTTTTTCACTAATTTT
This sequence comes from Sequoia sempervirens, assembly GCA_007258455.2. NCBI lineage: Eukaryota > Viridiplantae > Streptophyta > Pinopsida > Cupressales > Cupressaceae > Sequoia > Sequoia sempervirens. Next base: position 44,423,107 of record VDFB02379711.1, read on the forward strand.
TTATTTTTTCACATGTGAATCTTATAGACTACAAGTGTTTTGTTCGAATATTTAGAATCCTCTCATTCTCTAAGAACTTTATATGCTTTCTAATATTACTTTCAAACTTTAAAAAATAATTGTAGAACGAAGATGTTATACAAAATGTGTGGAAAACGATTTTCAACTACATATAATCTTTTAAGAAAGAAAAGACAAAAATAACTCAGTATTTTAATGTTGGATGATAGAAAAAATTAAAAAATAAGGAAGGGAAAAAGCCATGTAAAGAGGAGAAGAAAGAAAAAAAGATGTGTACACCTTTATTTCCAGCTATTCATTCCTTACTATGTATGACTGTCTATTGAGATAGATGACCAACTCATATAGATAAATTGATAGAAAAGTGAAAAACCATAGAAAAAACATTTTGACTATTCTCTTATCACTAAGACTTCTTTCTATTTGAAAATTACAATCAATTTAAAACATGTGTTTAAACTTTAAATATAATACTAATTATAATAACTGTAAATGGAAGAAAAAAACCCAATAAATTGAAAGGTTAAATGTAATCAAATCTAAGTCAAACTTCATCTGGACAGATCTTTCATGTACATTTTTGTTTATTGAAAGCATGACTATAATTATATATTAACTTTTAGAAACATACAATCAACAATTTAACGAACAATTTTATGATTGTATATATTAAGATAGGAGCAATGGAAGAAGATGAGGTTCTTTCATCAGCAAATGTATCTCTATTGGCATTCTACGTTCAGTTTCCTCATAGCTTCGAACCGTGGCTCTTTGGCTTCATATTTTTGCTGGCTGTAAACACCCATATAGTCTCCACACAGATACTCTGGATAAATCATTACTTCATCACTGGTTTCACCATCATTGGCTTCAGCAACAAGTTGAGGTGCAGGATAAATCTTAGCGTTATATGAGGGATTATAAAACGATGCCACTGAGAAACGATTGCCATTCTTAGTGGGTAGAATGCGATGCCATGCACTCGTGTATTTGCCATTAGTGATGGCTTCCAACTGGTCCCCAATGTCAACAACTATTGCATATGGAATGGGTTGTACGTCTACCCAACTGCCATTATTCAGGACCTGCAAACCGGGCACTTGATCATCTTGGTACAACAGAATGAGGCCACCTGCATCTGTGTGTGCACGGATCCCATTGATCAGATCTGGTCTAGGGCAAGGAGGATAATGGCTCATTTTGGTGCCAAAGAATGCCTTGTCTCCTCCTGCAAATGCCGTTTGCAGGTACTCTTTCTCTAGCCCCAGATTCAAACTTATTATTTCCAACAACTTTTCTGTCAATGAAAATATCTGGTTTCGAAACTCCTGGATAGTTTCCCTGAGCAAAATGCAATATAATGTATTAGTTACACCCTTTGGGGTATATCTTTTTTAATATGGCGATAGATATGATGAATAATTTGCTCGTTTTACATTTTTGGTGCATATTTATGTAAACATTTGTAAGTATATTCTATTATGTTACTTGTATAAGAAAAGCAGGAACATAAATAGTTGAGATGTTGTACTTGAAATCACTGGGTTGGGAAGGCCATGAATCGGTCTCCTGCATCTCATGTATTTGAAAAACATCTTCCCAATCAACGTTCTCAATCTTATTAGCCTCATCACTCTCTTGAGCCGCAAGAGCGTTGGTCAGCAACCTTACAGGCAAAGAGTCATTGAAGCTCTGCTCTCTGTTAAGCTTATAGTGCTCCGAGCAAACTTTCTTTACGCGGTCCATAAGTTCATGCTCTATGCCATGGTTCAAAAGCTGCAAGCACAAACATGAGAAATCGTTTTCTTTTTCCTATTTGCTATCACTACTATAATTAGTAAGTGTGTATTATAAATATGATCAATTGTGTTCACCTGAAAGAAACCAGTACTCTCACAGGCCTTTGCTATTTCGGCCATGATCGCCTCTCTGTCTCCTCTGTCTATGTTTTTCATGTCTATCACTGGAACGCCCATTTTCCTTATAAAATTGTACTACAAATTCTCTCGAAAAGAAAAAGCAGTGGAAGAAACGAGCGGCTGGTTATTGCTTCAACGCAATGCTGTGGTTGGCGTTAGGTCTATATATATATGCACATTAGGAAGGAATATTTATGTTTAGATTACTGAGATAAGAAAAGAATATGATAATGCGTTATTGGGTGGCAGTGGCCGCCTCGTGATGGAATTCAGCAGTCAAATTTTAGGCGAAAGCTCGTATGAATGGCGCAGAGTCAATCACATGTTATTCGCTTACTTTATAAGCGTGGTCCACCAGGCATAAACTCGCGGATAAATTCTTACATATTATTTGTGTATGTAGATAGAAATGAAACGTGCGTCTTCAGCAAGTCATTTATCGAATCCAAAATTGACGAATTATAGACCTTGAGGTTTCCTTTTTGCTTTGTTTAGATATAATAATATTTATTTAGAAGAATTTTTATTTTGGATTTTTGAACAGTTGGTTTTTGCTTTTTATGGTTCTGAATTTAAAAGATGATAAATCACTCTTAGATTTTAAATATTTTGTTTAAACATGTTTTTTAAATGATCAAACAGTTAATAGTAACTTTATATCTTATTTATCTTAAAAATATTATATATTTGTTCTATTTTAGTGGTCAAAATTGACTTTTAGGTGTCCAATTAAATTATTTATTTTTATTGCTCAAAATTGACTTTTAAGTGTTAAATTAGATTAAATTTTAAAATAGTCCGTTTTAAATGGCTAATTTTTTATTGACACATGGTTCAATAGACACTAAGAAAATTCACCGCCAGCAATTCACTGCTGAATTGCTGGTGGTGAATTTTCCTTGAGGTGAATTTGTCAAGGCGGTGAATTTTCCCATAATTTCTCATGGTAAATTGTTGGCAGTGAATTTACATGGTGCCGGTTCAATATAAACTTATAATATATTTTAAAAATTTGATTAATAATTTATTTATCTTAATTCAAAAACATAATTTTTCAAAATAAACAATTTGTTTTAAATATCAGTTGGTGGACTGTTTACAAATCTATTCTAAGTAGTGTGGACTATCCCATATTTTTTTACTTTCCATTATTCTTATTATATATTTTTGAACTGTTTGTATCTATAATGCCATAAACAGCTGTATCTATTGCAACATAGAATACTGCATTCTAAAGAGGGAGGATGCATGCATTTGGATGGTAGACAGACGGACGCTTTAAACAAAAGGAATTCTAGAAGCTGTAAGATACTTTGAGAAACAAGTGCCCATTCAATGCATTTGACTGTAAAAGTAAGAAAATAATTTGAAGTCAAACTTTCACGGGCCTTTATAAGCATGCTGATTTCATACAGACAATTTTACTACCAAACCCCCCTCATTCGTGGGTATAGAAATCGGTGTTATTTTTTATCTAGTGTAATGTTTAATTTGGAAGAATCTATATAGATAGATCGATAGATAAATAGTAATATAATATTATGTGAATTTGGATTCAATTTTATAGCTTATATTTAATAGTATATATATACATGTATTTTTGTGCACTTAGTTTCTATCTTATCTTTACACATTCTTATATACTTTTTTTTTCACATATTTATTTGGACATCTACCATATTATAGTCATTACCAACCTTGATTCAATCTTTTGCCTACTTTAGTTAAGGTAAGTGGTCATGGGGTAAATCTTAGGATCTAAATTTTGGCTTGTTGGTCCCTTTTACTTTCCCATTATGAGTTGGTTAAGTATACATTTTGTAAAGCTTGGTGCTATGTGATAGTATTCAAGTACATTTAATGCATTTATTTTATCCAATGCATAATTAGCAAGTCCTCTCTTATTAAGAGTTGAACATTTAGATACTTTGCACTAAAATAATCAAGATTTGCATAATTGTTCTAGGAGCACATGCATTTCTAACTAGTGTTGTTTTTTATCATTTACACACATTTCTATGAGTTGATCCAAGAGAATCATTGAGAATAACGTAAAAAAATATAACAAAAGTATAAACAAAATGTGTATAAATTTGACTAATCAACTTAAATTAACATGTGATAACCAAAAAATCTAAAATAAAATAGGGAGAAACACATATAGCAAAAAATTAAAATAAGAAATAACACATAACACCTGATATATGTAGAGAAACACTTTCAATAAAAATATATAACATTAAAGAGACATAGAGCTTGTGTTACTTTGAAAGAATTAGTTACACCAATACAATGCAATCAACTCCTTACTCCAACAATATTATAATATAATAGGAATACTTATCCTTCTTAATAGTCTAAAACCTCCATCTAATGCCTCCAATATAGAGAGATAATGAAATAAGAAACCACCAAGTGGTTTTGTGAATCTAGTAGGCACGGATCTAGGAAAATTCACTGCTAGCAAATCAACGTTGGAAAATTCACCGCCAAAAATTCAACGTGGGGAAATTCATCGCCATGACAAATTCACCTCGAAGAAAATTCACCACCAACAATTCAACGTGGGGAAATTCATCGCCATGACAAATTCACCTCAAAGAAAATTCACCACCAACAATTCACCGCCATGGAAAATTCATTGCATTAAAATTTTGTGATTAATTTTCTATGGTGGTGAATTATTGGTGGTGAATTTTCCTTGAGGTGAATTTTTCATGGCGAAGAATTTTTTTGCAGTAAATTGTTGGCGGTGAATTTTCCGGTGAATTGTTGACGGTGAATTTTCCTGATACCAGTAGACACATAACAAGAAAAATTAGTTAATAAAATACTCCATAGTATATATTGATTATAACACAAGATAGGGCAACATCTTTGACTCATAACTCTTTGTAGGAGCTACTCCTTGAGGACTTAACTCCATCATGAATATAGAAATTAATAACGATGCCACCATTATGACAAGATGATTCATTCATGGTAGCTATGAAGGAATATAATTTTATTGATGAGAAGTAATTTTTTTTTGGGAAGACAATGGTGTTAGTGTGTGCACTGGGGAGGATGTTGCAGACCTACGACCTATAGCAGGTCGCGGTCTGCATGCTTGAGGCTATTTGTGCATGCCTATGGGGGGTACAGAATGGTGGCCTTTGAGTGTGTGCAAATATAGGGTGGGTTTTTATTTCCTTTGGGAGGGGTTTTCTTGTAGCTTTTCATATTTCCTTTGTGCTTTTTGTTGTTCGATGCTTGTTTAAGGTGTGGGTTTTGGGGAGGTATAAGGAGGAATTTTTTTGCTTTTGTATCTACTCGGTATGGCTTTAGGTGAAGCATTAAGATTTAAACATAATATGGAATTTTGAGCTTCATTGTGTAGAAGCTCTTTATCTTCTTCAAAGAATGTTGATGAGAGTAATTTTATGTTTAAGGCTTCGAGGGTGAAGGGGATGGTTCAGTACGGAGGTCCTTGCATCCCAAAAACAAACAGATGTTTGGAAAGGAGTCATGATAGGCCTATTCTAGTGATTCAGCCCGACTTAATTGTTGAGGATGTTGAATATTTTTTGAATCATTCTTTAAATTGCAAATTCTTGGGGATATGAGTCTCTTTACCATTTTTGGAGTCTTGGGTGAGACAAGCTTGGAGTATTAACAGAGAAATAGAGGTGATGCTAAAGGCCAATAATTTTTCTTATAGTTGTCCTTAATTGGATGATTAATCAAAATACAATTTTTGAGGGAGGGCTCTATTTTCATAATTATATTAACTTATTCATCAAGCGATGGCATACTGGTTTTAACCCTTTGAAGGAGCTTTCAAATCATGTTTCGATCTAGGTGTTCCTCCCATGGTTCCCCTTTGAATATTGATAGAATGACATTTTGCATATAGTTGCTTTGTTGCTTGGAAAATCGGCGGGTCCTTCTAAAAAAACGTAGGACATAAAGGTACTTACTTTTTCCCACATTTGTGTTGAAATATATTTAAGTAACCCTCTTCTAGATTCTTTGGAAATTTGTGTGGGTTGACCTTTATAGGTGCAACAATTTGATTACAAGGCTATGCCCTTTCACTGTTGGTTCTTTCATGAGTATGGCCATCTACAAAAAAGATGTCCTAGGATCTGTTCTTTAAATCCCCATCCAAATTATCCCCCTCACAATCCTCCTGAAGAGGATAAAGGAAAGGCTCCTATTTTGGGTGTTGTAGCTAAAAAGGATGATTTTATTTCTATCAACCCCCACAATAGGAATCGAGGTCAGAAAGGAACCTTCAAGTAGAGATAGGAGGAGGAAGTTTCCAATCTCTTTGATGTGCTAGATGACCTTAGTCAATAGGAGGTATGCCTAGGTATGATGGAGGCAGTTCTAGAGGGTACTAAGTCAATTGCTTTTTAGAACATTCAGAAGGGAAATATGACACTTGCTCAAATGGACATAGATCTAAACCTTGGAGTTCCACCTGATTTTGTCAACCCATTTGTAGTTGTAGAGCTTCAGCTTTTCAACACTTCTCCTATTGAGAAGATGGTGTCTGATTCCAAGAAAGGAAACAATTCTTCTCTACGCTTAGGGATTCTTCAAAAAAACCAAAAAAGGGGCTTTTGAGAAACCATCCAAGGCTAGTCGTAAGAAGGATTTGGATAAAATTAAGATGATGAGTGATGGGAAAGGTTATTGATGTCACAACTTGCATCATTTAGTCATTTAATTATCAAACCGGGTGTGTCTAAGAGCTATATGCAGTAAGGATGTTTTTCACGGATTTTTGGGGGGTTTTGCACTATAAACAATGACTTCTAGTTTCGGTTTGGCTCCTTCAGGAGCTGAAATTTAGCAACTAATTCCTAAAGGATTAATTCTATCTCACTTCCTAATTTAAAGTTTTGTTGACTTATTTTTTGACTTCGCTTGACTTGATTGAGACTGATTCATGGAAAAGATTAAAATTAATTTTTATTCTAACACTAGAATTCAAAATTTAAATTTAATTCTAATTTACTTTGAAAGAAATCTATTTTAAGATTTGCTGGAAAAAAAAATGCTAATTTAAAGAGCATAAAGAAATTGCAAGGAAATAATTATTAATCTAGAAAACATAAATACTAATTTCCATGAGTAAATTCCAAACAAGTTTTAGTTTCATCTTTCCATAAGTTATCATCATTACCTTTATTAAACCTAACAGATAATTGTCAAACTTAATTTCTACAAACAACATCTAAATCTTGATTAACCCAATAAACTTTATAATAAATTTAATAAACCATTCTAACAAAGATGAACTTAGCTTAAAAGCGATTTAAACATAACTGTTGAAATTGATTCAAACCAGTTTAACATTCGAGATTCAATATCCATTGAACAAAAATAAAATAAACTTAGAGAAATACCACACAAGGTCACTTCCTTTGGTTGAGCAGGCCCTACTCTTCTTCCGGTGAGACCTCTAACATAGTGATTGAAGTTAACTTCTTATTTTCATTCAAATTGACCCAAATAGGTACGTAGAATAGAGTAGTGCAGCAATTACAAATTCTAATTGAAAATTATCTAACTCCTTTCCTAAAACCTAAAGATGGATATTTATAATAATATACTTTATTGAAACTTCAAAACATGGCATTAACCACCAAGATACAAGGCATCTAAACTAAAGACTAAAATAGAATTGAAACTAGACAGAGGGAAAATGCCAGATCAATGTTGGGACAATAAGTTCTGAAACCAACTAAGAGGAGCTGATTTGAAACTTCAGTGATTCATCATCCAGCTGGAGCGATCAAGAGTGTGATTGTCTTCATGTGGTTAAATAGGGAGTTTAACTTTATCTTTGAACTAAGTCATCATTCATCAATCTTAAATACCCTGAATAAGATCCTTAAAAATAGGATCCCAATTATGATAGTAAAAGATTCAAACTACATAATTAATTCATCATTATCACCACAAAAGGAATGCATTCAATGCAAAGCATTACCTCTAATATATTTACTAATTTAGCCAAACATAAAGTAAAACAAGTAAATATATCAGCATATAGTCTACTGCCAGTTATGTTAATTAATAATATAACCAAGTCTTTTAAACCATAAAATGACTATTTAAAAGTATTTATGAGGCACTCATCATTCTCCCTCACCTATTGTGAACCATGTCCTCATGCTTCTTTATCAAATATTATAGTGGTTTCCTTTTCTTTGTTTACTGCTTCCATCCATATTGCATAGTCGAACACTCCTCTATATTGTCCTGTAAGTTTGGTTTTGAGTGCAAATCCATTGTTCTCCTTCATTTTCTTATACTAAGATCTAAAGACTTCTGTTGGAATATTATCAAATGCATTAAGCTTTGGAGCAGGCATTATGATGATCAACATCCTGAACTGCATACCAATCCAGAATTCATGTTGCTACTCTATCAAAGAGATTATGTGCCTTACTCTTGTTAAGCTCCATTTGATGTTATTTGGACTTATAGGTTCTCTCCTTCTTAGTGACTCAAGGATGGTATAATATCTTTCCATACATGCATTTAGTGCCTGTGGAGGAAGTGTTCCTTCAATGTTTTGGAAAGCTGATATACTGTTCAACAAATTGGAAATGTAGATAGGGTTGATATTGTTTTTCTTGACTATTGATCTGACCATTGTAATATATCGCTTTGCATGAGACATTTCTGGTCTCATTGGCAATCTGTACCTCCTCTATGCTTCTTTTTATTTTTCAATTGTTTTTGACCATTCAACTTTATTTTGCATCAAAGAGACAAATGACCTAATTTGCAACTCTCCAACATAAACATTTAATAAAGAATCATTAATATCCCCCATCAAAAACCCATGCTGGAAGAATTCACACATTTGGTTGTGGAAATAGTCCTATAGAAAATCATTGTTATTATCATAATCATTGTTTCTTCTTAAAACCAATTGATTTAGCTTCCACTGTAGAAATTTCTCTCTTAGAAATAGTACATATGTTTCTGACGGATTCCTCATTGACAACATTGCTGAGGATATCTCAATGACTTGTTCAAGTCTTCTTTCTACTTCATCTTTTTCTTCCTCCAATTGGTGTACTTTCCTTTTTAACTATTCATTTTCATGTTTCAATTTTAGTGCTATCAAAGAATGATATCCTGGTTGAGCTCTTTGAGGAACATTTGATGGAATAATTGATGGAATGGGAGGTAGAGAAAGATAATTTGGTGGAGCTGAGGAAGTAGAAGCCTCCTAAGAGTAAAACTTGATGGATTGTTGTTTTAATTGTTCTTTCTTCAACTGTAACTCCTCTCTTAATTTTATTATTTCCTCTAGACTTGCCAATGCTTTTGCATTAGCCTACTGTAAAGCTTCCTTAGTGTAATTTAACTATTGTTTTAACCTTGTTTCCTTTTGTTCAATTTATTTTTCCATTTCTTGAGTTCTATTGATAGATTTCTATAATTCCTCCTCTTTTCTTTTCAACTTTTCCTCAAGAAATTGCATGTTCTTTCTTTCTAGTTCTAACTCAGCTTCAATCATGGAAATTTTTATTGTCCTCAACAATTCTTTTGTTTCCATTTCTTCTTCATTTTGTATGTCATGAAATTCTTCCTCTTCAATTAGCAGATCTTTTCCTTTTCTTCTCTCAAAAGTCAAGGAAAGTGAAGGGGATCTTTTAGCCTCTTCATCCTCAAATTCTTTTGAGGCTTCCCTTTCTTCCAACTGTGCTTCAGATTCTTCAACCGAGTCATGGACCTTAGTTATAGGGGTTCTTTCAGGAGATAGTATTGGGTGTTCAGGAGGATTGTGAGGTTGTTCAAGGGATTGCATCGACATTTAGATTTCTTCATGGACTTCAAAAGTCTCTTTATGGGTTTCAGAGATAGGGGTTTCCTTAGGAGTCGACACAATAGTTTCAACTGTACTAGGGTTTTCTTCAGTCAACTCTTGTTTTCTCTTTTTGGAAGAACTATGGGTCACTCTAGTGGATTCCTATAGCTTTATTTTGTCCTTTTTCTACTCTTCTTTAGAATATTTTCCCTTTTCTATTTTTTCCCTTTTTGCTGCGAGCCCCTTTTTGGGTTTTCCTTTCTATTTCTCAAAAGGTAGGAACACAAATTCAAGCCAACCTTGTTTCCCAAATTCTTTTTTCAAGAAATGATGTTTAATTAACAAATAAATTAAACTGTGATATTTTATGGATGACTCTCCCCTAGATTTTACTGGGGAAAACATTGAAGCAATTTGTGAAAACAAAAATGCTGGTAAATTGATTCTAGTAGAAGGTTTTGTATTTCCATACCTAAAATGTATCAACATTTGCATTCTTAGCCCTAATATAGTGTCGTAAAGTCCCTCACATGTGAATAATTTCATTACCCACATTACAACAATTCTCTAAGGTTCTTCCAAGATTTTACGACCAATTCCTCTTTGATATCCTTTATGCAAAAGAATCTTAGGCTTCTTTTCTAGTTCTTGATGAAATGCTGACACCAACTCATCAAATTTTACCAGGCCCTTATTAACCAGCTTCCCTATAGCCCTGGGAATACCTAAAATTTCACTTATGATTTCAGGAGTAACTTCAATTCAATCTCATCCCTAACTCTTGCAACATTAACATGGAAATTCCTTATGAATTCTTCCACAATTTCCTATTGAAATCCTTCATACTTCATAATTAAATCCAACCATCCTGCTTCTCTCAACAACCTCATAGTCTCAAAATCAAGAGTAATTTTTTTTGGTTTCGCATTCCATTTGTTTCCCATTTTTTTTCTATTAATAATGGCAAACTCAACAATGGCGGACTAAGTTGTTAAACAATTTCCAGAATGATCATTTCTTGTTTGTGAAGAATTTTTTTTGAAAAATGACACAATGTGTCATTATTTATTTGCATTTAATTCATTTTCTGCTTCAGATGCCTCACATGCAACAATTTTGCAGTTGCAATTCAAATTTGCAAAGTTGGCAGTGCCCCTAACACATGTAATTTTAATTTTGAAAGGATTTTGAAAGGACGGGAAAATCTCAATATGCCCGTACTTATTACAGATGTCATTTGAATGTCACATCACACTTGCATCAATTTCTCTACCACCTCTTGTAATGATTAAAAGAAATTTATTATAACTATTAATAACAATATGGCAGAGGTTTCTAAGCTCATAAATATTTACCTACTTTACATTATTTTAACTACTTTAGAAAATAATATTTTGAGAATAATAATCAAATTAAATGTGCACCTTTATTTATTGCAAGCCTTCGATACTTTCAAGATCCGTCAAGAGCCATCAAGAGTCTTCAGGAGCTTTCAGAAGCTCTCAGGAGCTAAACTTCAGGAGCTTTCAGGAGCTAATTGAAATTAACCTGGATAGACCGCCATTGTTGGTTTTTAGTTATCTTATCTTTCTTTTCTTTTTTAAAACAAACCACCATTTGTTGGTTTTCAATTTACTTTATTTATTCATGCCTTCTTCAAAGGTTCAAAGATCTCTCACGGAAGAAATATCTTCCATGAGAAAATGTTCAATTTTGTGTTGCAGATCTGATAAAAGTTTCTCCTTTGTTGTTGGATTATGATATATTTTCAATCAATGACCATTAACTAGCATAACTCTCCTTTCTCCATCAATTGGTACTAATTGAACAACTCCATTTTCAAATACTTGATCTATCTCATAGGGTCATAACCATCTTGTATGGAATTTCCCCTTAAACTCTTGAAGCCTAGAGTCAAATAATAATGCCCAATCTCCTTCCTTGAATTTCTGGTCACAATATTCTTATCATGCCATTCATTCCTTTGCTTCTAAATCACCTCTGTGTGTTGAAGAGATTCCATTCTCATCTCATCTAGTCCGTTTATCTGTAAAATTCCACTTTTCTCTAACTGAGGTAAATCAATTCCAACTTCTAATGTTGTTTTCAATGTTCGTAATTCAAATTCAATAGGAATGACTAGATTTTTCCCATGCACAAGTTCATATGGAGAAAATTTGGTTGTTGTTTTCCATGTGGTATTATAAGCCCATACTGCTTCATCTAACCTCTCTGCTCAGTCTATTTTCCTTAATGAATAGTCTCTATCAAGATATTCTCCAATTCTCGATTAGTGACTTAAACTTGTCCATTCGTCTAAGGATGATATGGAAAATATTTCCTATGTGTCATTTGATATCTCTGCATAAAGGCTTCCATCATCACTAATACAAACTGTGGTCCTTGGTCTGAAACTATTTCTCTTGGTGCACCAAATCTTTGAAGAATTTGTTTGTACATAAAATCAGCTACTTTGTCATCTCATGTTGTTGGCAATGCCTTCACCTTAGCTCACTTTGTTGCATAGTCTATACAAAAAAGGATATAATGTTTCCCTTTAGAAGGTGGATCAATAGGTCCCACAAAATTGATTCCCTATTTTTCAAATGGTGCTAGAGCTATTTGAGGCTAAAATGACATCTCCATTGTTGGTGTAGGTCTTCCCATCTGCTGACATTCATCACAATGCTTAACAAAGAATGAAACATCCTTCGTCATTGATGGCAAAAAGTAACCAGCTTCTAAGATCTTATGAACTATTCTAACTACTAAATAGTGTCCTCCTTTTGGATCATGATGATAGGCATGTACAACATCATAGACATCTAACTCAACAACACATCTACGAAGAATATGATCAGGGAACATTTTAAATAAAAGTTCATTAATCCATTGAAATCTAGAACTTTCATGAATTAACCTTTTTCTTCGTTTATGACTAAAGTGATTCAAACACTTCCTTGTTACAACGTAATTTTCAAGATCAACAAACCATGGTGAATGAATTGATATTGCAAATAAATGTTCATCTAGAAATGTGTCATCCACTGGTTCTTGATCATCCTGCAAAATAATTCTAGAAAGGAAGTCAACAACAACATTATGAATGGTTCTTGTGAGCATCACCTAGATACAATGAGTGCTAAGTGGACCATTCGATATCATGAGAGATGGGTTCTTGTTGAACCACTACTCATGAAACATGGGTCAATGAGTTTGACTCAAAACTACACGGTTGAATCCTGATAGCAATATCAGCACTGACACGGCCAGGAAAAAAATACCTCTAATTATCAATTGATGAGCTAAAGGCCCTATTATGAATGGTTCATAAGGCAAGGCCAACACTTGCTAAAGGTTTTGCAGCTAGAAATAACTGCTTTCGGTTAACTTGGAGAAAACTCCCCGGTTAAGCGCGCTTGAGCTGGAGCAGTATCGGGATGGGTGACCTCCCGAGACGGACCAGTGTTTCACCTCTGTGAGCATCACCTAGATGCAATGAGTGCTAAGTGGACCATTCGTCATCATGAGAGATGGGTTCTTGTGAACCACTACTCATGAAACATGGGTCAATGAGTTTGACTCGAAACTACACCTGCTGAATCCCGGAGAAAGCAATATCATAACATTATCCTTTCCAGGATTATCTATGATAGTCACATCAAATTCCTACAACAACAGTAACCATTTGATAATGCATCCACCTACTATAGCCTCGTTCATCAAATATCTAATTATAGCATGGTTTGTATGTATGTAAACTTTGTAACATGTAATAAAATGCCTGAATTTGTTAATTGCATATACTATAGCTAAAAATTCTTTTTTTGTTGTTGTATAATTTCTTTCAGTAGGATTTAGATTTTTGCTAACATAATAGATTGCATGCATGGCATCATTGTCATCTTTTTGTCCTAATACTGCACCAATAGCCAAATTGGGTGTATCAGCATGTATGTGAAATGGAACTCCCCAAATAGGTCCTTTGATAAATGGAGAAGTTGTTAAAGCTATTTTAATTGTCTCAAAATATTTTTGACAATCATCAGTCCATACAAACTCCTCTTTTTTCTTGAGCAATGTAAACAAAGGTCCAACAATTTTACTAAATCCTTCAATAAATCTTTTGTAATATTCGACATGCCCAAGAAAGCTACGAACTCCAGTTTGGTTCATAGGGATCTCAATGTTTTGAATAATTTCTACTTTCTTGGGATCAACTTTTATCCCCTCTTTTGAGATGTGATGTCCTAGAACAATACCTTTTTTCATCACAATTGAACTCTTTTCATGATTTAAGGATAACTTGTGATCTTTACATCTCTGCAAAACCTTTTCTAAGTTTTCAAGTGCTTTCTCAAATGTTTTTGCATGAACTGTAAAGTCATCCATATATACTTTGACACATGAAGTGGTGAAATCTACAAAAATAGCAAGGATTGTTGTTTTAAAAGTGGTTGGTGCATTACACAGTCCAAATGGTCAAATAGTATAAGTGTATGTAACCAAAGGATAGGTAAAATTAGTTTTATCTTGATCTTCAGAAGCTACTTGGATATGATTGTATCCACTAAAACCATCAAGAAAAGAGAAATAACTACTTCCAACTAGGTTATCAAGTACTTGATCAATGAATGGCAATGGAAAATGATCCTTCTTTGCAAAATTATTCAATTATCTATAATCCACGCACACATGCCATTTACCATTTTTCTTGGGAACAATAGCCAATGGAGAAACCCACAGACTATCATATATTGGGTAAATGAACCCTACTTTTAGTAGATTTTCTATTTCTTATTTAACAATATGACAAAGAACAAGATTGATTTTCCTTTGACCTTTTTTGATTGGTTTTACATCTTTAGTGTAAATGTGATGACTACAAATTAAAGGATGAATTCCTCTCATATCCTTATACTCCCAAGCAAATGCTTCAATATGTTTTTTTCTAAAATTTTCTTCAATTATTTTTTTTGCATTGGGGACAAAGATGAATTAATGTTGAGAGGTTTATCCCCAGCTACTATAATTTCCTTAGTATCATTTTTAGAATCAAGGGGATTTCCAAAAAGTGTATTTAGAGGACAAGAATGTTGTTGATGCAATGTTACTTGATATTTTATGTTCTCAATTTGATTAATGTCTTTAGAAGTAAACTATTGTTCTTCACATTCTTTAGCATGTTCAACCAAAGTAACCATAGCTAACTCTACAATAACATCACCCTCTGATTCGATATCTTCATCAACCCAAAGTTGTGTTAGGTTGAATTGATGGTTGTGTTGGAGGATAGAGTGACAAATCTTTCTATTTCTAACCATTTGAAATGATCATAGTTCTAGATCTATAATATATTAAGGCTGGAGCAATAGCTAACCATGCTCTGCCTAAGATAATTGGATAACAAAAATATTTCTTTCTAGCTTTAAGAACCAAAAATTCAACTGGATAATCCCACGTGTCAATGGTGGCCATGATCTCTTGAATAACACCTTTAGGTTTGGCAGTAGATTGGTAAGTCAATTGCAAAATAGTTGTTGTGGGATGAATACTTGCCATTCCTAACATTTCAATAATATCAGATGTGATAATATTTGTGGCATCTCCCAAATCAATCAGAACATTGGATATATCAACTCCTTTAATACTTAAGGTTATTATGTAACTACAAGGATCATTATATTTTTGAGGAAGAAATCATCCTGATAAAACATCAATGAGTTTTGTCTCTATTTGTATTGTGGGACGTAATTTCTTCTTCTTGCCTAGAGTTTTCATGCAAATGGACTTAACCAACTGATTTATCTCTAGTATGTCTTTAATGGCTTGTAATAATGGTATCTCAATGTTAATCTTCTTCAACTTATGAAGAAGTTGAGAATCTACTACATTCATGTAACTTGGTTGGGAGATTTCAGGAGTGACTTTTTCTTCCTTCAACCGCTCAAGGTAAGGTGCCTAATTGACTTTTTGTTCATCCTCAGAGTTTTTTCTCTTCTGAATTCTCATTTTCTTTCCCACCTTTTTGAACTTCTTCTATTGGTGTAGATAGAATAGTCTGATTTCTCAATTGAATATCATTAGCATCAATCATGTTCAAATTAGGGGAATTTGTATCATTACGGATATTTCTCAGATTTGCAACTAGTCGGGCTGGCAACTGAGGCTAGTTTACCTATTCATTAGTAGAATTAGGGGCATTGATTGACAAAGGTGTTTGTACCCAGGGACAATTTTCCCCTTGATTTTTCCATGGTTGAAATTACATTTGATTTTGTTTCGATGATGGCTAATTTGACCACCACTGTGGTTGTAGATTAGCTTGCCACTATGACTGATTCCACTAAGGATTCATCCATTCAGGTTGACCCCAAAATGTAGGTGGTGGTTTTGGTTGATATGGAGGGACCCATTGATTCATATTTTGCCAAGGGTTTTGATTCCAATTATATGTAGAACCATATTTCCTTTGATTAGCATTATACCCTATGTTTTGAGATATATGGCCAACATAATTAAGCTCTTCCTCTACCACAAGTGGTTTCTTCAAATTGCACTTAATTCCAGTGAAAAGATTATAGGAACTTGTGGAATGATGTTTCTCACAAATTTCATAGATATCAACTTGATTCAATGGACACTCTCTTAAAATATGTTTCCCTCTACACTTGGAACAATAAATGGATAAAGGCTCAGTATTCTTCTTATCTCCTTGCATGTTAAGATGAAGAAGTAAATTAGTTTTCAAGTTTGTTAATTCCTCCATTACTTGAGACACATTAGTAATATGAGCCTTGTTTCATTGGGAATTCCTATTCCCTACTCTAGTCCTAGAGTAGTTTCTACATATTTCAACAATATCATCCAAGGATAGCTTATTAATGTCTCCTTTCCCCATAAGATTCAAAGAAACACTCTTTCAAGGTAGAAGGAAATAACTTCAACTTCTAGTTATTAGCTATATAATCATAGGTCTAGCATAAAACTTTAAACTCAATAAGGAATTAATCAAGATCCTCATAAGTTTTTCCCCTAAAGGTAGGGAAAACCAAGGGTGAAATATTCTTCATAGGATGCTCATCATCTTGTCCTTCAAGATTAATAGGATAAGAAAAGGTCTTATTTTCTAGTGGACGTACTGGTTGGTCACCCATTTCTTCTTCTTGAAATGGATCTCTATTCTCTTCTTGATTTCCAATCTGATGTTGTTGAATGTCTTGTTCTTGATCAAAATCAATATCCTATGGAATAAACCTCCCTAGATGGTCTCTAGCTCCTCTCATCCACAATTTAAATCTATCTTCCTTATCAACACTAAGGCTTCACACTTAATAGCCGGATCTTTTATTCCCTAGAAATGGCACCAGAAATGATGGGAAAGGTCATTGATATCAAAACTTGCATCATTTAGCCATTTAATTATCAAACCAAGTTTGCCTCAGAGCTATATGTGATAAGGATGTTTTTCATGGATTTTTTGGGGGTTTTGCACTGTAAACAGTGACTTTTGGTTTTGATTTAGCTCCTTCAGGAGCTCTCAGGAGCTAAACTTCAAAAACTAATTCCTAAGGATAAATTCTATCTCATTTCCTAATTTAAAGTTCCATTGACTTATTTATGACTCTTCTTGACTTGATTGAGAATGATTCATGGAAAATATTAAAATTAATTTAATCTTAATCTAGAATTCAAAATTTAAATTTAATTCTAATTTACTTCAAAGGAAATCTATTTTAAGATTTGTTGGAAAAATAAATGCTAATTTAAAGAACAAAAATTAATTGCAAGGAAATAATTATTAATCTAGAAAACATAAATACTAATTTCCATGAGTAAATTCTAAACAAGTTTCATTTACATCTTTCCATAAGTTTTCATCATTACTTCTATTAAATCTAAGAGATAAATGTCTAACCATGATGAACTTAGCTTAAAAGCAATTAAACACAGCTGCTAAAAATGATTCAAACAAAATTAACATTCCAGATTCAATATTCATTGAACAGAAATAAAATAAACTCAAAGAAATACCACACAAGGTCACTTCCTTTGGTTAAGTACGCCCTACTCTTCCTCCAATGAGACCTCTAACACAATGATTCAAGTTAACTTCTTAATTTCATTCAAATTCACCTAAATAGGGATGCATAATAGAGTAGTGCAACAATTACAAATTCTAATGGAAAATTATCTAACTCCTTTCCTAAAACCCAAAGATGGATATTTATAATAATATCCTTTATTGAATTCAAAACATGCCATTAACCGCCAAGATACAAGGGCATCTAAACTAAAGACTAAAATAGAACTAAAAATTGATAGAGGGAAAACACCAGATCAATGTTGGGATAAGAAGTTCCCAAACCAACTAAGAGGAGCTGATTTGAAACTTTAGTGATTCATCATCCAACCAAAGTGATCATGAGCGTGATTTTCTTCATGTAGTTAAATAGGGAGTTTAACTTTATCTTTGAACTATGTCATCAATCATTAGTCTTAAATACCCTGAATAAGATCCTCAAAAATAGGATACCAATTATGACAGTAATGTAGGAGTAAATGGTGACTCCCCAACACCCCCAAGAATAGTTGTGACAAAAACCACTTCCACAAGAGAGAGAATGGCAAGAAAGCTTGCTTCACAATGCAAGATTGATTAATGGCTGAATTTATGATTGAATACACTTCAATTTATTGAATGTAAATGTACATGAGATAACTTCCTTATAAAGGCGAGGTTGAGAGATAGGATTAGACATGGTCATGACAAGTGTTGTAATCCAATGACATGATACAACTAACTACCTAGGAATCATGCAATATAGCTAGATAAGATAAGTTCTAAAAAAGCCAACTAAGACTTCTAGAAAGAATCTTATATCCTAAGTAAACTTAACCATGTGAATATGTCCCCTAATTACCTAATGAGTGAATTAGCTAGGTACAAGAAATTTATTCACACCAATACTCCCCCTTAAGTGCAACTTAGGGAGAAGATTATTATGCACACTATGCAAAGACTATGAATATGGATCCTAGCTACTAGGCCATGTTAGGTAACCATTTACAATGCAAATGAAAAATGCAATTAATCTCTCACAAGCGGAGAAAAGGAGAAAACCCAATGGGAAAAAATTACTCTCCAAAAGAGAGAAAACAAAACAAAACAAACATGATGTATGGAGGACTCAATGATACCCCCCAAGTACAACATCCATCACGTATATACAATCAATTACCCCCTGATAAGAGGATAATGCAGACATAATATGTCCCCCCCACAATGAATTCACTTGCAATTATGGTTAATGTATGAAGACAAAACATAATCCAATGCCTACAAACAATATTTCTCCCCTTAGGAAGAAGATACACCAAGTACAACTGTAGGAATGCTTCCCATTCTAGATAGGAAGAGGTAGGATGAAGAATCCATATGAATGAAGATTGTGTCTCTGAAATCTTCTCATATGTTTCCAAGTTCTTGGATGATGAAGATGCCACAACCCAATTAGGTACATTCCCAATCACAAAAAATTGTGACAAACCAAGAACAAGTGCAAACTAATCTTGAACAAACTCTAAAGATGAATATGAAGTGACAATATTTGATCCATGTCTATCATCAAATAAGAGAGATATACCCTCAAATTGGTCCTCCAAATCTGAAATGTGAGACTCCACAAATAGAGAAGCAATGTCTTTCAAATAGGAATCCCAATCAAGAAGACTATCAGATACTTGCAATGAATCACTGGTAGTAGTCAATGACTCATCAACAAAAGATGAAGAATTAGGAACCTCTGAAGTGTCTGCAATTTCCTCCAAAGGATCACAAGAATGAGTTATCAATTCTGAAGAATGAAGAAGCACATTGGAGTTGGAAAGAGGATCTTCAAGAGATGGATAAGAATCATGGTCTCCATACACCTCTCTAATGTGAGTCCAAAGAGCATGAGGACATTCGAAGTGAATAACTGTCTCCAAAATGTCATCATTTACATTTTCAAAAATTACTCTAAAGACTCTAGCCTTAAAACCTTTCCAAATGTAATACTCATCATTTGTGTTAGGACAAGGAACTTTATTTAAAAAAATAGGACAATAGATTCCTCTCACCAAGATGAGTGAGAATTAAATTACTCCATTTCCTATAGTTCCCTTTCTCCAAAGTAATTAAGAAACCCATTTACAAATATATGAGCTCCGAAAGCCAAAAATGAATATTTGTCTTCAACTTGGAAAAAATGGTACAAAACTGCAAAATACTTACAAAATATCTACACCACTGAAAATTTGACACTTCCAGCTTTCCGACAATATCTCGTTTCTAAAAAATGGCCTCTGTTTGAAAATGTTATGAGCAAATGAAAAAAAGGCCTATCAAAGGCACTATGGAGGCAAAACAAAAGACTAAATTAGTGCAAGAATGTCGTACCCCATGGCTTATATAGGGTCATCCATATGACCTAGTTTGCCGATGGAGAAAATAAATACTGCATGAGTAGAAAAAACCATCAACCAAAAAAATGTAGCTAGTCGGCTAACAAACTTTATACAATCAACACTGTAAAAATATGAACAAGGTTTTTGAAACGAACAAAACTTATATAAACTATTGATAAAAAAAAACTCATACCAATAATAAAACCTTTGATAGCCAATGCGGACTGGACATAGACGGTAGGCCGACGAGCTTTCAGTGAATATCAAACCTGCATACAAGCCATAAACCCTAGAAAAAAGGACGATTGGATAGCCGCTACAGGTTAAGTTAAAACCAACAATTATGTGACTCATCATACCTAGCTGATGTGAATAATTGTCTTCTACCTAGCTAATTCGCTCACTAGGTAATTAGGGTACATATTCACATGTTAAGTTTACTTAGGATATAAGATTCTTTCTAGAAGTCTTAGTTGGCTTTTCTAGAACTTATCTTATCTAGCTATATTGCATGATTCCTAGGTGATTAGTTTGTTATTTATTTCATGTAATAGGATTAAGACACTTGTCATGATCTTGTATAATCCTATCTCTCAACCTTTCCTTTGTAAGCAAGGCATCTCATGTACATTTGTAATCATATTCATCCAATATTCAATCTTGCATTGTGAAGCAAGCTTTCTTGCCATTCTCTCTCTTGTGGAAGTGGTTTTGGTCTAGCAACTATTCCTGGGGGTGTTGAGGAGTCACCATTTACTCCCACATGGTATCAAAGCTCTCCAAGTGTTGCAGATTCCTTCCCATATTTGAGGGTATTGTATATGCTTGAAGATTTTGTTGGGTGCAAATTGGGGTTTCAAGAACCTCGTGGTTGAGATCAAAAGGTTCTGTAGATGAATTTTGACTATAAATTCGTTCATTTTGGGTAAAGTTATTTTTGAGGCAAAATATTTTTGTTGGTACAACCTCCCAAGTGGTACAATTTTTTTATTTTTGCAAAAAATATATTTTTGAAATATTTTTCTACAACATTGTTGAAAATTTCGGGGCAAAATTTTATTGTTATCAGGCTATAAGAATATTGTACTGGACAATTTTTTTTGAAAAAAATATTTTTAGTGGTAGAATATTCTTAGCATTGGCCATCATATTCATCCTTCATTAGATCTGATTGACATCTTTGTTGTCATTAATCTGTGGTGGGTACAAGTCTGGTCAGTGCATTTTATTTCCACTGGTGATTAAGAAGGTTAATCAACTATCAATAGCATGTTTTCAACATATTCTATCCACATCCATCAGCGCTATTGGTCCATTCACAACAACTCCAAGGAGGTCAAATCTCCATTGGCAATCAAATTGGTAGGGTATTGTCCATTGGCAAGTGATCTTCATCGATGCCTGGTCATCTCTCTCAAATACGATGGTATTATAACTCTTCTCTACCCTCAGGTATAAGTCAGATCATCACCTGCAAATCTATCCCCTATGGTCAAATTGACAAATCTAGGCTCCTTACTGCCATTTATCTCATGCTTTTTGGTGGGTAGATCAAAATATTTCCTTTGTAGGTTCATTAATTGCTTGATCGATGGAGATTAATTTCATTCGCAAGCTCATCAGCGATGGTTAGATTCATTGCCATACTTGGACGTAGTCATCCATCTGGTTGTCCTTTTGGTTACATTGATGTTGGCTCATATGGTACAAGTAAAATTTAAAATTGGCAAGTGGTTTCTATCGACCTAATTTGAAATTATTTTATATTTAAAACTTTGTATTAAAGTTGTGAAGGCTACCCATAGAAAAGAGTGTCGCCAGCTCATGCTTAGTCGGTGTGGTAGCCCACTTTTTTGGCTATCGGTCATATGGTGGACTAGGAGCTATCCCATGAGTGCTTATATTTTGTGCCAATTTAGTCTTTCATGGCTATGTATTTTCCCCCATAGTGCCTTTTATAGGCCTTTTTTTCATTTTATCATAACTTTTGCAAAAGGAGATCGTTTTTCATAAAGGAGATATCATTGAAAAGCTAGAAGTGTCAACTTTTCATTGGTATAGATATTTTGTAGAGATTTTCAAGTTTTGTACCATTTCAGGTTGAATATAGATCTCCTTTTATGGCC
Source organism: Sequoia sempervirens (assembly GCA_007258455.2). Lineage (NCBI taxonomy): Eukaryota > Viridiplantae > Streptophyta > Pinopsida > Cupressales > Cupressaceae > Sequoia > Sequoia sempervirens. The sequence goes on from VDFB02379711.1 coordinate 44,445,441, forward strand.
TTCGGAGCTCATATCTTTGTAAATGTGTTTCTTAATTACTTTGGAGAAAGGGAACTATAGGAAATGGAGTGATTTAATCCTCACTCATCTTTCTGAGTGGAATTTATTGTCCTATTTGTTTAATAAAGTTCCTTGTCCTAGCACAAATGATGAGTATTGCATTTGGAAAGGCTTTAGGGCTAAAGCCTTTAGAGTTATTTTTAAAAATGTAAATGATGACATTTTGGAGACACTTATTCACTTTGAATGTCCTCATGCTCTTTGGACTCACATTAGAGAGGTATATGGAGACCATGATTCTCCTCCATCTCTTGAAGATCCTCTTTCCAACTCCAATGTGCTTCTTCATTATTCAGAGTTGATAACCCATGCTTGTGATCCTTTGGAGAATACTGTAGAGGCTTCAGAGGTTCTTGATTCTTCATCATTTGTTGATGATTCATTGCAACAAGTATTTGATAGTCTTCCTGATTGGGAATCCTATTTGACAAACATTGCTTCTTTGTTTGTGGAGTCTCACATTGCATATTTGGAGGACCAAATTGAGGGTTTAGCTCTCCTATTTTATGATATTCATGGATCCAATATTATCAATTCATGTTTGTCTTTAGATCTTGTTCAAGATCAATTTCTACTTGTTCCTAGTTTGATATGGTTTGTTGTGATTGGGCATGCACCTAATTGGAATGTGGCATCATCTTCATCATCCAAGAACTTGGAAACACATGAGAAAATTTTAGAGACACAATCTACATACATATGGATTCCTCTTCCTAATTCCTATCTAGAATGGGAAACATTCCTGCATTTGTCCTTGGTGTATCTTCTTCCTAAGGGGAGAAACATTCTTTTTCAACATTGGATTATGTTTTGTCTTCATACATTAACTATACTTGTAGATCATCATACATTATGGGGGGGATATCTTATCTCTCTACTTCCCTCTTATGGGGGGTCATTGATTGTATATACATGATGGATGTAGTCCTTTGGGGGTATCATTGAGTCCTCCATACATCATGTTATTTGTTTTGTTTTGTTTTCTCCCTTTTGGATAGGAGTTTTGTCCCACTGGATTTTATCCTTTTCTCTGCTTCTGAGAGATTGTTTGGATATTTTGCATTCTAAATGGGTACCTAACCTAGCCTAGTAGTTGGGACCCATAGTCATTGTATTTGCATAGTTTGCATAATAATCTTCTCCCTAAGTTGCACTTAAGGGGGGGTGATCATGTGAATAATTTTCTTGCACCTAGCTAATTCACTCACTAGGTAATTAGGGGACATATTCACATGTTAAGTTTACTTAGGATATAAGATTATTTCTAGAAGTCTTAGTTGGCTTTTCTAAAACTTATCTTATCAAGCTATTTTGCATGATTCCTAAGTGATTATTTTGTTAGTTGTTTCATGTAATAGGATTAAGACACTTGTCATGATCTTGTCTAATCCTATCTCTCAACCTTGCTCTCTTTATAAGCAAGGAATCTCATGCATTTGTAATCATATTCAACCAATATTCAAACTTCTGTAATTGTGAAGCAAGCTTTTCCATTCTCTCTTTTGGAAGTGGTTTTGGTCTAGCAATTGTTCTTGGGGGTGTTGGGGAGTCACCATTTACTCCCACATGGTATTAGAGATCTCCAAGTGTTGCATATTTCTTCCCAGATCTCAAGGTATTGTATTTTCTTGAAGAATTTTTTGGGTGCAGATTGGGGTTTCAAGAACCTTATGGTTGAGATAAAAAGGTTCCATAGACAAATTTTGACTACAAATTCGTTCATTTTGGGTAAAGTTGTTTTTTAGGCAAAACGTTTTTGCTGGGACAACCTCCCAAGTAGTACATTTTTTCTATCTTTTGCAAAAAAGATATTTCTGAAATATTTTTTTGTGGCATTGTTGTTGAAAATTTTTTAGTGAAATTTTATTGTTATC